>JARHVA010002223.1:2030000-2520000 GCA_037957365.1 Torreya grandis
ATGATCATGTGTGTTGTGTTATGAGGTATCTAGGATCCAAGAATTAGATGTACTAAGTGATCTATAGTTGAAACGATATGTAGAGTAGGGATATGAATCTATTAAGATGAATGAACTAGATTGTGAGCTATAATACATTTGAGAACCCATCAAGTAGAATAAGATATAACTGGTGTGGATTCTCTCTACTATAAAATTAATCTATGTGGTGGTGGAGATAGAGAACCGCTAGAGTCCACAACATGTCTTTGATGTAAAGGTATCTCAAATAAAGGTCTCTAATATTATAGGATTATACCTCACTTATACTAGTAGCTCAATTGACATCTAAGGTGTGCTAGCAAAATTTATTCCTAGAACTATAATGGTGACTATTGTATAAGTGGTTGTAGAGTAGGTAAAGGATAATTATGTAGAATTCCCTCAACTATAACCACCTAATTATCATGTATATATGTGTATAGTTTATGGAATTAATTGAACTTGATGTATTCCAGGCCTACCTAGTAACATATCAAATATGCCTACACTAGTTACTACTATGAATATAGCTTCCACATGTGTGGGTTCTAAACTATAGTAGAAGTATAATATCCATAATGGGACTCTAAACATGGCCACTAATTCTACATATAACTATATCTAGTTATGAAATATCCTACTTTGAATAACCCAAGTGATGTAGAAGTGTGATAGTAAACATGTTGACAGTTGATCCATTTTCAACCATGACACTTTAAATAGGATGATGATCAATGTATGATCATACAAAGAGTGCATATAAATATGCATCATCATCAACTATCTCTTACTCTTAAAATGTGATAAGAGGTCTAACTAGCATTATAATATGATACAACTCAATGATATTATGTAGAGGATGTGGATTTACTATGTGATTCTAATAAGATGTTAGTGGTGGTTATGCCTAATATGTATAATGACCACTTGAAGTGCCTACTATCATTAGTTGTGTGTTTTGGAAATATATCTAAAAATATTTTTAATGTTTTTGATTCCATTGGTTATGGTCTAATATCATCCATTGGAGTGTCAAGATAAATTATATTATCTTCTATAAAATCTAGTATCTTATGTCACATGCTAATGCATCTATTTTTAGTATGTCTTAATGCCTTGTGATAGTCATAGAATACATTTGAATCATATTTCATTGGAAGAGTATTAGTTGTATCAACCTATTTTATGGGAGAGAGAAATATGACACTACATTTCAAGATCTATTATAGAACTTGTGGTGGAAATTGAGGAAGAGTCATAAAATGTGTCTTTGAAGGAGCCAGTAAAACCATGCAAGGAGGTGGATCTAAATCTACATTAAATATCATTTTTGAATTATGATTAATATCATTAGGCTTCACCTTATATGGAGGATTATTATAACTCTTAGTAGTTGAATCTGATCCAGTTGTGTACTTTAGTTTTCCCATAGAGAGAATACTGGCTTCATGTTATTTTACTATATATAAAATATTTGTGAATGATGGAAACTTATTGAATATGATATTTTCATGCAATGATGGTAATAAACTCTACTTGAATATGTCTTGGAGTTGTCTATCTACCAAGTAAATAGTCATCTTTTTTAATATATTTTTATATTGTAAGACATATTTGGCTATTGGATCATTGAATTTTTGTTTAAGATGTGAAACTTGGTCATAGGAAACCTTATCATTGATTTTTATTTAAAAGTGTGCTAAAAAATATATTCCAATGGATTGAATGTTGTGATGGACTGATTAGGAAGATCATATAACCATTGTAATGCATAGTCCTTTAAATTGTGAGGGAATAACTTAGTAAGGAGCCAATAATTGGACACATAGTCTAAGCATGATATGTGAAAGTATCATAGATAATGGTCTAGGTTACCCTTACCATCAACAAAGTAAGTTTGGGTGCCATAAATCTAGATTGTAAAGTATTTTCTGTTATATGTTGTGCTAAAGGTATATGTGAAAGAACAAGAGAATCCAAAGCATGTGATGGTCTAGTGTCACCTTATTGAAGATGTAACACCTTGGCCTATAAAACATGGATCTCATGCACAATATATTATACATATAGAGTGGAGGAAATATCCATAGGATGTTTTTACATTGTTGAATATTTCCAAGTTAGAAATTTGTTATAAAAGTTGAGTTGCCCTCATAGTAGGTGTAACAATGTTGACATCTAGGGGGGTTCAAAAAATTGACAATTATTATATTTTTGAAGTTATTCATAGACAATATAGATAAGTTCATATTAAATATCTAAATTTTTATAAATTAAAGATTATAATTTTCTCTTATCAGTCTCGCCAAATCGGTTATTGAATTCTATCATTGAAGGTTTAGGAAAACAAAATGTTTATATTTTGAACATTTTAAGAAATTAAATATATTAAAGATTGCCAAAATAAAATAATAAACCAGATATAATATTTTTGAATTAATATTTTAAAAAATAAAATATAAAGATACAAACTCTAAGAGCATCTAGGTCTAGGGTTTGGGTAGTATTCTAAGTAAGACAGGTTCACCAAATGATTTAACTTTAAGGGATTTATGGAATATAAAACCTAGGTTGTTAAAGGGTTTAAGAGTAAATTAGGGGAGAGATATGTAATAAATATAACCATTATTTTGTATAGGAATTAACTTAATCTAATATTTATAAAAATATAAATGAATGACATGAATAATTACTTAGCTGGAAACTGACTAAGATAGATGATTTAGACACTAAAAACTAGCATAAAAATTGATCAAGATGTCATGAACAAAACCTCAGTGTTATAAATACTCTTAGATAGTAGCACAATACGTTAGGTATTAATGAACCATGATAGTGTCCTCATGTTTAGTTTTAGTGTCCTTATTTAGGTATTTATGTGAGATTCTTGGAGTAGTGGTGTTTGAGTGTGGTAGGCCTGTTATTATGTGGACAAAACTTGCTTCATTATTTGTGACCTATTTTGGACTGATTTTGTATGAAAACCCTAGATCTCCAAGTTGTTAGGGTGTTTGAAATGCACAATTAGTATAGGTGTAATGTTAGTTGGGTAGGTTGGGCATCCTCAACACTTTGTTATGTTGATAGTTTCTTACATACTAATACTTTGAGGAGGGATAAACCCAGATGTAGTTCTACCACCTAAGTGCTTGGTGAAAGTGGAAGTGAATGCTAGTATGAGTGTAAAATTGAGTGCTTTGAATGAGGATTAAGACTATAAATCTATGTATTCTAAGTTTAGGGTGGTTATAGATGACTATATACAAAATTAGGGTAGAATAGGGGTCAATAACCGTGATTATGCACAACTTGTTCTAAGCTTATTTATGGAATTTACATTTTATTTTAGTCTAGTGGATAAAGGGATAAAAGTCGTGTGTGTGTGTGTGTGTGTGTGTGTGTGTGTGTGTGTGTGTGTGTGTGTGTGTGTGTGTGTGTGTGTGTGTGTGTGTGTGTGTGTGTGTGTGTGTGTGTGTGTGTGTGTGTGTGTGTGTGTGTGTGTGTGTGTGTGTATTGATCTAATGCTCATGTGGAGTGTGAAATAGGTCTAATCCAACCTTAAGTGTATTAAGAATTGAAAAGATATCTATTGGGGTTAGAATTTAGGAAAGGACACTAGCGATTTACCTTGGTCACTGGTGTAGGGTGCTAGTGTCTAAAGAACTATGCTAGTGTCCAAGTGGAAAAACTTAAGGAACTAAGGGTCTAGATCCCTATGGTAATGTTTGAGACTAAATTTGGGATGTCTTGGGATGTGTAATGCCCACATGAAATTTGATAAGTGTCAAAGTAGGCTCTAGATAGGTCTAGGTCTAAGCTATGGATGGGTGGTATCAAATGATACTCATTACATTCAAGTGACATTTTATATGACTAAAACATCATAGTATAATAGAATTTATATATATCACTATGTAAGATATGAATAACTAGCAATACATTTGTACTAAATATAGGTGTCTCAACATGGTACAAAGCTCATAATGAAATATAACCTATAATAGTGATACATGAGGAACTTATGAAACAAAATTCTTGTAATATCAACATGATCACTAGGTAGATGAAAGTCCAACATTTGTATGTCCATGTGTAACCTATATGTCCAGTATAACACTTAAATACTATGAAATGAATGTGTATATGCAAATAATATACCATATACTAAACATATGTTAAATAACATATGTAATTAGTGTAATCTAACATTAATATCAAGCTCATGTCCTTTTTTGTATTTTTTAATATTTGAATTTTTATATTTTTGGAATATTTGGGATTTGGAAAATATAAGCTAAGTTATAGTGGTTTTGAAAATAAAATAATGAGAGGTATCTAAACACACAAAATGTTTCAAGGTATGGGGTGAACTAGATATGGCAACCTAGTTATATGAAAAGAGTGAAATCAATAAATATGCCCCAAATGTATGTCTAAAGTGAAAAAATGTAGCTCAATAGCATATGTGGATATAAGGATTTTCATACCCCCAGTGGGTAATAAATAATGTGTGTTTGTGTGATACATAAATACATGTAAGATCAATATAAGCCACAAAGGATGTATAATTAGTCAATATGTAAGAGTGAGTAGTTAAAATACCACAAATGATCTGCACCTAGAATCATTGTATAATAAGTAACATGGATGTCTAGATTAGATAACAATCAAGGGATAAGGCCCAAGTGAAAAAATAAAGTTAAGGGATAGAAGAATGGTAAAATTAAGAGCATATGAGAACATGTATGTCAAAATATAAATATTGGGGATGTATGAAATCAATAATCTATGTGTAAGATATTATTTTTATAGCTAAATAGGATTCAACAAGGGATAATATGAGTTCCCAATAAGTTTATCTAGGGTATTCCCATATTTATGGCATGTATCACCAAGTGTAAATTCATGTGTATCATCTTTTGTATCATCTAGTGGATCATCACTCAAAATATTACTAACATGATCATTGTTATCTCTATCACATACATCACTATTATACCAATCCTCTTTGATATCATAATCATAATGATTAGTGAAATATGGAAGCGTATCCTTTTTTACCTTTCTTATTCCATTTTTTCCCTTTGTAACTTCTCTTATCTTATTTAATCCTTTCATAACCTATCTTGTTCCATGTGTTAATTTTGTAAGTTATCATGTCTTATTAGTTCCCATTATAGCGTATCTTGTTCCATTTATTCCTTATGTACCTTTCCTTGTTCCATTTATAGCCTTTATCACTCCACTTTTTCCTTGTGTAGCTTTTATTACTCTAATTTTTCCTTTTTTAACCTTTCTTTCTCTACTTGTTTCTTTTGTAACCTTTCTTTCTCTACTTTCACCTTTTGTAACTTTTCTTGATTTATTTTTTCATTTCATTTTTTTACACTTGTTCCTTAGGAAATACAATCATAGTTTGATTAGGTTTCTTGATTGTAAAAGTTGTTATTGAATCAAGGGATGGTTTTTTAGTATATATCACAAATATCAATGATATTTTTTTTAATTCAAATCCTAAAAATTATATGCATAATGGTCATGCATTATATGATATGCACAATAATATATTGATTCATTAGAGGATGCATAAGAGGTGTTGTGATCAAATTATTTCAAATAATTTCCCTTACAATCTCATGCAAATTATTATTAGACTCATCTACACTTTTGAATTATTATTTTAATATGTATGTTGTGTTCAATTCCATTCTTAGGATGATGTATTTTGAGGCATAAAATATTTAGAGAGAGATGTAGATATATGATTGGCACTTGCATTATCTAGATTTTTTCTATATGTGGTATTATTTTGAAGTGATGTCATCTTTAAACTAAAATATTGAATTTTATTTTTCAACTCCTTTATGGTCATTCTCATAGTGACTATTTTATCTTGAATGATTTCACAAGAATAAGAATTAGGTACTTGGTATTGAATATGCATACACAGATCATCAAGAGGGTTTGTGGGAGGTGGCTGGAGATGAGGAGACACATTTAGATGACATTTTACTACTATAGAGGAATAAACTAAATTATTAGGATAGTGACAACATGGACCTTATTAGAGGGAAATTATCTACCAACATGTTGAGGAAAGGTGTAAGTAAGAACCAAAAAATCCATAGAAGGCAATAAAGAAAAAACCATTAAATGAAAACCATGATTATTTTTTTGAATCTGAAAAAGGTTTTTGATATAAATAAGTAGATATAAAAATCACAAAAAAAATTTGAAAATAGGTATACCATTTGTCCTCTTGGTTTAATTTACTAAAAATAGTAAATTACAAATTCTAAAAAGTATGCACAGTATTTTGGAAAATAAAAATAGGTTATTTATCCACTCAATTCAAATAGAAAAACTTGGGAGTATTTGAAAAATAGATACAATTTAATCCAAATATCAACCAATTAGGGAACAACCCTAATAGAAGAAACCATAATGGAAGGCTAATAGTATTTTTTATTATGTATTATATATAACAAAAAACATGTTATATTATAAATTAATGATTATAATATAAACTTTGACATAATTAAAATGCTTGAAAAGAGAGTAAGGAAGGAGTACACCAATGTGTCAATGTAACCATTTTCTCCCTTGGTAATTTGAACTGGTAAATATGATTCCTTATAAATAATTAGAGTTTATATAGGTTAAAACCTTAAACTTAGAGTTTGGAAGATAATTATTTACCCAATCTAGTGTAAGGGTGAGTTGTTACATGACTATTGATATCATTAAATCTTAATCACACAACTCAAGTGAGTATAATAAAAGCCAAGTTAAGTGGTATAAAAAAATTAAATTTAAAAAATATAAATAGTGTCAAGCTATTAAGGGCATTAAATATCAACCACACTACTAAAAATATCATACTTGTATAGATATAAAAAGCTAAAAATGATGCATCTTGGTGAAAATGATGCTTCTTGGTGAAAGTGATGCTTCTTGGTGAAAGTGATGCTTCTTGGTAAATAAGTTTGATTATGTATTTACAAATTTTTATACACTTTCATGGCATATGCACCTATAATGTGTATCAATCTGAAGTATTTATCAAAATGTAACCTCTAATCTATAAATATGTATAATATATATCATAAATCTAATAAATTATCCCAAATTTGTAAAAATTATTGAAATGTGTATAGGAGTATAACCGAAGTGTAAATTTAAATCATGTAAATTGCATCAAATGTTATAAATTATGTAAAATTTGTATGTGTGGAGTCATGTCTATATGACACACAACAACTAATATGCCCTCCCCAATTTTTTTAGGTGAGGTGAATGGAATCTAGTAGTTACCTTACCTCAAGGGGATAAAATGATTATATAATATATGTATGAATGTAACATATAAGATTATAATGTATAAGTAGATATATTAATGAAAATTACAATATGTGATCATAACCAATCTTAATATACATGATATGGATCATGGAAAAAACTAGAAAGTGATAATACAAGCTTAAAAAACAATAAAACATGTAAATAAGAGCACTCTATTAGTGGCCAAAATTGAATTAAAGAATGTGAGCCCTTGTCAAGTGAAAATGACTAAGTCCAACCCAAGTCAAGTATATATTGGTTAAGTCCTTAGCCCAATTTATATCCTCAAATGTTCACTCAAAGGTCAAGTTCATGTTAAATCAGCTAAGTGTAATTTGGTCTTTTACTTAGTGTGAAATAACCTAATTTGTTTCAGAAAAAAACATTCATACAAATATTATGAAGGCATGGTAAAAGGTCTATAGGTCCATTTGTTTTGGAAATTTTGTTCATGGAAAAATGTGTGAAGGGTACTTTTCCTTTGGGCATTTTACCCACATAAAAATCTTGACAAAATTCCATTAGTTTGGCAAAAGTGTAAAATTATTTTATTTGGCAAAAGTGTAAAGTCATTTTCTTTGAGGAAATTGTTTTAGACAAATGTATGAAACAATTATCTTGATGAAGACAAAAGTGATAAAGACCAAATTGTTGTGGTAGAAAATTTTGATAAATTTCAAAACTTTCAGGAAAAGTGTAAAGCTCAGTTGCTTTGGGGAAATTATTTCAAACAAAATATCTGAAGTAAGTGTCCTAATGAAATGATCATGCAAAGGAAATCCAAAAAGAGCATATATACTTTAGAGAAATTGTTTCAGAGAAAATGTTTGAAACAATTGTCTTGACCAAATTATTTTGGAACAATTATGTTGAAGATAGAGAAGCCAAAGACAAAGTTCCCAAAAGACAAAGACCTAAAACAAATGCCCTGGGCTCAAAACTTGGTAATTTTCCTTGTTTATTTTAAGCCAATCATATTTGAGCTAGCAGATCATGATCAAATGGTACACATTGACATGAAGGAAGATGATCTAATAGAATATAGTGGTCAACAAAGTCAAAATAACCTCTAGAGGACACGTGTCAAACTCTTGATGAGTCAAACTAATAGTGTGATGACCATGTGAATGTCTTCTGATATTTGTGTAGATGTCAAATTTAATCTCCAATGGATACTTATTATTTATGGCTTAAATTTGATGGTTACATGTACATCAAAGTTAAGCTCTAATGGATACTTGATATTTATGAATTAAATTTGATGGTTCCATGAATTTCAAAGATGTTCATGTGGATGTCAAATGATGGGTGCACGGATGTAAAATTTAAGTTATAAAAGGAAATCATTGATTGGAACTTAAATTTAATGGTCATGTGAACATCATTAATGGTCATATATACATCAAATGATGGGTGTACAAAATTCAAATTTATTCCATAGTGGATAACCAATGTCATTTGATCCTTTGGATCTAGATCAATGATCTTCATTTGATAGTGCTTCAAGCTCAATGATGTGAGTGAGAGTTGACTTGTCAAAGGACTTGGGTCAAATCAAGAGCATCCACATGGTGGAAGGGCACTAACCCACCAAATATTGACTATGTAGAGCATATAAAGCCTATCGATTCTCTAGGTGGCATGATCTTGGGGGTCTTAGTGGAGATATAATGACTCATAATAAAAGCTAGTACTAAATGGATGGTGAGAGCCCATAGAGCTGCCAAGTGGCACACTAGCATTCATCATGAAGACAAAGATCTAGCAGTGCTATTCCTTGATGGATTTTTCAAATATATGGACCTAATGACATGTTTACACATGTCCTAGGGGAAATGGTCACATGTCAAGTTAATGAATAAAGTGATATGGAGATGTCATAGAGGCATACATGTCATGATCAAAGATCTTGTGCAAAGTGAGTTCATGGAGCTTTCACCATTGACAGTAGATTAATTAATAAAATTGTAGATGTGTCATGATAGCTATGCAATAATTCTAGGATTTCAAAAACAATTGTAAATTTTATTGAAGAGACATAGGTCCTTTTATCTATAAGTTCATGATTTAGCTCCCAGGGATTCTGTAAGGGCACGAAGGTCAAACATTTAAATGCCACTAGTTTTCTATAGGTACATTTGAAGTTTGGGACTTGTGGATGGTATGTGTATTTTGATAGTCAATAGTACAGATGGACACTTTGAAAGAAGATGGACTAATGATGAAGCACTTGCAACCTATTGACATTATTGATATGTTTTTGGCATACTAATATGAAGGAGCTTATGTTCATTAAAATGAAGACCTATTTACAGATCTCAGGGAAAGCCTATATGAGAAGGGAAGTTATAAGAATGAAAAGTATAGGTTTATTACATTAAAAATTCAAAATGGCTTTACTAACCCCTTAAGTGCTCACTTGGTAATTCCCTAGGGGAACTTCCTAGGGGACTATAAGTGTCAATTGTATAAATTATAAATTTCCAAGTGGGGTCAAAATTTTCCCAATAAGTCAAAAGTGATATAATGAATTTATGAATTAAAAAGGGAAATAAGGGGGGAACCCTAAAAAGTTAAATTTTCAATAATTAAATATACAAGTTGCAAAATGTGAAAAGGCAAGTTGGAGCCAAAAGGGTAAAAAGGTAACATAGCCTAAGTTTTGCTTTTTTTCATCTACTTTACTTGTATAAGCTCCTCCATGGGAAAGATATTGTAGGTTTTAAATTCCAAGGTAGGCCACTCCAAATAAGATAATTCAAAGGGCCATGGATCCATAATATTTTTAGGGAATCATTACAAGATTAGGTTTTTCCATAGCATGCATATAAGGAAGGGGAGTTGTCCAAGAATTTCCAGCTATGCAATTAAGTGGTCTAGGGCATCTTCAGGTAGTTCCAGATAAAGACAAAGTTTGTTTAGCCCTCTACCATGAATATTATCCTTCTATCTCATGTGAAAGGCATCTCCTACCATAAAATCAAAACATGTGTTCCAAATTTTCATCATTTCTCATAGAGGTAGTTAGAGTTATGATTTTTCTTACAAATGGATAAGGATTTTACGCATGGCAAGGGAACATTTTATAGTTGGAATAATCTTGGTAGAATTGAAAGTTTGTTTTGAAATTTCAAAAATTATGACCCATAGTCCTAGATTTGAATGTGTATAAATAGAGGGCTTCTCCTCTACTCAAGGTTATTGTTGGTTATTATTTTAGGTGTCCATTTTCTCTAAGTCTAGGTTCTATAGAATTATTTTGGGATCAATTAATTTTTGTATATCTTTTATCCCTTGCTAAAGTGGTTGTATATGTAAAATAATTAGTAAGATTTGAGAGAATATTTATGTCTACCTTGTCAAAAGAGCAATCTCACCATGCTTGTCCCCATGGTAGCATTTCAAAGTATTGATGTGTGTAATATTTATTTACAAATTAATGAAAATGCTTGTGGTTCTTTGCTATTTCCTATTGATGAAGTGCAATGAAAGGTCTTTTAATAATTTTTTATTGGACATTTGGGTTTGTGCTCACTAATGGTTGTCATTTTCAGGATATATTTAGATTATAAACTCTTTTTGCATTACTTTATCATAGGTTATTGAATAAATTATTAGGGTACCCTAGGTTTATGGATTTGATAGGGAAAATCATTTGAAAGATTAATTTAAATAAATTTTCTAGTCTCTTAAGGATCATTTGGTATCTACCATTATCTTGCATTTAAAGTTTTTTTTGTATCTTTACTGAGGAATATTGTTATGAAATACTACAAGATACCCTACTATTTAGAAACCACCAACACATGACCCTCCTTATTTTTAATCATCTAACTTGTCCTACCCTATCTTACCATATAAATAATACACCTTTTTCCTAATATAAGTGTTATTTTCCTTGTAAATACATAAAATCTTGCATATTTGAAATGTGTTTATAGTTTGTGTTGTAAATTATAACACTATTATCTTTTATTTAACCCCTATTGTTGAATATTCTATAGAATGAAGGTTGCAGTCTCTTTCCCATTTATATTTAGTAGCTTGTATATGACTCAGAGCATTTGTTCATTTTGTGTGACAACCTTTCATGGGTAATGTGTGCAAAATTAGTTATGACCTGGTCATATTTATTCCTTGTGCCAAAAATCCCCATAGAGGTTGAATTGTAGAATCTTTCCACGTGAGAAAGTTACCTCATAGGTACTCTCACCTTGGTTCAAGTAGAGACAAAAGTAGTAAGGAGCTGAGCATACCCTTTATAGGTGCCTCTGAATAATTTTTTTACATTTGATCCATTTTTTATTCCAAACTCATCCTTGGCTACAATGACATAATAACATGTTTTTCATCATTGCTTGCCATTTCCTCTAAAGTGTGCAAGGCTGAGTGTACAAGGTGTACAATTGGGAACCAACACTCTTATGGCACTATTGTCAGGGAAAATTCTTGTCACCTATTTTTTGGGGACTTTTGTAGAGAGCTAATATCATTTTTAAAGTTCTTTTCCTATATTCACACTTATATGATTATCTTTGGTTTGTCAACATCACCACTCCTAACACCATTATCGAGGACTAATTTAAAATCCTAGTTACCTATGTTGTTGAGGACTCTTGTAGAAAAATGCAAATATTTCATGTTATGAAGTTTTTTTATATTACTACACTGATTTGACTATCTTGGCCATCAATGTCATAACACTCTACTGGGGACGTGCCAGGATTTAAGATATTTGACAATTTGACTTTTGCTAAGTTTTTGGCAAAGAGATGTTAAAGTTTCATGTTGAAAGGTGTTTTTAACCTTTTGGACATTATTGTAAAAATTTTAGTATAATTTGTTTCTATATCATCAATAAATTTAGAAATTTTAATTTCATCATGCATCAAATATTTTGTTAGCTATTATATTCTAGAAGTTTGATTCTAGTAGTAACTATAAATTTATTTTTTGGTTTCAAGGAAGACCAGTGCATGTTATGAGTATTTATGTTAAGTTTTAGCTCTGATTATTTTCTTGTTTGAAAATATAGAAGGATTGAGATCATCTTTAAGAAATGACCCATCAAAGAAACTCATATCTCCTTTAAGTATTCCTCAAAGAAGAGGGAGACAAGTTTTGAATCCTATTAAAGGGCAAAGTTTAGCTACTAAGGGTTGTCAAGATTCTAATAATCTTAAACTATTCTTTGACCCTCCCATTATTGAGGACTATCATAGCTCTCTGAGTAACTCTAAAACCTATAGTCATATGCATTATCCAACTCTTTCTCAACTAGCTAAATCCCCTCCCAAGTTTGATCCACTAAGTCTACCTCATTCACCCCCTCATATCCCTTTGCCATTTTTTATTGAACCTCCCATTGAACCAATTATGAGGTGTAAGGATTCAAATGAGAATGAACATCTTGAATTCTATATTTCCATATTTAGGCCTATCAATTTTTATGAAATGGAAGGATATCCTAATGAAGTCCCAAATGAAGCTAGAAAATGCATCCCAAAATTCCAAGGGAATAATGCAGTGAGTGGTGATCATCACTTGAGGGATTTTCATAATATTATTGAAGACTATGAGGTTGAGTATGAAGATGTGTGCATCAAGCTATTTATGTACACACTGCAAGAAGATGCTTATGAATGGTTTAATTCCCTTCCCATGGATTCATTGATTCTAGGGAAGAGATGCAAAATGTTTTTAGAATTTAATATGGTGCTAAGATTGATCCAAGGTTTCTTTTGAAAAATGTTTCTTTTTATTTTGGAACTTGTGATAAAATATTTTGCTTAGCTAAGTTTAAAAACATCAAAAATAATCCTAATGAGTGTGTGTTGGAATTTAATATGAGTTTCAAAAAAACTATGATGTGGTTGCTTGAAGACATTAGGCCTAGTGATACAACATGCTTGATAAAGTATTGTGATGCCTTTGATGAGAAGGTTGCATACTACTTAAGGGATAAATATCCCACTAACTTGTGGTTAGCATTCAATATGGTCATCCAAATTGAGAACATAAATGATGTGGGAAGGCCATGAATAAGTGGACTAATGTGAAATTGGTCAATTCAAAAAAGATATAGTCCAAAAATATAGCGAACCTTGAGGAGACTATTAAAACTTTGGCCTCTACTATCAAAGATATGTCATACAATTTGGTTAGAGCTGAAAAGGGGATCCCTCATGTGTCGACCAGTCAATAAAGGGCTTCAAATCTAAATCAAGCACAAGGAAGGCTTATTTTCCACCATCAATATAATGATAGAGGAAATAGGCCTACACTTGAAGAAATAACATATAAAAACCAAAATAGAGGGGTTGGGAAATAAGTGTCTAATATTTTAAACACCAAGGTGAATGTTGTAGATTGTGACATTGATATTGATTGGTGTGACAAGTGTTTCCTTCCACATCCTCTATGTGATATAGTTAAATTGATTGATGAAGATGTCGACTAACTTGAGTCTACATCATTATATGATGAGATCTTGATGTTTAATTGTCAAAGACCTTGAAGTGAATTGACTGCCTCCATAGAATTACTAAGTGCTATTGATGTTGATCAATTTTGGAGTGTAGTTGAAAAGGTAAGTGTCCCAAATCCTAAATTTACTTGTGATGTTAATATGGCATAAGCATATGAATTACCTATTCATGATTTTGATTTCTTATGTTCTATGATGATTAATAAACATGATGGGGGAATTTTGTCAATTGAATACAGGTAGCTACTAATAAATGCAACAACTACCCAAGAGGAGTATCACTTGAGAAGCAAGTATCAGGTTGATGCTCCTCAAGACACCATCCCTACAAATCCAAAGGTAGGTGATGCTAATAAAGAAGCTAAGAAAACTATAGTAGTCCATAAATCTTCCAAACCAGTGCCCACTTCTAAATTTTCTAAGCCTAAAGGTGCTTTAACTAAGAATAGGGTACCCATGTTATCTAGTATCCCCAAGGGTGCTAATGAGTTTAAACAAAATCCACTTTTGAAGGTTTCTATTAAATATTCAAATCCACCCCAACCTAGTCCACTTCAGATCTTGAGTGATTGTATTTTAGTTGAAGGTGTTTTCATCCTTCCATAAAATACACTCCTTCCTTAGTATAGCATATGTGATATGGCCCAAGTGTTGAGCCAACTAAAAATCATTGTGCCACTTATTGAATTATTAAGAATACCTAAACATAGGAAGAGGGCCTTTGAATATTTAAAATTTAGTGAGAAATTAGCTATAAGTGAAATTGAATTACCCCAAACACCCTTAGAAAGTGATGAATAATTATAAGAGGCTATTAAACCCACTCCAGAGGTATATTTGGGGACTACACTTATATAAAATAAGTTGAATGTGGATCTTTTTTACACAACCCTACTGATTAATGGTTTGATTGTTCACAACTACATGTTTGATTCTAGTGCTTCTTACAATGTGATGCCCTTAGGTGTCCTAAATGAGCTCAAAGTTAAGATTACATCAGCCTTTAGAAAGTGTTATGACATGGACTCATGAGAGGTTTAAATTTTTGGACAAGTTAAGGGGTTGGTGGTACAACTAGTAGTGCATCCAAGAAAGTATTTGAATATGGATGTGGTAGTTGTGGACTACCTGCCTAAGTGGGGGATGTTGTTGTCATGTAAATGGGATACTAGCATAGGTGGAAGTCCACAGATGGACTTGTATTATGTCACCATTCCATTGGAGGGTAATATTGTCAAGTTTTATAGAGAGCCAAAGATGCTACATGTAATTGAAGATTTGAAACATGCTCTAAATGAAGTATTGTACATAGATGTTGAATTGGGAAACTTTGTTAGGAATGTTGATACTAGTGAATGGCCTATTATTCTTGATGTTTAACCTAAAAAAGAAAATGTAGTTTGGAAGATGTGTTTTGATGAGGCTTTCTCCAATATTGGAAATGGAGTTGGGGTTGTATTCTATGCCCCCAATGTCAAATGTTTTATGTTTTATTTTCAACTATCCTTTAAGTGTATGAATAATACTACTAAGTATGAGACACTCTTTCTTGGCTTGTGGATTACCTATGAATATGGAAGTAAAATTTTTATTGTCAAGGATGATTCTAAGCTGGTGGTGAAGTAGGTTCACAACACTTATTCTATCAAAAAAAATGTTAAAATAATATCATAATGTTATTTGGGATTTGCTTGAATTCTTTAATGCATTCAATATTTTTTATCATGACAAAAGTTTTAATGAAGAAGTTGATAGACTTGTAGGGTTAGGTGCTCAGTTTGATATTGCAAATATAAGACCTCATTGTCAGTACCAAGTGGAGGTGCTTATTAGGCCTTCAATCCTAGATAATGTTAATGATTTTTAGGTGTTTGATGATGATGATCAGATCAGAATGTTTATAAATAATGAAGCTAAGTTACATGATCAGATCATAGACCTAAAATATGTGGTTCATGTTTGTGATGGGAAGGAAACCTTTTTTGGGAAGGACATTATTCAGTTGAATAAAAACACACTCCCAAGGGGATTGGTAAGTTTATAAATGTATTTTGATGGAGCTGATAGAATCAAGTCAAGAGAATAATTTATCTCAAAAGATGTGACTAAGTGAAATTTGGGTTCTCATGAGAATCCAAATAAGGTTTGGTTGGGTACTCATCTGAGTGCAACTGAGAAAAAAGATTACATGCAACTACTAAGGAAGTACTAAAACTATCTATCATGTTCTTATTATGAGCTAAAAATATATAGTGAAGACTTATTACAACATGTCATCCAATTATAGCCTAATAGTAAGCCTTTTGGGCCAAAATAGAGACTTATTAACCCCATATTGACCACCAAGCTACAAGATAAATTAAATAATCTGAGGGATGGTAGAATCATTCATCCTATCAAGTACTCATCATGGGTGGAAAACTTAGTCCTTATGTAGAAGAAGAATGATGACATATACTTGTGTGTGGATTTCTAAAATTTGAACAAGGCTTCTTTAAAAGATAATTATCCCCTACCCAACATGGATAAACTGTTGTAAGGTGTTACTATATTAGATATGTTATCCACATTAGATATTTTCTCCATATAATTAGGTTGTGGTGAAATAATCTAAGAGATCTAATCCTATGTTCATAATGCCTTGGGGCATGCATGTATGTATGAGGATGCCTTTAAATTTAATTAATGTTGGTGTAACATTCTAATGAGATATGGGTGTTGATTTTTTAGGGATAATTAATAAGTTCATAACTATATATTAGGATGATATTACTATGTACACCAATACTAGAGAAGAACATTTAGAGCATCTAGAGTAAGTGCTGATTAGATGCAATTAGTTTAAAATTTTAATTAATCTAAAGAAGTAATATTTTAGGGTATAAAAAGATAAGTTTATAGGATATAGTGTCCAAGGATGGTGTCATTATTGACCCTAAAAGGGTCAAATCCATCAACAAAGTGCCTATCCTGTAGTCCAAGTAATTTAATCTTTCTTTGGATAAATTAACTTTATAAGGAGATTTATTTCCAATTTTATAGAGATCACTATTCATATTAATTCCATATTGAAGAAGGACTAGACCATCAAATGGGAAGAGAAGGCCATGCAAGCATTAAATGACATCAAGGGATCTTTAAAGTATACTCCTATCTTGGCTAGCCCTAATTACACAAAGCCATTCCAAATATTGACTTTTGCATCATACAATACTATTATTGTTGTTATATTGCAAAAGAATGAAGATGATCATGAGTAGCCCATAACTTTATTTATTAAAGCTAAACAAGGTCTTAAAATGAATTATACCATTATGGAAAAATAAGCTTTTTCTCTCTTGAAAGCTATCAAGATGTTCAAGCCTTATATTCTGAGTTCAAAGATTGTTTACTATGTCCACATACCAAGGTGAAGGACATCTTGACTCAGACTGAAGTATCCATCAAGAGGTTCAGGTGGGTCAATAAGTTACAAGAGTATTACATGGATATTGAGACCACCAAGTGAGTACGAGGGATGGATCTATCCAATCTTATGACTGAGACCAATTTACAAGCTATTAAGGTATGCACTACTATTCTTCATGTTGATGATTCTTTGAGTCAATTTAACATGTCTCCATGGTATAGAGATATTATTTATTACTTAGAAAATATGAGTTGTCCCCTTGACTTAGACAAAAACAAAAGGAGAAATCTTAATTTTGTTTCCCAAAAATACCTCTTGATTGAGAATAGAATAACATGGAAGAATATTGATGGGGTTATTCTAAGATGCATGTTAGAAGAACAAATTATTGACCTAATTGAATAATTCCATAGTGGATAATGTGGTGGTCATTTTTCACCTAAGGTTATATCTCATAAAATTATGAGATCTAGTTATTGGTGGCCATCATTGTTCAAATATGTTGCTAAGACAGTCAGAAAGTCTGAGAAATGTCATTACTTTACTAGGAGGATGAAAGCTTCAAGTTATCTTCCCTTGTAGCCTATGATGATTGAAGGCCCATTTAGATAATGGGGAATGGATATAATTGGATAAATTATTGATTCTTCAAGTGCTATACATAGATGGATACTAGTTGCAACTAACTACTTCACAAAATGGGTTAAGGTGGTCCCTACAAAGAAAGCAACACACCAAGTGGTTATGGATTATTTGTTAAATCATATTATTTGTAGATTTTGTGTGCTTATTAAAGTTATTGTTGACAATTCCATAAGCTTTGAATCCAAACATTTAGTTTCATTATGCAAAGAGTATAGTATTTAATTGACTGATGCTTCCAATTATAACCCTTAGGGGAATGGGCAAGTATAATCTAGTAATAAGAACTTGCTGAAAATCATTAGACAAACATTAGATACAAATAAGAAGTGGGGTGAATAACTAAATTTTATCTTATGGGTTGATAGGATTATTCTTAACAAATCTATAGGAAAATTCCATTTTAAGATTATTTACGAAACTCAAGTAGTTTTTCCTATGAATTTGTAGTTGCCAACTTATTAGCTCATGTAATAACTAGAAGATGATGAGAAAATCAACCACTATGAAAGCAAGATGAACCATATTATTGAGCTTGATGAAACTCAAAGACAAGGTCATGAAAGTCACCTCAAGTTTAAGGAAAAGATAAATAAAATATTTGATAGGAAGGTCACTCCAAAAACCTTTCAAGTAGGTGAACTAGTTCTACTTTGGGACAATAGGCATGAGGAGAAAGGAAATGATGGAAAATTTTATGCCTTGTGGACGGGTCCTTATTCTATTGATTTTAAAATTTGGGAACATACTTTATTTTTGAGATATATGGATGGTGAAATATTGGAGCTACCAGTTAATGGTAGGCATTTAAAACACTTTCTTGATTCGGTTCATAACTTGCAATTGTGTAATTATATAGTGTATAGTTTTTTCTTTATGTTATTTTTTTGCTTTGTCACCCCTCTATTTTGGGCCTTATTTGTATAGGTTTTTTCATGTGTTCATTTTATATACTCTTAATTTATTTTTATCAAGTCTATCATTGTTTTGTTGTGCCTTCATGGGTGTTTTTGATAAATTGATAAGTCTTGACTTTGTGACACAATGGATTGGAATCTAGTCTTACATTTTGGGTTTCTTTGTACACCTATAGGGGGTATGCATCCCTAGGTGAGATCTAGTATTAGTTTTGTTGACCATTTTTTTCCCAATAGGCCAAAAATCGGTCCCCTTCTATCCCTATTATTCTAAGCCATTTCATTTTTTGATTTTGCATGAATTTGTTCATTTCTATGGACTCTACAAAATTTCTATGGACTCTACAGGTCTAAATATATAGACTCTGTAGGTCTAAATCTATGAACTCTATAGGTTTTGGATTTCTATGGACTCTGCAGGTTTTGGATTTATACAAACTTAGTAGGTTAAATCTTTTGGCACATGAAGGATCAGTTCAGAGAGTGCTGAGTTTTACAAGGCTTCTTCAGGCTCTTGTCTAAGGAAAATCATGGAAAGTTGGTGTCTTTGAACCATTGAATCAGTTCAATGCCTTAGTTCAACACTTGGTTCAACCAATTGGTTTAATGGCTTGGTTCAACCACTAAGTTCAATGCTTCACTTAGTTCAAAAGCTTGGTTAAATCAATGAGTTCAACATTTTGGTTCAATCACTCAGTTCAATCAAATGGTTCAATCATTTAGTTCACTCAGTTAGTTCAGTGGCATCAGTTCAAGTGGCTTCCAGTTCAATCAGATGGTTAATCAACAAAGTTTAACGCATTGGTTCAACCATTATTTCAATCATTCAATTCAATCAAGCTTAGTTCAAATTCAGGGTTCATTTCTCAGTTCAATTCAGTTGGTTCAATGTGTTTGTTCAACACTTCAATTCAATCACTTTGGTTCAATGGCTTAGTTCAATGTTTAAGTTCATTAGCAGGTTCATCAGCTTGGTTTAATGGGCTCAGCACGTAGTGTTGAACCATTAAACCAGTTCAATGGATTGGTTCAATCATTTGGTTCAATGCTTTGGTTTAATCACTTTAGTTCAATGGAAAGTTCAACAAAGGGATTCAACGAACGGTTTAGAGGGGCTTGGTGCATAGCATTGAACCATTTTTGGTTCAATGAATCTGTTCAAAGGGCTTGGTTCAATGGGCTCAACACGTAGTGATTAAACTATTGAACAGATTGAACAATTGAACCAATTTTGGTTCAATGGGTTGGTTTAATGGGTTGGTTCAAGGGTGTACCTTATAGCTGAAGGGTAGCACTGGGTTTAAATTCCCTTGTGGAGGGCAGAGAGAGCTTCAAAAGAGCTAAAGGGATTCAAAAGGCACACCAAAGACTTAAGTTAGAATTTCTTCAAACTTTTTATTTGAAGGAATTCCTTTGGACAAAGGGCTCAACGGATTTTAGGGGGAGGTTGCCAGTTCAAGCAAAGGTCACCACCACTAGGGAAGTTAAAGAGCCTGAAGAAAAGGACAAAGAGCAGCCAATTCCTACAGACTTTTTTCCATGGGAAAAAATCTTGAAATAAAATCCCATGAAGCATAAAAGCCATAGAAAGGACCTGATGGATTTTGCCAAGGATGGTGATGTCCTGAAAACCATCAATTTTAAGGCAGTAAAGTAGTTATTTGTGTTTTGAACTGTCTGAGCACCAAACCATGAAAGGAGCCCAAGGAATGCAGTGACCCACCCAAAAGATTGCCCCTAGGGGCTGAAAGAGTAGGAAGAAGACAAGGAGTAGAAATGACAAATCATTCAAGTGGTGAAGGGAAGGTGATTTATTGCCAGATGAATGGCATAGCCTATTTTCTCTAGTTGGCATTGATGAGGGGAGAAACTACAGTCTATTTGTAGAAAAGAGGCATGGCCATGTTCTTACATTAATGTTTAAACACCAAAGTAAATTTGGGTAATTGTGCAGCATGGTTATAGTAGGCCTTTTCTAAAGAATGACATTAGTAACAATGGTTTCCTCTTCCTAAGATTTAGAACGTACATGGGCCACTTACAGAAAGGGGTGCCAAAATCTTTCCCAGGAAGTGCCAAGTTGCTCTTCCTCTTTCCATAAATTGTAAACTTCTCTTTTGAGAAGGAAATGGACTCTCAGCCTTAAGGCAAAACTCTACCCAAAAATCTCTCAGGCTTATAAGGCAAAGCTGCCAAAAAATTACCTTGAATCGAAACACAACATTTTTGCCTCCCTTTTGAGTTTTACATCTTTAGTATGTGTCTATACCTTGATTCTATGTTAAGTCATTTTCTTAATGCTTTTGTAGAATGATTTTAGCATGTCTAGTGCATTTCTAAGTTTCCTTTTACAGGTCTATCAAAAGTGTCCCTAGAAGAGTATAGGTGAAGTGGATAGGCTATTGTAGTGTGTCTCAAAATGCCTCTAGTAGTTATTTCCTCCCTGTATCTCCATGGACCCTTGACCCACTGATGTAGAAGGTTTTCTCATGTCAGATGAAGTGTATGGGCACTTGTTCTTAGTGGAAAGTGTATGTTTGGGTAGAGTAGATCACACTTTTTTGGTGTATCACCTTTTCATTTTTAGGCTTAGGTTATGTTTTCAACATCACTCTCTCTTTTTTCATCCCCCCTTTTTTACATTTGTTTGTTAGCAGTAGGAGAAACTAGGGCCTAAAAGATACATCCGAGGGAACTAGCCCTTATCTAGAGACTCTCCCCTCTAGCTTTGTTGGTCCCATAGGTGAGAGGGGAGTTTTCATTATTGCGTGTGGAAGGAAGGAGCTTGGCCTCCTACCCTAGGTGCAATCCACTGCATCAAATCTTTTTGGCATACTCGATGGGACCAACTAGGACAAGTTGTGTCTAAAGAGTTGAAGAATTTTTGGTGTGTTCTTCAATCGACCAGCCTTTGGTGGCTTTTGCATCAACACCAATGGTGACTCTGAGTTGAATCAGCTAGTTAAGTAGCTTGGTGCCATCAAAAATCACATTTTTATATGTATAATTCCTTTGCACAAAATCATGGACCTTGTATTCCTTCATATGACTATGATCAAGCTCTAGATATCTATGCAATCCCCTCAAGCAGCTCTCTTAGTTGCCCTACAATGATAAGGGAAATGGTCCTAGAGTTTGAGAAGTAGATGATGGAGATTGACAAACTGGAGGAGTAGTACAGATATTAGCAGGAGCTGATGTATAAAGAGGAGTGTTTGTTTAGGCAAGCTTAGGCCTTGTAATCCATGGAGGAGGAGGTAGAAAAATGGAGAAATCCATTTATTCAAGGTAGCTAGCCTTGCACACCCCCTCCTATCCTAAAGAAAGCTCCCTCTTATGCACCAAATCCTTTCTATGAGATATCACTTTCTCACTCCAGCTCATCTGATGCATCTGCTCTCAATCCCATGTGCCTAGCTTTCCAACATCAAAGGGCATTAGAGTAAGCCCCCATGGAGATAAATCTTCTCAATTCATTATATTTTGAATCTTCCATTGGGGGGTATACCATGAGCCAACACATCCCTCTTATAGAGACTCTTCCAGTGCATCAATAGTCTCTTCCTACCATTCCTCAACCTCCCCAAGTTTTTCAACATGATGTGTAGATTCTGAGTTAGAGGATGGAATACCAGGAACCAGCCCAAAGCCTTGAAGAGGGTGATATTGGTGACCTCCAAGGAAGACTCTTTCAGGATAATCTATCTAAACAAATTGAAGATTTAGAGGCTAAGATGAGTTTGCTCCATGAAAGAGAGATAGAAATTTTAGACCTTGTGAAGGAGCCCCATGACCTTGGAGACAACAAAGTTGCTTCCTGTTCATAGGAGCAAAATTCCAATTTTGAGATCTTGAACTGGGGGAAAATAGTAGAATCATGGGGCAAGAAGGAGGAGAAACAAGGTTTTTCTCAAAAGCTTAAAGAAGATGAGGATTCCCTTGCTCATGATGATGCTGGTGACTTCCAAGAAAGGCTCTTCCAAGAGGATCTAGCTAGGAGAATTATAGAGTTGGAATCCAGAGAGAGATTCCTCAGTCAATGTGTGATGGATGATTCAGACCCAATGGCACATTCTATGTCTAAACACACCCCATCTACACACTTCTAAGAGAGCTATCAATCCATACCTAATATTGATGAAGTACTAGCCAAGTGGAATGAGGAGAATCATTTGATTCGAGCTCAAGGACTGCCTCCTCTTCCATATGGTTTTCCCACTTCACCCCTTCTCAAGGAGGAACCTATTCTATAGGAGGTGAGTGAGGAGCAAAATATCTAATCTACATTTTTCCAAGAGGCTATCATGAGTGGCAATGAAGGCAAAATCATCATGGAGGCTCTTTGTGAAGACCTCATCAGTAATGGAGAAGATGCGGGTCTTGCATATATGCATATGTTCCAACAATATGAAGAGGAACATAAGCATGGTGAGCTCTCTCCCCCTTTGTTTGATGAACTTCCCTATTGATTCGATGAGGAGGATGACTACACTGAAGGGCTTGAGTTGGGGGAGGATAAGGAGGATACCTTTGAACATCTAGAGATCCTGATCTTTGAGGAGGAAAAAGAGAGGTTTGTCTTCCTTGAGGGAGGCCTTGAAGAAGAAAGTTTTGAACAAAGAGGTGATGTTTTATGGGATGAGCAATAATTTTGTGATTCCATTTCAGACATCACAACTGTCACCTTCTTCAAGAAGGCTAGGAGGATGTAGAGGATGAGTCTGACAGAGTCTTCAATGAGGCAGAAGGAAACAAGTTAGACCATGATGCATTACAGAGGGAATGTGCATATCAAAGGGCTAACAATAATGAGCCAACATCCATTGATTTCTTAGTGAATAGCACCATTATGAGGGACTAGAATTCAACAATCCTCTAGGGAAAATAAGAATACATGTATGTTAGAGGCATGTTTGAATTTGATCCACTTAGATACAAGCTAAGCAAGGTGACAGGCAAGAGGAGTAGGTCACCAAATCTCCTTTTTATTCAGCCACTTGTTTGGCACCATGAGTCTTCTTGCTAAGAAGGGGACTTAAGAAATTTTCCTTTTCATCCAGAAGGGAGGCAAACATTCTTGGTTAGCTATATATAGTAGTTTTATTTTAGTTTCTTTTCTTGCTTTCCCTAAGTGTAGTTTGCACAGGCAGTGTTTTTAGCCTTGTGTGTTTCCCTTTGTGTGTGGGGTAAAAGGCTTCGTGCTTGATTCTTGGATCTTTTGGGGTTGTTTCTAATTTTTTTTCAAGTTACATCTAACTCCATGCCCAATGGACTGCAAGGCAACTGGTCTTTAAGCATAACAGGCATGCTTCCCCTAAGAGTCACCAATTTGTTGACCATTTTTTGCCCAACAGGCCAAAAATTGGTCCCCTTCTATCCCTACTATTCTAGGCCATTTCATTTTATGATTTTTCATGAATCTATTCATTTTTATGGACTCTATAGAATTTCTATGGACTCTATAGGTCTAAATCTATGGACTCTACAAGTCTAAATCTATGGACTCTGTAGGTTTTAGATTTCTATGGACTCTATAGGTTTTGGATTTTTACGGACTCAGTAGGTTAAATCTTTTGGCACATGAAGGATCAATTCAGAGAGTGCTAGGTTTTACAAGGCTTCTTCAGGCTCTTGTCTAAAGAAAATCATGGAAAGTTGGCTTCTTTGAACCATTGAATTAGTTCAATGCCTTAGTTCAATGCTCAATTAAACCAATTGGTTCAATGGCTTAGTTCAACCACTAAGTTCAATGCTTTGCTTAGTTCAAAATCTTGGTTCAATTGGATAGTTCAACATTTTGGATCAATCACTCAATTCAATCAAATGGCTTAATCATTTTGTTCACTTAGTCAATTCAATGGCATCAGTTCAAGCAGCTTCCAGTTCAATCAAACGGTTAATCGGCAAAGTTTAATGCACTGGTTCAATCATTTAGTTCAATCGAGCTTAGTTCAAATGCAAGGTTCATCACTCAGTTCAATTTAGTTGGTTCAATAAGTTGGTTTAATGCTTTATTTCAATCACTTTGGTTCAATAGCTTAGTTCAATGTTAAATTTCATCGATAGGTTCGTTGGCTTGGTTCAACAGGCTCGACACGCAGTGTTGAACTATTAAACTAGTTCAACGAATTAGTTCAATGCTTTGGTTTAATGGATGGTTCAACAAAGGGATTTAGCAAATAGTTCAGAGGGGCTCAACATGCAGCATTGAACCATTTTTAGTTTAATGAATTAGTTCAAAGGGCTTGGTTCAATGGGCTCGGCGTAGAGTGATTGAACTGTTGAACTGATTGAACCATTGAACCAATTTTGGTTTAATGGGTTGGTTCAATAGCTTGGTTCAAAGGTGTGCCGTATAACTGAAGGGTAGCGCTGGGTTCAAATGCCCTTAAAAAGGGTAGTTTAATGTCTAAAAGCCCTTGTAGAGGGTAGAGAGAGCTTCAAAAGAGCTGAAGGGATTTAAAAGGCACGCTGAAGACTAAGTCAAAATTTCTTCAGACTTTTTTTTTGAAGCAATTCCTTTAGACAAAGGGCTTGAAGGATTTCAGGGGGAGGCCACCAGTTTAAGTAAAGGCCACTAGAACTGGGGAAGTCAAAGAGCATGAAGAAAAGGACAAAGAGTAGCCAATTCCTATGGACTTTTGTTTATGGAAAAAATCTCAAAACAAAATCTTGTGAAGCAAAAAAACCATAGAAAGGACTTGACAAATTTTGCCAAGGATGGTGACGTCCTAAAAATCATCAATTTTAAGGTAGTAAATTAGTTATTTGTGTTTTTAATTGTCTAAGTGCCAAACCATGAAAGGAGCCCAAGGAATGCAGTGACCCACCCAGAAGATCACCCCCGAGGGTTGAAAAAGCTGGAAGAAGACAAGGAGCAAAAATGACAAAGCATTTAAGTGGCAAAGGGAAGGTGAGTTATTTCCAGATAAATGGTGTAGCCTATTTTCTCTAGTTTGCATTGATGAGGGGACAAAATGTAGTTTATTTGCAGAAAAGAGGTGTGGCCATGTTCTTACATTAATGTTTGAATGCCAAAGTCAATTTGGGTGATTATGCAACATGGTTCTAGCAGGCCTTTTCTGAAGAATGACATCAGTAACAATGGTTTCCTCTTCCTAAGATTCAGAATGCACATGGGTCACTTGTAAAAAGGGGCACCAAAATATTTCCCAAGAAGCACCAAGTTGATCTTCCTCTTTCTATAAATTGTAAACTTCTCTTTTGAGAAGGAAATGGACTCTCAACCTTAAGGCAAAACTCTGCCCAAAAATATCTCAAGCTTGTAAGGCAGAGCTGCTAGAAATTTACCTTGAATCGAAACACATCATTTTTACCTCCATTCTGAGTTTTACATCTTTAGTATGTGTCTATGCCTTGATTCTGTGTTAATTCATTTTCTTAATGCTTTTGCAAAATGATTTTAGCATGTCTAGTGCATTTTTGAGTTTCCTTTTACAATTCTATCAGAAGTGTCCCTAGAGGAGTATAGGTGAAGTAGATAGGCTGCTTCAGTGTGTCTTAGAATGCCTCTAGTAGTTATTTCCTCCTTGTATCTCCATAGACCCCTGACCCACTGATGCAAAAGGTTTTCTCATGTCAGATGAAGTGTATGGGAGCTGGTTCTCGATGGAAAGTGTATGTTTGGGAAGAGTAGATCACACTTTTCTAGTGTGTCACCTTTTCATTTTTAGGCTTAGGTTATATTTTTATCATCTCTCTCTCTCTCTCTCTCTCTCTCTCTCTCTCTCTCTCTCTCTCTCTCTCTCTCTCTCTCTCTCTCTCTCTCTTCATCCCCCACTTTTTTACATTTTTTAGGAGTAGGAGAAACCAGGGCCTAAACAATACATCAGAGGAAGCTAGCTCTTATCTAGAGACTCTCCCCTCTAGCTTCACCGGTCCCATAGGTGAGAGGGGAGTTTCCATTGTTGCGTGTGGAAGGCAGGAGCTTGGCCTCTTGCCCCAAGTGCACTCCAATACATCAACAAGTTCCAAAAATTACATTAAAGTAATTGATCCCTTGTTAAGGAAAATGACTAATTCCAGCCCAAGTCAAGTATAGATTGACTAAGTCCTTAGCCCAATTTTTATCTTCAAATGTTCACTCAAAGGTCAAGTTCATGTTAAATATACTAAGTGTAATTTGGTCTTTTATTTAGTGTGAAATAGCCTTATTTGTTTTAGAAAAAATATTCATGAAAATATTCAAAAGGCTTATTTCTTTCAAACTTTTTATCCATGGTAAAAGGTCTATAAGCCCATTTGTTTCAAAAATTTTGTCTGAGGTATATAGTTCAAAGGGTAATTTTCCTTTAGGAATTTTGCCCAAAAAAAATCCCAACAAAATTATATTGCTTAAATAAAAGTGTAAAGTCATTTTCTTAGGCAAAAGTGTTAAGTCATTTTCTTAAGGGAAATTGTTTTGGATAAAATGTCCAACATAATTGTCTTGATGAAGATAAAAGTGTCGAAGACTAAATTGCTATGGGAGAAAAGTATGATAAAGTTCAAAAATTTCAAGAAAAATATAAGGCTCAGTTACTTCATGGAAATTATTTCAAACAAAATGTTTGAAATAATTGTCCCAGTGAAATGATCATGTAAAGGAAAGCTTGAAAGAGTTCATATGCTTTGGATAAATTATTTCAGACAAAATGTCACAAACAATTATCCTGACCAAATTATTGAAAAATAATTGTCTTGAAGATAGATAAGCCAAAGACAAAGGTCTTGAAAGACAAATACCTAAAATAGATGCCCCAAGATTGAAACTTAGTAATTTCCCTTGTTTATTTTAAGCTAATCATAGTTGAGCTAGAATATCATAATCAAACAATGTATGTTGATGTAGAGAAAATTTATCCAATGGCATGCAAGGGTCAACAAAGTTAAAGGAACCTCTAGAGGACATGTGTCAAACTCTTGATGAGTCAAACCAATAGTGTGATGGCCATATGAACATCTTTTGATGGTCACACAAATGTCAAAGTTAAGATCTAATGGATACTTTCTATTTATTACTTAAATTTGATGATCATGTGAACATCAAATAAGTTTAGGGAGACATCAAATGATGGTCATGCAAATGTTATATTTTTGGTCCAATGGATACTTGTCATTTATGGCTTAAATTTGACATTCGTGTGAACATCAAATACATTAACATGGATGTCAAATGATGGGTGCATAAATGTCAAATTTAAGTCATAAAAGACAATCATTCATTAGAGATTAAATTTTATGGTTGCATGAACATCATTGATGATCACATGGACATCAAATGATGAGAATATAAATGTCAAATTTAATCCATAGTGGAAAATAAGTGGCATTTGATCTTTTGGATTTGGATGTATGATCTGTGTTTGATCATGCTTCAAGATCAATGGTGTGAGTGAGATGACTTGTCAAAGGACTTGGGCCAAATGAGGAGCATCCATGTGGTAGAAGGGAACTAACCCAATAAAGATTGATTATGTAGATCATAAAAATCTCATGGATTATCTAGGTAGCATGATCTCAGGAGTCCTAGTGGAGATCTAATGGCTCATAATAAAAGCCAATGTTAAATAGATGGTGAGAGCCTGTAGAACTTCCAAAGTGGCATGCTAGCATTCATCACGAAGTAAATGATCTGATAGTGCTAGTCCTAGGTGGAATTTTAAATATATGGACCTAATGATGTGTTGACATGTGTCTTAGGGCCAATGGTCACATGTCAAGTTAATGAATAAAGTGACATGGTGATTCCACATAGGCATATATGTCATAATCAAAGATCTTATGCAAAGTGAGTTTATGGAGCTTTCACCATTGATATCAAATTTACTAGGCAAATTATAGATGAGTCATGGTAGCTACATAGGAAGTATAGGGTTTTAAAATTAATTATAAATTTAATAAAAGAGCTACATGTCCCTTTATGCAAAAGCTCATGATTTAGCTCCCAAGGATGCTGTAAAGGGCATAGAGGTCAAACATTTAGATGTCACTATTTTTTTATAGGTACATTTGAAATTTGGGACTTGTGTATGAAATTTTTATTTTGAAAATTAGTAGTACAGATGAACACTTTTCAAGAAAATGGAATAATGATGAAGCACTTGCAACCTGTTAAAATTATTGTTATGCTTTTGGCATACTAATATGATGGAGCTTATGTTCATGAAATTGATGACCTATTGGTAGATCTCAGGTAAAGCCTATATGAGAAGGGAAGTTATAAGAATAAAAAGTCTATATTTAGTACAATACAATTAAAAACAGATTTACTAAACCCTTATGTGCTCATTTGAGAATTCCCTAGGGGGACTATAAGTGTCAATTGCATAAATTGCAAATTTCCAAGTGGGGTAAAGATTTACCCAATAAGTCAAAAGTGAAATAATGCATTTATGCATTAAAAAAGGAAATAAGGGGGGAACCCTGAAAAAGAAAATTTTCAAGAAGCAAAGATACAAGTTGCAAAATGTGAAAAGGCAAGTTAGAGCTAAAAGGGTAAAAAGGTATCATAACCTAAGTTTTGCATTTTTTCATCTACTTTGCTTATCTGAGCTCCTCTATGGGAAAGATATTGTAGGTTTGAAATTCCAAGGTAGGCCACTCCAAATAAAATCATTCAAAGGGCCATTGATCTAGAATATTCCTAAGGAATCATTATAAGAGTAGGTTGTTCCATGGCATGCATACGAGGAAGGGAAGTTGTTTAAGAGTTTATAGCTATGAAAATAGGTGGTTTAGGGCATTTTCAGGCAATTCCACATAAAGAAAAAGTTTTTTTAGACTTATACCATGAATATTTTCCTTATAGATCATGATACCTTAAGGCATCTCCCACCATGAAGTCAAAATATGTTCTCCAAATCTTCATCATTCCTTGTAGAGGTAGTTAGAGTTATGATTTTCATTACAAATGGATAATTATTTTAATCATGTCAAGGAAATATTTTCTCGTTGGAATCATCTTAGCAGACTTGAAAGTTTTTTTTGTAATTTTAAAAATTACAACCCATAGTCCCAGATTTGAAAGTGTATAAATAGAAGGATTTTCCTCTATTCAAGATTATTGTTAGTCATTGTTTTAGGTGTCCATTTTCTCTAAGTCCAGGTTTTGCATAAATGTTTTTGGGATCAATTGTTATGTGTAGATATTATCTCCCTTTCTAAGGTGGTTGTAGTTGTACAATAATTAGTGATCTTTGGGAGCATCTTTATTTCTCCCTTGTCAAAAGATTAATCTCACCATGCTTGTCCCCATGGAAAGATTTTGAAGTATTGATGTGTGTAATATTTATTTTCAAGTTAATCAAAATGTTTGTGGTTATTTATTATTTCTTATTGATGAAGTGCAATGACATGTTTTACAATAATTATTGATGGAACATTTGGGTTTGTGCTGACTACTAGTTGTCATTTTGAGCATAGATTTAGATTATATACTCTTTCTGTATTACTTTAGGATAGGTTGTTGAATAAATTATTAGGTCACCCTAGGTTTATGGATTTGATAAGGAAAATCATTTGAAATATTAGTTTCAGTATATGTTCTACTCTCCTAGGGATCATTTGGTATTTACCATTATCTTGTAATTTACATTTTTTTTGCATCTTTACTAAGGAATATTATCATAAATACTACAAGATGCCATGTTATTTGGAAACCACCAACATACCACGCTCCTTATTTTTAATCATGTAACCACTCCTACCCTATTATACCCTACAAATAATACACCCTTTGCCTACTATAAGTGTTATTTTCCTTGTAAATGCATAAGATCTTATCTATTTAAAATGTGTTTATTATTTTTATTTTAAATTCTAGCACTACAATATTTTATTCAACCCCTATTATTGAAGATTATATAGAATGAAGACTTCAATATCTTTCCTATCTATCTTTAGTAGCTTATATATTACATAGAGCATTTGTGCATTTCGTGTGACAACCCTTCATGGGGGAAGTGTGCAAAATTGGTTATTCCTTGGTCATATTTGTTCCTTGTGCCAAAAATCCCCATGGAGGTTGAATAATAGAATTTCTTCTCATTTGAGCATGCTACCCCATAGGTCCTCTCACCTTGGTTCAAGTAAAGATAGAAGTATCAGGGAGCTAACCATACCTTATTAAGGTGCCTTTAAGTCATTTTTTACATTTGGTCCATTATTGATGCCAAACTTATTCCTATATATAATAACAAAATAGTAGGTTTTTCATCATTGCTTGCCATTTTATCTCAAGTGTGTAAATCCAAGTGTAAAAGGTGTAAAATTGGGAACCAACACACTCAATGTCACACTAAAAAGGGTCAAAGGAGATTAAAAACAAGGGGAATATTAAAATACCTCATAGTTAAAGGAATGACATATTAAAATTCCTAAATATAAAAATAAAGTAATATATTATGGTACAATGTCTAACAAGCAAGGAACATATTCAAATGTTTCACAATAAATAAAAATACACTCAAATAAGTGACAATATGAATAAATGAAATATAAACATGTTACCACTCAAGAATGCACTGTGCAAAGAACATGTGCCTGTTCTCACTTTTATTGATACAATGTAAACTCTCAAAGGTGTGGGTTACCTTATAATAGAGATAATATATAGATTAAATTTTAGTTTCATTGATTAAATTCACCCACTTCTCTCTAAACTCTCTTATATAGTGCTTTCTTAACTAGGAATAGGAGTAAAAAAACAACACAAATTAAAAATGGAAAAGAAAAATGAAATTTAGGGTGATGCACCAATGTTAGGATCAATTATGAAGATAGATAAAACACTTTATAATCCAAATAAACTTACACACATTCAATTCATTCTCATATAATTACTCTTACATTAGTATTTCACATAGAGGTCTTGCAAACACTTACACTAGCTAAGAAGGAATGAATAATGGTTGAATTCACTTCCAGATTAGGTAGAAAATAGACTAAGACACTCTATATGACTTGTAAGAGTTATAATTTGATGCATAAAGGAAATATGTTTAGACAAAAACATAGGAAAACAATCATTCACTAAGTTTTATCAATGAATTAAGAACACACTTTATTAATAGCTTGAAGTGGAGGAAAAATTCAGCTCTTTATTTCTTCAAAGGTGATGTAGTACAGATTTTGGAAGAGTTTCAATAATACAAAGGCATAATCTCCCCAAAAATAATTAACAATTAATGTACATATATAAAACAATAAGATAGAGAGAAGACAATAAGTTCCAAATGAGTCCACATGCAAGTCCTAGTTCACTCTTGCTTCAATTGAAAATTCAACTCAAAATTGATCTCCACCTTCAACTACACTTTTTTCCACCTATTTTCCCATTTATAATTTAATTTTAAACATTATTTCATGTAATATGTCATGGTATTATAAATGGAGGCTATTATTGCATGTTTGAAAAGTCAAAGGCTTTTCATGCATCTTGAATTAAGAGTTAATATGTTATGATTTTGCATGCAACTTTTGATCTTCTTTAGTTAACTCTTTTTAGTATTTAGTTAGCTCATATCATGCATATTAAATTTATATTTTGTTTACCTAAACTTATATATTTAGTTGACTTCAATTATCTTGAATTCACATCTAGTGTTCAACTTCACTTATCTTGACTTGCAACTTGAATTTTTGACTTTTCTAAATTCAGCCTAAAGGAGGGAATAGTAAGAGAAGGATTGAATGATGATGTTTTTATTAAGGGTAAAAGTGGGTATTAAGGAGATACAAAATATATAATGTTATAAATCCTATGGATGGCCATAGGCATAGAGAAATTCAATCTCCCAAGGAACAAAAGAATCCATATAGAACAAAAATAATAGAAATACAACAAAAACACAACAAAAAAATAACACACACACATACTAAGCCAGCACCTGAGACATTCAAATCTTGAATATTTTATAATTTTCATATGCCTTGGTCCATTATTTGGTCATTTTATTGAGGTTTTTATCAATAACTCTGTTGATGTTGTCCTCACTGCCACTAGTGATTCCTTTGAGCTTTTTATTAGGTTTGATTCCTTCGGTAGTCTCTTCCTTATTATTGTATCACATGGATAGGAATTTAATACTATTCATGGAATTTTTTATCATGAATTTTCTAAGGTTAACCAAGATGGAAAGCTTTTCTTTGAGATATTTATTTTCCTTTTCCATATTATAAACTCTATTAGTGAGTGATTCAATCGCGGAGAACAATTTTACCTCCTTTTCCTTGGTACAAAAGAGCCCATAAATTTGATTGATTTTTACAATTTATTTCTTCAAGTGGGTATGGTATTTCATGAAACATTTAATAAAATATTTGTGAATATTGACTTCATCTTCCAATGCTTTCAGATTGTTGTAGTTCTTGACATAGTCTACCATGGTTTTAGAATCTAAATTATTATGAATGTTGGAGGGAGGATCCAACCCTTGTATTCATGCCTATCTTTCCCAACTCTACTACCAGAACTTGAGTTTAAATCCATTTTTTTCTAAAGAAAATGCATAACATTGTGGGAGTTGATTTGTATGGGCTTCTCTTGGTTGTCATCAGGATCATCAACGTTAACCACTAAAATGTTCTTCTTCTAAAGAGGATTCTTAAACTGATGCTCCATTTACCACATATAGGGAGACACCTCAAATTACTTATTGGGTTTATGCCTATTGATACTAAAAAAAATTCTAATAGAATGCCTGATCATAGGAGGTTATTGAGGGCCCTACCCCTCAACCCAATCTTGAGTTCTAAAGGGCCACATGATTGAAGGAGCCCATTGAGGATAGTGTTATTCAACCATTACCTAAGGTCTAGGATGAAGTTATTAAAAAAATAATAAATAAGGAAGATAACCACTTGATGAAGTAGCTCCTTTATTTTCTTCCCTTGCTTAACCTCCAAGATCAATTGTTCCAATGAATGCATGATATAGAATGGAATGCTGATGATAATATTATGGAGAAGATAATTCAAGAATATAAAATGATGGTAATGAATGAAATTATAACACCCATACAAAGTCACTTACCTAATTAAGTGCTCAAAAACCTCATGGAATGGAGTAGGAAGGTTTTCCCTCTTGAAACTCCCTTGAAAAGGTGTAAGCCATTTATTACCCATAAGTAATTTCTCTTTTTCATTCTCAAAATCCTTGATAATCTTGATGTATTTAAACTCTTCAATTTTGAGCCTAGTGACTCTAGAAATGAGATTCTTATTGATCTCCATTGAGATATTCAAATTGATGAGATATATGTTTGTCAATTATATAAATATGGTCAATAAAGTTAGTGATACCATTAGTGTGGAGGATATCCCAAACCTCTAATTTGTTCATGATGTTATTCACTGATAATGACTCTAGCCTATTCAAATCACACCCAATTTTGGATTTCAAACCTAAAATTCCCTTCACATTTAGGTTGTTTTTATGTCTCTATAGTTTTGTGCCTTATGAATATCTACTAGTTTGTCTTGAAGCCTCCAAACTAGGTTTAGTGTTTTTATACATATAATGATGGTTACTGAGATTAATCCCCTAGCCATCCTTTATATTTCAATCATTACTAATTTTGTTATCCATATTATACCTAATGAGTGAAATTCATCCCATCATGATTATAGTTAGTTTTGTCCTTATAAGAAATATCATTAATATTATTAGGTAGTATCTCCATAGCATCCCAAACTTTGAATTGACTAGCCTCAACCCCTCTATTAGAGAATGCATCAATGAGCATATTGCCTTCATAGTAGGTATGCTGGAATGTGATAATTTTGAAGTTCTTAGCTAATAGTTGAATTTCCTTAATGATGTGAGCTATGGTCTAGCTAACCACATTATTTATATTGATGTAATTTATGATTTTGAGATAATCCTCCTCAACTAGAGTATATTAATATCTAAATCAAGAAATATTTGTACACCCCATAAAGCTATTAATTCTTCCATAAAATGGTTAGATTAAATACTCATACTTCTTTCATAAGTAGCTAGAAAAGCTCCTTGATTGTCTTGAAACACCCCTCCACCTATAGAAAATCCATAATTACCTTTGGATGCCCCATAAAAGTTGAGTTTGATCCATCTAGGAGGGGGAAAAATCCATATAAAATTTTGCCGAAGGATAATTTTAAGATCCACCTGAGGTCTATTATCTATGGAGATAAGCCATTCCTTAATAATAAATTCCTCAGAAGGGGAGAAAGGATGCTTTTTACCCTAGATAATATTCTTGAAATTTTTAGTAAAGAGGGAAATTATAGTATTGACTACTTTATCAGATGAGTTTTTCATATCCCTAAAAACATTATTATTGTATTCCTTCCATAAACCCTAAATGAGGTGACGGAAAACAAGTTAACAAAGGGATATCAGTTTTTGGTGTGTAGAAAGGCCCTTTGAAGGTAGCCATGCATCCAAGAGAGAAAAGGGTGAGCCTAACTGACTTGGAATCTCTTTTAGAACAAGCCCCAAATTTTGAAAGATAAGCCACATTCAATGAAAATGTGGTAGACCATTTCTACCTCTTCTTCACAAAGAACATATCTATTAACCAAGGTGAGTCCTATTTTAAAAAGATTATACATTATGAGGATATTGTTTAAACACTCAACCATAGGAAAATGTTACTATTTGGAATCAAAAGTTTATTCCATATTTTATCCATTGGGTTAGCTACCATGATGCTAGGTTGAAGTAATAAATAACCCAAATTGACCTGATAACTACCATCTAATAAGTCATCCCAAACTAACTCATCCTCCTTTTGAAAATTACAAATATGTATACCTTAGAGAAGGAAGTTTATGTCTCATACAATGTTGGATGTGTTGGACCCAATTATCTATGCTCAAGTTTTTTCATCTCTTTCTGTTGATACCTCTTTAAAAGTAATCTACCACTCTCTCACCTAATAAAGAAGAAAAATGCTAGATAATTTGGTGCCATGGTTCAATTACCTCTAAATGGTATTTTAGGATCCAAGTGTCTTTCTAGATTATGATATTCAAACCATTATCTAATTTCTAAGCATGACCTTTTATAATATTATTTCTATTATTGGATAAAAAAATCCATATAGTAGAACTTTTGATGGAGTTTTCCTCATACATGAAAGCCAAAGGATGGCTATTATGGAGATATTTAACACATAATATATTGGTCCATTGATTAACATCCTTAATAAATCACCAACACAACTTATTGACAAGTGATTTATTTATGATGGAAAGGTTCTTGATGCCCAATCCTCTAAACAATTTTATAATACAAGCCTTCTTCCAATCCACTAGATGGAATTTGAACTTGTTCTTTACCCCTAGCCATAGGAATCAATTTTTGGATTCTATAAATTTTATTTTGAATTTTCTTGGGAATTTTAAACATGGACATAAGATAAATGGGGAGACTCTGTAGAACATTATTTATTAGGATAAATTTTCATGCCTGGGATAGAAGAGAACCTTTTCATCCATCTAATTTTATTTGATATCTCTCTATGAGAGGGTTTCAATGCTCCTCCTTTAACTTACCTTTAAAAAAGGCATATCTAGATAGGTTTATGGTAATTCCTTGATGTTGCAATCAATAATATGAGTAATTTTGAATTTATGTGGCTCTAGAGTATTGAGAAAAAAACAAAACTCTTCATGAAGTTAACCAATTGATTAGAAACCTTAGCATACCAAATGAGAATGTTTTTTAGCTCCTTAGATTCTATAACTAAGGAAATATCTAAATTGATCATATCATCAACAAAATATTGATGAAGGGATGGTTGAATTTTGGATACCAATTTGAACCCTTTCAAAACTTCATTTTTTAGTGCATCCAAGAGGTTTTTGCTCAAGCATTCAACCATGAAGATGAATAAAAATGGAGATAACAGATCACCCTATCTTATGCCTCATTCACTCCCAAAAAAACTAGATAAAAATCCATTTATGATAATATAGAACATGGTAGAGGAGATACAATTATGTATCAACATTTTGATGTGTTTATTAAAGCCAAATTTGTGTAACACCAAATCAAGAAAACCCCAGTCCACTCTGTCATAGGCTTTAGCCACATCAATTTTTAAAACCATTCCTAATTTTTTTCTTTCTTCCATGGAATGAATAGTTTCATGCATGAACAAAATGCCATATTGAATTTGTCTTTCTGAGACATAACCCCCTTGATTGATAGAAATATTTTTTCCCATCAAAGGTTGTAATCTCATAGCTAGAATTTTAGTAAAAATATTGTACACCAAATTACACATGATAATGGGCCTAAATTATTTAAATATTTAGGTTCCAATCTTCTTAGGATTGAGGACTATGAAGGTGCTATTAATTTCTCTAAGCATATTTCTCAACAAGAATAATTTTGTCACAGTTACCCACAGGTCTTGTTTGATTCTATCCCAATAAATTTGGAAAAAATCAATTGGAAATCCATATATACATAGATATTTATCCTTATTCATGGTGAAAAACATATCCTTAAGTTCTTTTTTGGTGATTTCCTTGAGTAACGTTTGGTTATCATCTATGGAAATAATGGAAGGAACATGTTGAAGAAAATCCTTCACCATGTTTCCATAAAGCTCTGAGTTTTTAGTAAAGAGTTATTTAAAGTAGCTAATATATTTATTTTTAATGATGATAAGATCCACATACATGGATCCATCCTCTTCAAAAAAATTGTTGATCCTATTATGACTTATGTGCTTGAGATTGACTATATGAAAGAAACTAGTATTGCGGTCTCCCTCCCTTAGCTAGGTAGCTTGATATTTTTGTCTCCAAAATGTTTCCTCCTGATTAAGGATAGAATAATAATAATCCAAAATTATCTATTCCTATTATAAATACTTATAGTCTAATTCATGGGTGTTTATAAAAATTTAAATATTTTGAATATCTAATATGATTTGTTCTTTCTATCAGAAGATGTTACCAAAAACCTCCTAATTCTACATGCATATTTATTTCTTGACCTATTTTAAAATATAAATGATTTTATACATAGATAATACTAGTATCTCAAATACCATTCCTTTATTCTATCTATCAAATCTAGGCGAGAGAACCACATGTGCTTGAACTTAAAGGGAGAGTGTTGAGTTTGGAGTTTATTGAGGACATTGAGAACTAATGGGTTATGGTCAGATCCTATTCTTGGAAGTGAGGATAGGTAGAAATACTAAGCACAAAATAAATCAAGATAAATAAGAACATGATCTAGATGGGTTTGTACAAGGCTATTGCCCATCATTTTATTAGACCAGTCGTAAGGGTATCCTTTGAGCTCAATATCAAGCATATTATTGAGACTAATGAATTTGGCCAAGTCCTCCATGCTACCCAAATGATATTGAGCACTACCTTTTTTCCCAAAATAAATATGGGTATTAAAATATCCAACTAACATCCACTTGATATTAGCAGATGCTCTTCTAAAGGAGGCCATTTCATGCCACAATTTTTTGTGAGCAACCATCATGATGCAAAAAAAAAGGTCAACCTTTTAGAGGCCATAAATTTTGACTCATAGTTCTATTTGAGCTTGGCACAAAAATGACTATATTTAAAATTTTTATTATAGATTAAAAATCTCTATCCACTTAGAGTTTATTTTGATATTTTTTGGAGGCCAAACATGATCATCTGAGGGTCCAAAATTAACGTTTAATAATTTTTTAGGAATTTATATTTTTAAAAATTATATATTTTTAGAACTAGACATTAACTTCAGTTGAATCTCATCCTATAAGATAATTATATTATTTAGTGTGTTTTGGGATATTTTTAGAGACATTTAGGCTTGCATGTGAAACTTACTATAAATAGTGGTTGCTAAAAATAGATGTTATTTTTAGAATTTAGTTTTTCTAAATTTTTGTATGTCAAATCTAATTTTTGAGTTGAGGATTATTTAATCATGGTTTAGGTTTGTAATTATTTCAATTCATTTAATATGAATCAATACAAGTTATTTTTTGTAATCTTGACATATTAGTAATTTTATTATTTTGATAGGTTTTAGTTTTATTATCTGGTATCAAAGCAAGTTTGAATCTTGGAGGAAAAAGACATGGGGAGAGAATGAGGAGGTGTTTTCTAGATGAACTAGACTATACAAGAATTTTAGAGGCAAGTTCAATAATTAATAGAGGTTATCACCAATTAGTAGAGAATACAAGGTGGTGATGAGGAAGACACAAATCATGATGAAGAAGTTCAATAAGAAGACGAAGAACAAGAGTAGCCACCATTAATGGAAGAGAGGATGGTTTGGGGTGAGAAGGAAGAAATTAAGGAATCAAGGTTGATGTTATAGATTATGGAGGTAGTTTAAAACCATAAGATTTGATAGATTGGATGACTAGTTTGGAGAAGTTCTTTGAGTGGAAGACTATGAGAGAAGACAAGAAGGTAAAGTTTGCATGCACAAGTTGAAAGGTCATGTAATGATTTGGTGGGATCACCTATAGAAAGAGATACAAAAAAAATGTAAAGAGAATATTAACTCATGGAAAAATATGGAGAAGAAGCTAAGGGAGAAATTTCTTCTTGTGGATTATACATAAACCCTATACAGAAGATTTCATAATTTGAGGCAAAAATATCATAGTATACAAGAGTATACAGATGAATTTTATAAGATTTTCATATGAGTGGATAATGATGAAACAAAAAATAATATGGATGCAAGGTATGTAAATGGTTTATAATTTTATATTCAAGATGAATTAAGAATGCATAAAATACGTAACATGGAGGAGGCTTATCAATTAGCTTTGAAGGTAAAAGAAAAACAAAATAAATAGAATTTTAGGACATCTCATAGTAAAATAAGAGGTATATCCCCTATAATAAGGGGAAAATCTAGGTTTAATACCACTAGAGGTTGATTTAATTCCAATAAAGGTGAATCATCATGTGGTACAAAAAAAGAAGATAATAATAGGCAAGGGTTTCAATACCAATAAAGAGGATGAGGTTATGGTGGTGATATAGGATGATTTTTTAATTGGAATAGATATTATGTCTATTATAGATGTGGATAATAAGTGCACAAAGAATTTGAATGTCCAAACTATCAAGATCAAGAAAGGAGGCAAGAAAATTACCCAAGAGTAAATCTAGTTGAGGCTGAAATAAAAGAGCATAATATTGAAGTTGTATAAGTAGATGTTGGAGAGAATCTCATGATGATAATAACCATGATCACTCCAAGGAAGGAACAATTGAATAATGAATTAATTGGTGATGCATGGTTGCAATCAAATATTTTTCAAACAAGATGTACTTCAGGTGGAAAGGTATGCAAAGTAATTATAGATGATGGTAGTTGTGAAAATATGGTTTCTAAAGAAATGATAGAGAAACTAAATTTCCAATGTGAAAAACATCCTAACACTTATCATATTTCATGTTTTAAGAAAGGGAATGAAGTTATAATAGATAAAATGTTCTTAATCAAGTTTTCTATAGGAAAAAGTTATAATGATGAAATATGGTGTGATGTTATTCTGATGGATGCATGCCATGTGTTATTAGGGAGATTGTGGAAATTTGATAGGAAATTAGTTCATGATGGAGAAAATAATGTATACACTTTTTTTAAATGTGGTACAAAGCAAGTTTTGTTACCTCTTAAAGAGGAAGAGAAGATAGAAAGCATGGTCTCTACTAAATAATTTATCCAAGATATGAAGGTGGTAGGTTGTTGTTATGTATTAGTATCAAAGAATGAAGACACATAAATGGTGAAAATACCAAAAAAATAAACAAGAGTGTTGAAATAATATGTAGATTTTATGCATGATGATTTACCAGATGGTTTGCCACCGAAGAGAGATATTCAGCATCACATTGATTTGATTCCAGGATCAGCCCTACCCAATCAAGAAGCTTATAGGATGAGTCTAATAGGACATTTATAATTAAATAAATAGGTTACTAAATTTATAATAAATAAGGTGATAAGGGAGAGTATGAGTCTATGTGTAACACCAACATTGTTAACTCCAAATAAATATGGATAATGAAGAATGTGTGTGGATAGTGGATAAATTAACAAAATTAGAATAAAGTATATGTTTCTTATACCTCATTTAGATGATATGATGGATGTGCTTATAGGATCAAAATATTTTACCAAGATTGATCTAAAGAGCAGTTATTATCATATTCAAATTAATGAAGGAGATGACTGGAAAATTTCATTCAAGACTACGGATGGCTTTTATGAGTGGATAGTGATGCCATTTGGATTATTTAATGCACCTAGAATATTTATGAGGGTGATGAATATAGTACTATGAAAATATATTGGTAAGTTTGTGGTTGTTTATTTTGATGATATTTTGATATTCAGTAAGACTAAATAATAACACTTATAATATTTTAGAATGGTAATGGATTTGTTAAGAAATGAGAAGTTGTATGTATATTTGAAGAAGTACATGTTTATGAAGAATAATTTGGCATTTTTGGGATTTGTAGTTTCAAAAAATGGTGTGAAAATGGATGAAAAAAATATAAAGGCAATATGTGAGTGGCCTATTCCAAAAAGCATTACATAGGTAAGAAGTTTTCATGGTTGAGCAACTTTCACAAAAAAATTACTAAAAATTGTAGTAGTATTGTGAAACCAATAAAAAAATTACATGAGAGGGAAAGAATTTACATGGAATACAGAAGCTATAGAAAGTTTTGAATTTTTGAAGAATAAGATTATAGAAAGACCAATTTTATCATTACTAGATTTTAGCAAACTATTTGAGGTTGATTGTGATGCTTCATTTGTGGGAATTGGTGTTGTGCTGAGTCAAGAAAGGAAAAACAATAGCGTATTTCAGTGATAAATTGAATGAGATAAGAAAAAATTATTCTACTTGTGATGTTGAAATTTATGTAATTATATAGGAATTAAGACATTAGAGTCATTATCCGGTACCTAAGGAGTTTATACTATTTATAGATCATAAGGTTTTGAAGTATGTTAATACAAAAAATAAGTTGAATAGTAGGCATGCAAAGTGGGTTTCTTTCTTGCAGGGGTATACTTTTGTGTTGAAGCATAAATTAGGAAATCAAAATCAAGTAGTTGATGAATTGAGTAGGAGGGTAGTATTAGTAACTACTATGGTGATTGAAGTAGTTGGATTTAAAGCTATCAAAGAATTATATGATACTGTTCCATATTTTGGCAAGATAGTTAAATAGTGCACGAATCCATTAATAGGTGGGACAAATATTATTCATGATCAATATATTATATGGGAAGGTTATTTATTCAAAGGTTATTCATTCTATTTGGGTCTCTATGAGATAATATAATAAGAGAATTACATAGTGGTGGTTTGGCTGGACATTTTGGTAAGATGAAAATAATAGATTTCATGGAGGAAAAGTAATTTTGGCTAAATATGAAGAGATCTATGACAAGGTATGTTTCAAGGTGCATAATATGTCAAGTGGCTAAAGGACATGCATAAAATACTAAACTATACATGTTATTATGAGTTCCAAGAGGACCATAGATAGATTTAAGTATGGACTTTGTGTTGAGATTGACAAACACACAAAGAGGTAATGATTCAATTTTTGTTTTTGTACATAGATTTTCTAAAATGGTTCATTTCATTTCATGTAAAAAAACCAATGATGCAACTAGAGTTGTAGAAATTTTTTTAATCATATTGTGAGATTGCATAGTGTTCCAAAAACTATTACTTTAAATAGGAACACAAAAAATTTAAGTCATTTTTGAAGGACTTTGTGGAAGAATATGGGTACTAAGATACAATTTATTAGTGCACATAACCCAAAAATAGATGGATAGATATAAGTTGTGAATAGGAGATTAGAAAATTTATTGAGATGCATAGTGGGAGAGAAGCCCAAGTAATGGGACTTGGCTTTACTAAAAGCTGAGTTTGCATATAAAAATTTATCGAATAGATCAATAGGAAAGTCACCTTTTCAAATTATTTATGGTATAAATCCTATGAGTATTTTATATTTGGTAAAATTACCAGTTGTATATTGATTTAGTGATGATGCAGAAGCATTTGTAGAGCATATGCAGTAGATATAAGGAGTAAGAAGAAAATTATAGGAAAGTAATGAGAAATATAAAGTATTAGTAGATGTTAAAAAAAGATCAAAGGTATTTGAAGAAGGAGAGTTGGTAATGGTTTAATTTAGGAAATAAATATTTCCAAAAGGCACATACAACAAGTTGAAGTACAATAAACTTGGACTATGAAAAATTATGAAAAAAAACAATGACAATGCTTATGAGGTGAGTTTACCATAGAATTTTGATATATCTCTAGTATTTAATGTTTTATATTTATATGAGTTCCATGGGGAAGATGGTGAAGATAAAAAAGATGAAAAATTAAATTGGGAGCAATAGGTTCTAAAGAAGAAGGAAAAAATAGTACATGTTTTGGATATGAAGATAGTAAGCACGAGGCAAAGGAATTATAATAGGTATTTTGTGTAGTGGGAAGGATTACAGTAAGAAGAAAACACTTAGATTATATAATGGGAGATAAAGAATATTGAAAAGGAAAAAATGTATAAGTACAATCAAGGCAACTTGTAGGAGCTGAGTTGTTTTCAACCAAAAGAGAATGATGTAGAAAAAATAGGCCAACCTTCTGGAGGCCATAAATTTTGACCTGTAGATCCATTTGAGCTCTTCCACATGCAAAAATGATCATATAAAAAAGTTTTATTCTACCATAAAGAAATATATCCCTTTATAGTTTATTTTTATTTTTTTTGAGGCAAAACATGATCATTTGAGGGTTTAAAATTAACATTTAATGATTTTTTTGGGAATTTTCTATTTTTAGAAATTGTATGTTTTTAGAACTAAATGTCAAATTTAGTTGAATTTAGTCCCATATGATAATTATAGTCTTTAATTTATTTTGGGATATTTTTATATTTGTGCACACTTGTATGTGAAATTTACTATAAATAGCGGCTTCTAAAAATAGACATTTTTTTTAGATTTTAGTTTTTTAAAATTTTTGCATGTGAACTCTAATTTCTAAGTTGAGGCTTATTTAAGCATGGTTTGGGTTTTTAATTATTTTAATTCATTAAATAAAAATCAATAGAAGTTATTTTTCATAATCTTGGCCTTTGGTAATTTTATTGTCTTGATAGTTTTGGGTTTCATTATGTCGAATTAGGAACATATATGATAGAGAAAATCCATGCATCATCTTGATTTTATGTGAAGAGAATGTATAAATGATGTTTATTCATAACCAAGATCTCACCATTCAAATCATTATCCTTCCAAAACATGTTTAATCCCCCAAAGTCTCCCTCAGAGTCCACATTGGAAACCATTGCTTCCTTCTAAAGCTAAATTTGGTGTTGTTGAGGACATTGATGGTCATTTTAGTTTCTTGAATAGATAGAATAATCAGTTGATTATTAATAATAAAATAACTAAACACTTTATATTTGATTTTATGGTTTAGGTCTCTAATTTTCCAAGTTATAACCTTCATTTATATAATTTAATTTGCTACCTAGAGGATTCTCTTGTTGGTTTCATCCGTAGCATGGATTTAGTGCCATTCATGATGTCTTCTTCTATTTGATTATTTCTAGTATCCTCCTTTGAATTTATTATTTTTTTATTTTTAGGACCTGTATCTTCTTATCTTTTATTTTATTTAGGAGGGATGTCCTCCATATTGATTTTTACCTATATAAGGATAGGGGATGTGATAGTTATTATTCTATTATTAAATTTTTCCTTCCCTTTAACTTCTTCCAAATAAAATTAAAATGAGGAAGTGTTTAGATTTGAAGGGATAGCATAAAAAGAGAAATCAATATTTTGATCACTTTCATCTGATCCTTCCAATCTATGAAATGGATTAGTGTAGACAGGTGAGTTGAATTCCTTGAATAGTGTGTTATCTATTTCTAAAAAAGAGACCTCATATTCTAACTGAGAGTTATTTTCCTGGATAAGTAGCTACTTTGATTATTTCCATGGTTTAAGTAGTCTTATATTTCCTCTAAATCCATTTCTATCATGGCTATGGTATTATTTTGATACTCCATCAAGCGAATAATCCCTTCAACCTAACCTTTCTCTGAGATAGGCTAGCTCCCTACCTTAGTATATGTATTTTCCTTTTGAAGTTCCTTTGCCAAGATTTGTGTATTTTGGAGTGGATTATTTGTAGAGGTAATAATAATATTATTTTCCTTGTGCTAAATTTTTATAATATCTATTTTAGGCTCCTCACCATTGAAAGAAGGTTTCTTCATCCAAGGGTGTTGATCATTTTTAAAAACATAGGCACTTCCTTTTTTGGTGAAGACATGGTAATTTTTTGTAATGTGTCCCCATTTATTGCATCCTTCACATTAAATTATGGATATTTCATATTATATTTTATAAATTATTTCCCTACTCAAATAATTGAGAATGACGAAGGGGGGAAGATCTTGATCCATGCTCGTGTTTACATAGAATATAGCATGGACTATAGGGGTTCTGGTTGTGGTAGTTGAATCAAATTATATAATATATCTAATTTTTTTTTATATAATAATAAAAAATTAATATTCCAAAAATTATAGTGGTAATCTAATTAACCTTACCCAAATATGCATCATATTAATATTTTCCAACTCTGGATCGAACCGTGGCTTCCATTTTTTCAAGAAAAGACTTGTTTTACCCATAAAATGAGGGGAATTCACCAATATAATGGAATAATATTCTTCATTATTACACTTTATTTCAAAAAATTCATTGCTCAAGGTAGAAATGTCTAGTTCACCTTTAGGCTTCCAATGATTTTTGGCCCACACTTTGAGCCTATTTATATTAGGATGCATACCCAAGAACTTACCCATCAAGGAATGTCCCATCTAGATGAAGAATTATTTTTTAAAGAATCCATAATAGTAATGTTAAATCCTATAGAATATTTGGTAATGGACAATTATTTGGTAACAAAAACTTCCTTATATTCTCCTATTTTATCTTTAAGTATGTCTACCCAAGAAAACTTCTTTTTGGGGTTTTTAAACTGATCTTGCCTGGAAATTCCAAGCCTTGAGGATCGAGAATCCCTACATAGAGGGGACACATTAATAACCTTAATATTTTAACTAGATAAAAAAATATACCATTAAAACTTTTAAATCTTGCCCATCTCCATCCCCTCTAACCTACTCAAACTCCTTTGCCATCATCTTTGTCATTATCCTTACTATGCCCTACTCAATCTTCGTGCCCTACTCAATCATCATGTCCTTCATCATTTAAAATTTGGTTAAGGATATTATTATGATTATTTTATAATAATTAATTTTAATGAAAATATGGCCTCAAATATTGATCAAAATTCAAACTCAACTTATCTATTTTTGCATGTTTTGAACTTCACTTATCTTGACTTGCAACTTTGACAAGATTCTTCAATGCACTATGAGATCCATAAAATTTATGGATATCAATAATTAGAATATATAAAGAGTAAAAATATTATTTTAACATAATAACCATGGTTTCATATACCTTAAAACATAATTTTAGATCCAAACTCCATGTACAACTTCAAAAAACACCATTTATGATATGTGATGTTCTCTTTTTCTCAAGAAACCTTGATTTAGATTAGGGGGTATAAAATGAGTTAAAATCCTAAATGAACACTCATAATATGATTTTTTTAATATTTATCAATGGGTTAGACCTTTAAAAGGTTTAAAATATCTAAAATTCTTCACTAAACTCCCTAATAAAAATTCACAAAAAAATGTTTGCTTGCTACCCTAGGGATGACCTAGAGATGTATTTTAATGAGATGAGCCTATTTTTAGCTGGTTTTCATTAAATTATAATTTATTTATAACTTTAAATTTATTATTCACACTCTTAAATCAAATTTTTTTATTGGAAGGACCTGAAACACCCATTTTTAACTCCATTTGTGAGAAAAAAAGTGAAGAAACCTTCATTCCCTTCATGATTATACTTGTATATTAGATTTTTATATTTCATAAGGCAAATTAAATATATTAATTTTTTTTTAAATATTAAATAACATAAAAATATACTTCCATATAAAATTTCAATAGTTTTAATTTAATAAATCTCAAAATATGCACTTTTTGGTGTTGACTAGTTTGCCTAATTTCATTTATGAATGCATGTAGGTCTATGTTTTGACATTTTATTTAGTTTTATGATGAATAAGTACCTAATTATTTTTTAATTATAAATTTTAATAACCCCTATTATCATTAAAATAATTTTTTATGCTCAAACAATCACTTAAACCTCTCAAAAATTACCTTTTCTAACTATCTCTCTTACTTGTTTAAAACCCTAATGCTTGATCCTTTACCTTTATTCATAATTTTACATAAAAATTTGATTTATTAATATGTATAAATATTTTATATTCCAAATAATATTTCAAACAATTTTTATTTTTAAAAAAATAATTTAAAAATGCAAACATGTTGCTTAAAACTAAGCAAATGAGGGTTTAAGAAGGGTTTTAGAGCACATTTCTTCTTAACAATTATTTATAAATTTAAGCCATTATAACCTTAAAAAAATTAATTTAATATTGAGGTAACAGGGGCTCAAAAATACCCCTAATACCATTATAACCAACTCCTCTTAACCTTCATGTATAGAGCATCTAAAAATTGCTTGCATTAGCTTGCAAATAACTAGTTAGAGGAATTAAAAAAACCTCTATCAAAATTTTGGACTTGTGAGTTTTTATTGATAATTATTTTGGAGTGATGAATGTTTTATGATTTTATTAATACCTTTTTATACCTTTAATACATTAATTTAGTCTTTTTTAAACCCGCACATAAGAAACTTTGACTAATGGTGGCAAAATTATCAACATTATTGATGACTTTGTTGGGATGTTTGCCTGCTAAACACTCAAGAGTAGTAGCTATATCTGTTAGGTTATGTTTTCATGAAAATATAAAAAAATATTAAATTTAAAATGTCTCTTTAAATCAATTATAACATGTTCATAAACACTTATTGAATTGAAAACTAAAATAACTACCAACTGAAATATGTGAAAGATATCACTTAGAGGAATTAAAAAATAAATATACTAACAAAAGATGTGCATAATATCACTTTTAGTAAAATTAAATATAACAATAATATGTAAAATCAATCAAAATCGACCTGGATCAAATAAAAAACCTCTCAAATCCTTTGTATGTGGTTAACAAATATGACTAACAAGTTGTTGTGTGAGTGTCATTCTGGTTGGATCATCTCTTTTCTTGCTTGTCAACCTCTTTAGCTTGTCTCAAAGTGAATTATTTAAATAAAACATATGTCATATATAAATAAAATCATCATTTGGTTCAATACTCACCTCATATTTATCTTCAATATTGAGAAATTTATCTAATGTAACCATAAAATGATCAATAGGAATAACTACAATTTCAACTTTTAGTGGCTCATTAAAACAATGTTCTTGGATTTTTGTCACATATTTTGATATGCCATCTTGATGATCAACTGTTGTAAATTTTTCAATCTCTTTAGGGAGCTCAAAATACTATCAACACTATTCATAAATTTTTTATTTATCCTCACTTGTAGCTTCTTCCTCTTTACTTATTTCATGCATAGGGCTGATACCTTTTGAAACCATTGCTTCAATCTCACTAACTACTACCATATCTTCTGGAGCATCTCCAGGACAAGATTAATGAAGATAACTTGTAATTTTAATTTGATTTTTCTCTTCAAGGATTTCAACATTTTTCAATATTTATTTTAAATAAAGGAGAGAAACTTTTATAGTCAATTCTTCATGCTTCTTTTTCTACTCATCAATCAATCTCTTACATTATGATATGCCTTGATCTTCATGGACAACTTCAATTTGAGTGATGGGTGGAGGGCTCAAAAAAATTGGGAACTTTCTTGGTTTGGCTTCAAAAAAATTCTCCTTATATTTATTTTGGATAGGCATGGGAAAAGCATCTTTCTCAAGAGTAGGCATGACATAATCATGGGTATTAGTCCAAAAAGGTTTCCAATATGGAATGGTTTTAGGCTCTTGGGGAAGAGTGAGTAAAGATTGCATAGCCTCATTATATCTCTTCATTAATTATATATATTATTAATGTATATACATCTGATATATAATATCTTCTTAGTGATTATTTTATTACTCCTCTTCCATATCAATATCCATACAATGTCTTTCAAAGTCAAATATTATCTCTTTCACACACTTTTTAGGCTGATTGGAAAGAACATGATTTTGCCAAGGTTGATTGGAAACATGATTTAGGGTGGGAGGAGGGTAAATATCATGATAATAATGATATTCTTATAATTATTTTATATTTTAGGTGAATCCATAAATATTCTCATATTTATATGAGGGATATGAAGGTACAAAAGTGGCATTTTCACAAAATAAAAGATTGAAATACATACCAACTGTTATTTTTAGGGAGTTAGATTCCTAAAACCAGATGTATATAATTTGAATTAATAATATATTGAGTAATTGAATAATGTATTTTCTAAAAATGACTAAAACCAACACCAATCTTTATCAATCTTCCATGTTATTGTCCCACTGGGTGTGCCAAAAATTGTTATCACTTAGAAGTGTACTCTGCAAACAACATGTGTCTGTTATCACTTATATTGATACAATGGAAAATATAAAATGTGTGGATGAAATTATTATATATATTAAGTTTTGGTTCCCTTTATTACATTCACCCACTTCTCTTTTAACTCTCTCAGATAGTGCTTTCTTGACTAAGAAAAAGAGTAAAAGAACAATGTTAATGTTAAAAATGGAAAGGAAAACTAAAAGTTGGGGTTATGAAACAATGTTGGGATAAATTATGTAGATAATTAACACACTTTATAATCCAAATAAACTCAAAAAAATTCACTTCATTTTCATATAATTACTCTTGCATCATTATTTCACACAGAGGTCTTGCAAAACACTTATACTAGCTAGGAAGGAATAAACAATTGTTGAATTCACTTCAAGATTAGGTATAAAATATAATAAGAAAATATATATGACCTATAAGATATATAATTTTATTAATAAATTTTATATATTCATACACAAACATATTATAAATAATCATTCACTAAGTTCTATCAATGAATTAAGAACACACTTCATTAACAACTTAAAGATGGAGGAAAATTTTAGCTCTTTATTTATTCAAAGGTGATGTAGTAATTTTTTTTGAAGATTTTAAATAATAAAAATTAATAATATCAAATATAATAATTAAAAATTAATTTACATATTAAAATAATAATACACCTATAAGACAAGAAGTTCCAGATGAGTCTACATGCAAGTCCTAATTCACTCATGTTTCAACTCAAAATTGAACTCCACCTTCAACTCAAAATTGTTTTATACCTATTATCCCATGTATAATTTAATTTTAAAAATTATTTCATAGAGTATTTAGTTTTTTTATAGATTTATGTTATTATTTCATGTTTGAAAATTTCAAGTCTCTTCATGCATCTTAAATCTTGAGTTGTGATCTTGCATGCAACTTTTGATCATCTTTAGTTATCTATTTTTGGTATTTAGTTAAATCCTATTTATTTTTAATTCATATTAAATGTATAATTTATTTACCTCCACTTACATATTTATTTGACTTAAATTATCTTTACTTTACATCTAGAGTTTAACTTCATTTATCTTGACTTGAAACTTACATGCAACTTGACTTTTTAAATTTTAGCCCAAAAGGGGGAATAATAAGATGGATTGAATTATTATTTTTAAATAATTATTTTCAATTAAAATATTGACTAAAATTCAAACTAAACTTATCTATTTTTGCATGTTTTAAACTTCACTTATCTTAACTTGTAAGTTTAATAAATCTTCTTCAATGCACTGCAAGAGCCATACACTTTTATGTATATTCATAATTATAATATATAAGGATAAAAAAATGATTTTAAAATAATAATAATTGTTTCACAAACCTTAAAACAAAATTTTAGCTCCAAACTTCATGTACAACTCCAAAAGACACCATTTTATGTTATGTGATGCTCTCTTGTTCTCTAGAAACCCTGATTTAGATTAGGGGGTCTAAAATGAGTTACAACCTTAAAAAACTCATAATATTATTATTTTTGGATATTTATAAATGGTTAAGACATGTAAAATGTTTAAAATCTTTAAAATTCTTCACCAAAGTCATAAAAAATTCACAAAAAATGTTTGCTTACTGCCTTGGGGATGACCGGGAGATGTTTTTCAATGAGCTAATCCTATTTTTGAATTGGTTTTTATTTAATTATAATTCATTTATATCTTTAAAATAATTATTAATAATCTAAAATCAAATTTTTCCATTGGATGGACCTGAAACACAAGTTTTGAACTCCATTTGTGAGTAAAAGAGTGAAGAAACCTTCATTCCCTTCATGATCAAACATGTATATTTGAATGTTATATATTATAAGTTAAATTAAATAAATTAAAAAAATTTAAACGTTAAATAATATAAAAACATACCCCCATATAAAATATCAATAATTTTCATTTAATAAAACTCAAAATATGCACTTTTGGTCTTGACTAGCTTATCCAATTTCATTTTTGAACACCTGTAGGTTTGTATTTTTCCATTTTATTGTGTTTTATGAGGCCTAAATACCTTATTATTTTTTAATTAGGAAATTTAATAGAACATATTATTATTATTATTATTATTATTATTATTATTATTATTATTATTATTATTATTATTATTTCTCAAACAATCACTTAAACATCTCAAAAATTGCATTTTCTAATTGTCTCTCTTGTTTGTTTAAAACCCTAATGCTCAATCCTTTTATTTTATTCATAATTTTCCATGAAATATTGATTTATTATTGTGTATAAATTTATTATATTACTATTAAAATATCTCAAAATATTTATTTTTCAACAAAGAACTCAAAAATACAAACATACTGCTTAAAAACAAGCAAATGAGAGTTTTAGAAGGGTTTTAGAACCCCTATTCTTCTTAATAATTATTCATAAATTTAATTCACTATAAAATAAAACCAATGAATATAATATTAAGGTAATAAAGGAATAAAAATCCACTTAATACCATTTTATCCAACTCCTCTTCACCTTCATGTACTGAGCATTTAAAGATTACCTTCACTAGTTTGTAAATAGCTAGTTAGAGGAATAAAAGAAACCTCTATCAAAATTTAGACTTATGAGTTGTACCTAAGAATTATTTTGGATTTATTAATTTTTTTTATTATTTTAATAAATTTTTGGACATTTAATCCGTGAATGGAGTCTTATTAAAAACTTGCACATTAGCAACTTTGACCAATGGTCACAAAATTGTCAACACAACCAACATAAACATAATATACTAAATATGTGTTATAAAAAAATATCACATAAACTTGAATATAAAATAAAATTTTAAATATATAATCATGATAATATATAGATGTAAGTGTTACTATATAAGGTTAACATGGTAATGGAAAGGTGATTATCTAATAATATAACATATATAAATTGTGATCAAGGAAGCAAATGCCCCCAATATAGTGTACCATGTAGGAAGAGGAAAGGTACAACATATGTATGTGTGTGTATCATATATCTAGTGTATGTATGTATTATGCTTAATAATTTTTGAAACATATGTGTATCTATAAAAGAAATCATATGTTATCTACTACCATAAAGTAAACAATATAGATTCCAAGGAGCTAGTAAACATGTGAATGTTGAATATTTTATATGTTTTTAATTAATTTTAATGATTTTATATTCTTTTTTTTTTTTTTTTTTGAATTTTTGATATATTTTTATCAAGGTCCTTGGATGAATCATCTTCGTCATGATTAGAGCATTTTAATTTTAAAAGGTTCATATCATGTTATACTTTTACTTTTACTTATTTATTAGTATGATCAATAAGAATCCAAGAAGGGAGATTAGTATCATATTATTATGATGAAACTCAAACAAAAACACACTAATAAAGCTAACATATCAATCCTAAACACTCAAGGAACAAGTGAACAATACAAATAATTATCAATAGAATAAAAATAACCATTATTTACCTTCCTTGAGAGAAAGATTTGTATGTTGGCCATGGAGTAATGTGTTTGGTCATGTGATCAAATAATATTTATAAATGGTGCTCCTTACATCATATCTCCTTGTCACCTTGATAATGTTGGACTTGGATTTGTATTTGACTTGGCCCTCTCAATAAATGATAATTATAACACTACACAAATAGGTTTCTTTAAGGTACTTTCACATCATAATTTTATAGCAAAAGAGATTGTTGAATAACAAGTGAAGCCTTGTATTTATAACCTTTTAAACTAACTCTAACCTAAGTGTAGTTAGGTTAGAGTTAACTGTAGTTGAGTATAGACTAACCATATTTGTGTTAATGAGGGGATAAATAAATAATATTTAGGATAGAGATCCCACTTATTAACCATGGCTCTTTTATAAATTTAAGGTTTTATGGGACACATTTTCAATTCCTTAATTTTGAGGATGATGACATCATCATAACCACATTTTTATTAGAATTTCCTTTTAAAAAAATTCATTTTCACTAATTACACATAGAAATTTCTCTTAAGCATTTAATTTGATTTGCTTAGTTAATGCATTCTACTAAGAATTTTTTCACTTTAAGAATTGTTTAAGTGCCCCACTTAATGAGTCCAAAGGCCAAACTATCAATTTTCTAGGTCACACATTGACTGAAGATGAATCCATGAGAGGTTACTATTGCATATAGGATAATAACCCAAATAGGGATGTATCAATATGATTATGAGCACTAATGTATGATGTGTGAATGAAATTAGGACATTTAGTGATTCTTAGGCTTAATTTACACTATTTTTTAGAATTCAATTTGAATTTAGATTGGAACATATTTGTGGCCAAAATGGGGTGTCTATAGTTTTCCCATGTTTGGGAAGATGTTTTAAGATACAAGCATAGTAACATATTCTTAAGAAATGAAAAATTCATTAATGACTTGGCTAATGCCTCAGAAGGTGAGGACGAGCCCTAGATTCCCCCTCGAGGGAGTTAGTGACAAATAAGGTTAATAAACATTCACTCAAAAGAAGGAAATAATGAGACCTATAAGTAATAGGGGTGAAAATATTGATTTTACAAAAGGTAGTTATAACTATTTCCATAGTTAAATGACTTAGTAAGATAGATAGAAATAATGATTTTCCCAAATGCAATTATAATCATGAATACTATGAAAAATTCCCTAGTAGGGTAGATGAGTGATTATAGTGATTTATCTAAAGGCATTTATAATCATCATAGTGAGGTGCCCCAATAGTTCAGGGGTGAAAATAATGATTTTCCTAAAGGAAGTTATAAATATTGGCACAATGAAAAATGTATCAGTAGGGTGAATAGGTTGAAAAGTAGTGACTTTTCTAAAGGAGGTTATAATCATTGATGCAATGGTTTGCCATAATAAGGTGGATGAAAGTGTGAGATAATTCATCTTTGCCCTAGTAGGGAAAATTAGGAAAAGGGGGATTACATGTTGAATTCATACTCATGGAGTAAGAGTAAGTTGTCACAGAGGATAAACATGAATTTGAGACACCTACAATTATGGAGATGCACATTCTAACTAGCATGGATTGAAAATTCATTTGTGATTTAATTACTCTACATTTAGGTAATGTTCAAGAATTTTATAGGTGTGAGAAAGGATAATTACTATGGCAACATTGCTTGTAAGATCCACCGAATTGATTTTTTATGTAGCTTGGGATATTATATATCATAGTTATAAATAAATATAATAACATGTATCTAAAGAATCAGAAACTCAGTTTAAATAAAACTACAAATCACTTAGGTGTAGGATAATACAAATCAAATCCCAAGTGAATAAAATATAAAAACTAAGTGTATAAATGTACACTAATTCATAACTTAAATATAAAATATGGGTAATCAAGATTTAAGTGTAAATAATGTGTAAGAATTCTATGGTAACCAATAAATAAAAAGGTAAAGACACAAATAAAAATAAAACAAGATTAAAAAATAAACAACAAAACACCAATAAATAAAAAGAAGAAAACAATGAAACATCAATAAATAAAAATAAACAAACAAAAAAACACCAATAAACATGGATAAAAACAAATAAAATAACACAAACAAAAGAAATAAGCAATGCAAATCAAAGAAGAGTTTATAATCAAACTAATTTAAATAGATAAAGGAAAAAGACAAATAGTGGATAATCATAATGTTAGTATAAAAAAAATACAAATTGTTCATGCATGTGTAATAGAGGTGTCACTCTTGGCAACAGGGTGAACCTGAAGTAAGGTAGAAATGATATAAGTATAAAAACTCAAGAAAGAATAAAGTGAGCTCTACGCAAAAAATTTGAAACTAGTTTTTTCCTACCTAGTGGGCCCCTGGGTGCGACCAGAGTGATCACAAATCCAATGGAGGCTACTATTGGTGGCATTGCCTCTAGGGACTTGATAAGAATTTGATAGAGTATATTCCATCCAAAGGATGAAATAAATCACTAACAGGTGAAAAGACATGTCCCTCAAAAAGTATGTCGAGCCTCCCTATTTCCACTGAGGGCATGGTCCTGAATATCCCAGATGATCTGGTGGAGGAAATCATGGCATCCATGGACCTTGCATTGGTAGGTAGGTTTTTATCATTCCATCCTAATATTGAAATGGTAAGGAAATGGGTTTTGTCTAGGTGGAAATTTAAGGGTAGTGTATCAATCACTGCCATGGCAAGAGGCCTATTCCTTTTTAGATTTATGAATAGGGAGGACATGATAGCTACCCTTGCTAGAGGACCATGGATGTATGGCCCAAATTCTCTTTCCTTATGCTCATGGAAACTAGGATTTGATCCTAATGTATACCTTAATAAGTCTACTCCTACTTGGGTAAGACTGCCAGGGTTCCCATTGGAATTTTGGGATGAAAAAATCTTCACAGCTATTAAAAATTCTATTGGCCAATATGTCACTGTAGATCACACAACTAGAACAAAGTCCATATGTGTGTATGCTAGATTATGTGTCAATGTTAAAATTAATAAGACTCTCCTTATGTTCATAGAGCTAAACTCTAAATATGGGATTTGGACTTAGTCGATCACATATGAAAATGCTACCACTTTTTGTCAAATATGTAAAAGAAAGGGGAATTTAATGACACAATGAAAAGTGAAGCAAATAGGAAGGAAATATGATTCCCCAGTTGAAGGGGAGGATCAGTCTCTCAATCACAAAAAGACTGGTAAGCAAGGAATAGGGAGCAATGCAGAAAACCCTGATAATATAGAAAAGGTAGAGGAGGAGACGGGCAAGGAGGATATCTCTGGTAATGGGGGAAAAGCTATCCTAAAGGAAAATAAAGTATCAGATGATAGTTATAAGGCTATATTAGACATAGCTAACCCTTTAGAAAAATAGACTAATATGTTTGAGGAAGGAAAAATAGGTACCCAACTAATAGAGGAAGATAATGCAGAAGACAAAGTTTCAAGAGATGGATAGGAAAAAGTAACTCCAAAAATATATCCTACTAAAGGAGAAGCAGACTTAAAGTTAAACACAAAAAATTTCCATGCTCTGGAAGTTGGAGACCAAGCAAGAAATTGTTCAACAATAGATGAAACAGGACAAAATGGTAGTAATGAATAGGAGGAATGGGTTACCCCAAAGAAAAAGAACTGAAAAGGTAAAAAATCTATAGATGTTGGCACTAATCCCAAATAAGGGAGATCAACCCTAAGAGAAACAAGACAAAGAGAGATTGCTAGGGAGATTGCTAGTGGTAAACAAAAAACACTGGAGACCCAACCCCTCAAACCCTCTAAATGAGAATCTTATCTTGGAACCTGAGGGGATTTAATAGTCCTTCAAAATAGTTTGAGGTTAAAAATTGCATTTTAGATAATAAATTAGATATTTTATTACTCTAAGAAGTCAAGATGAATGAGGAGAGTTTTAGGAAAATTTCTGACTACATATGGCCTAAGGCAACTTTTTGCATTAGTCCAGCTAAAGGGGCTTTAGGGGGGATTGTAACTATGTGGAATAGTGCTAAAATTTAGGGCTCTCTTATGGCTTATAAAAATCACTTCTTGATTATCAATTTCTCTTTGAACTCTTTGAATTGGTTGTTGATCAATGCCTATGGACCGAATAACAGAGCATTGAGGTAGAATTTATGGATAGACTTGAGCAGTTTCAAGAATAATTCCCAGAACACTAGATGGATGTTAGCTAGATATTTTAACACTCCTCTATACCCTTCTAAACAATAGGGTGGGATTATTGATTACTCAGAAAACATGTTTGAATTTGATAAATTTATTAATGACTGGGGATTATTGGATATAGAACTGCAAAACCAAAATTTTACCTGGTCCAATAGAAGAAGAGGAGATCAAATGATTCAGGTTAAGTTAGATAGATTTCTTATCTTAAGTAACTGGAATGATTATCATAATATGCATGCGCAAGATTTTCCTAGAACCATGTCTGATCATTACCTGATCTTCCTCAGTTAGAGAAAACAGGGACAATCTAGACCTTCCCCATTTTGATTTGAATCTATGTGGATCAAACACAAATACTTTAGACAAATGGTGACCCAATGGTGGCAAATTCCTATTCATGTCACTCCTATGTTTAGAATAATAAAAAAACTCTGGCATATTAAACAAGAAGTTTATGGATGGAATAGATACAGCTTTGGGTAGGTCTTTCAGCAGAAGAAAAACATAGTGGAAAAACTCAAAGATATTCAGCAATAGATGGCTCAAGGGGGTGATTCTGAAGACACTTTAGAAGAAGAGAATGTCTTATCTTCTGAATGGAAGAATCTTATGGAAAGAGAAGAGGTTTTTTGGAAATAGAAATCTCATGTTTAGTGGCTTAAAGAGGGTGATAGGAACACTGCCTTCTTTCATCTCTCGGTGATGAAACATAGGAATGCCAACTCAATAAAAAAGGTAGTTCTAGATAATGGAGACATTACAACTGAAGATAATGAGATAGGGGAACAAGCCATGGCTTTCTTTCAAAATATGCTCACTAAATAAAATAATGATGATGGGAATGATAAACCTATGAACCAATTCATTGATAAAATCCCTTGTTTGATAACTGAAGAAGATAATTTGGAGATGTTAAAGCCTATATCTAAGGAAGAAGTCGATGTTGTTTTATTTTCCATGGGTGCATTCAAAGCCCTAGGTCCTGATGGCTTCCCTTCTATATTCTTTTAGGAATATTGGGAGATAGTAGGAGTAGATCTTATAGTTTTTGTTCATGATTTTTTTAGATCAGGTAAAATTTTGAAATAAGCTAATAATACCTTCATAGTAATTGTTGCTAAAAAATCACAACCTACACACCTTACTAATTTTAGGCCCATTAGTCTATGCAACACTATTTATAAGTTATGTAATAAAGCACTAGTTATGAGGATTCAACCTTTACTAGACAAAATTATTTATCCTGCACAAAAGTGTTTCATCCCAGACAGGTAGATTCTTGATGCTGTGATCACCACACATGAGACTATTCACTCCATGGATAAGAGCATAATCCCTAGTATGGCTCTCAAGCTAGATATTTCTATAGCATATGACAGAGTCTCATAGACTTTTCTATTCCAAGTCATCAAAAAATTTGGGTTTAATGATAAAAGGTCTTGCTTGATATGGAATGATGTCTCTTATGCAAAATTTTTGGTTTTGGTAAATGGTGTACCTAGAGGGTTTTTCTTGTCTTTGAGAGGAATTCACCAGGGAAACCCTCTCTCCCCATACTTATTCATCATTATGGTAGAGGCATTGGTAAGATACATACAAGTAGATATAGCCTCAAAAAAGTTAGTGGGCATCAAACTTGCCTCCTCCCTTTATCTTATGGTTGTGTAGTAGTTTGTGGATGATACCACCTTCTTTGGCATCTCATTGGTGATTGAAGCTAGAAGAAGGAAGAATATCTTAAATAATTATCCCATAGAGTCTAGACAAAGGATAAATTTCCAAAAAATCAATGTGTATTTCTTCAAAATTCCTAATGACCTTAGAAATATAATCATTGATATATTAGAATGTGTTGAAGTTGCTCTACCTGTTACCTACCTAGGTCTCCCACTCACAGTCAAAGAGGTATCTCCTAGTTTTTGGGATGGAATTGTGGAAAGAACATAAAGGAAACTTCTTGGTTGGAAAGGGAAACTCCTCAGCAATGTTGGTAAATTACAACTTCTTCGAGCCCCACTTCAAGGTATTCCTACATATTTCCTATCTCTTTTTAAAATTCTTGCATATTTTGCTGACAAACTAGAATAGATTCAAGGAAAATTTTTATGGATGGGGGTGGAAGACAAATAGAGAATGTCTTTAGTCAGATGATAAAAAGTGTGTCTTCCAAAATCTCATGGTGGACTCAATATTAGGTCTATCAGGAACATGAACAAAGCCCTTCTCTCAAAAATTAGTTGGAACCTGATCCATAAAAATAATGATTGGGGGGAAATAATGTATGCCAAATACATGCATAGTACTGATGATTCCAACTTTCTTCAATAGATGGTATTACCCCCGGGATCTGTGATATGGAATAAAATGCTAAAAAGTAGAAGCCTTCTTAAGCAGGGAATTAGATGGAAACTTGGAAATGGCTAGCATATTAAATTTTGGGATGATATCTGGTTAAAGGACAAGGCTCTCATCACATAAGGAAACTATGGAGAGATTGCTGACTTGGCTACTCAATTTTTTGGAGATAGAGTTAGTGATTATATGGAAAATAACAATGGGATGTGGAGCTAAAAAAATCTATTGGACTGCTGTGATCACCAGCCTGAGATTTTCCCTAGAGTGTGGGAGATCTAGTAGTATGTTCAGGAGATCAGAATCCATCTCTTCCCCTGTGAAGATGAATAGTATTGGTGGCAAAGTAAGAATGGATCATTTTTTGTCAAGTCTACTTACCATCTACTCATTCCTGAGGCTTAGAATAAAGATGTATGGAAAAAGGTTTGGAATTATAAACTTATTCCAAAAATTAACATGTTTTAGTGGGTTGTTGCTCATAATAAAATCCTAACATAGGATAATCTTCAAAAGAGAGGGTTTACCCTAGTTAACAGATGTTTTTTGTGTGGTTCAAAAGAGGAATCAATTTCACACCTCTTCATCCATTGTGATTTTGCCTAAGAATTATGGGGCACAATACTTAATAACTTTGGTATTGAATGGGTCTATAATTCTGACCTTAAAGAAGTAATCCTTAGCTAGAATCCAACCTTCACACATCCTTAGCTTATGGAATTATGGAAGCAAATTCTACCATGTTTGAGTTGGATTTTATGGAAAGAGTACAACCATAGAATTTTTAGGGACACTGCTAGAAATGCATCTCAGGTGTTTCATTCTTTTGTTAAGACCCTTATGGAAAGTGTCACCACAACCCATATTCATGCTGCAAAGACACCCCTATCTCAAATTGAAAACCAAATTTCAGCCAAATGGAAGGTTTTAAACCAGATCCCTGAGTATAATAACTCCAAAATTATATAGAGACTAAATACTAAATGGATTCTCCCAAATCCTAACTAGATGAAACTTAAATTTGATGGGGCATCCAAGTTAGATGGTAAAGCTAGTGGAGGAGAAATTATAAGGAATGATAAAGGATGGATGATTGTTTTATATGATGGTGGAATAAGAAGCCAAAGCAATAACTATGATGAAGTAATGGCTCTCCTATGGGGGTTAAAATTGGCTATATCCCTAGGAATTAGGAACTTGAGTATACAAGGAGACTCTAAATTGGTCATAAATGCAGTTAATAAAGCATCAAATGTGGGAATTAAGTTAAGAGATATCATTACAAATATTCAAATTCTTTTTCAGAAGTTCTCCAGAGTGGAGATTTCTCATATTTATAGAGAGGGAAACAGTGTTGCGGATGCCTATGCCAATCTTGGTCAGCAATTTTTAGGTTGGAGGGTGTGGTGACAAGGTGTTCATATTCCCTTAAACATTAGGGATATTATTCAAAAGGAGATGACTTGTCAAGGATGAGGTAGATTTATGACAAGGATAGCTCTTAGAGGTGGTCCATGTGGAGGGGGCCATCATGGATTTCAAAACTTGATAACTTTTGTACTCTTTTGACAATCATTCATGATTTATTGTATCAAGAGGTTAAGGCGTGTGGGCATCATTATGAAGATCAATGGGAAATGATTTCCAAGCATGAGAGTATACAACATCATCTCTATAGGGTTTTCAAATAGTGAGCCATCACATCTTCATTATGCATAAGTGGAAGCAAGGGTTAGCAACCATTTCAAAGCTGAAGGCTGAATTTAGGAACTCCATGGGTTGGGTCTACAAATCCAAAACGAGAGGAGACCAAACTTGAATTGAACTAGTCTCCTACTATGAATTCAAAGATATTCCATTGGTTTGGAATTATTGTAAAGAAGGGGGTATCAACCCATATCTAGAAAGGCTTAATGGGTTTGATAAAAAATTGTCTAAGCAATTTGTGAGATCCTAGTTAAATAGGCAGGTCACGATTGGCAGAATCAGTTTTGAAATCTCTAAAAAGGTGATTGTTATGGCCATAAGAATGACCATGCAAGGGACAAAGCTTCAAAGGAAAATAAAAATTATGGATATTTCAAGCCATAAATTGTTCCTAGGAGAGGGAGAAGAACTCGTCCCTTATCAAGGAGGATTCAAGCGTGCTAAACTATTTGAGCTATGGGATGGAGTGTGATTCATTCTCATGAAGTACTTCATGCTCGAAGGTTGATTTACCAGGTTTTATAATTACCATCTTCCTTTTTTAAATCACTTCAAGTTTAATGCTATTATTAGTTTTCCTTTTTACCTGCTCTCCTCTTTACAACACTCTGTCCTTAGGGTGAGAGAAAAAATGTCTAAAAAGTTGGATATGAAACCTATTACCCTACACCAAGGCCTCATTTTCTACTTGTAAAACTTTCACCAAGCCCTTGAGCCATCCAAGACTATCAGAATTGATAGTGGTGACATTTCTTCCAATCTGATGTCTGGTGATGCTATTGATGAGTCCTATTTTTCCCTTGCTCCTACCAAAACAAAAGATGTTTCTTTCTCCACCTGAGAAGAGACCCATGTTGACACCCCTAGTTCCTTTGTGAGTAAAAAGGGTGAGAAGAGGAAGGTTGATGAGGAGGAAGAGAATATTAGGGAGACCATGAAGGGGACCCACAAAAATCTAGGTAGGACCATGGGGGGCCAAGGTGGTAAATCTTATAAGTCTTCCAAAGTTAATAAGGAAGGCTTCTCCTCTGGACTTTGTAGGTCGAGGTGGATTGCTGGTAAACCCACCTTGAAGGCTAGACTTATTGATTATTCAAAAAATATTTAGAGGAAGCAACCCAGGAGGAAGAGTCTAAGGAGCTAGAAATCCAATAAATTTTTGAGGACACTCGAGGGAAGCAAGAGACTAGGGATTTTGAGGTTACTAAGGAGCATGGTGCTAACACTATGGAAACTACTAACAATAAGGGGAAAATGTATGTCAAGGAAGCTAGAGAGGAAATAGAGAATGAGACTAATTGGAAATCTAAAATTGGGGCCCTAAAGGATTGTATTCAGAAGCTGGAGCAAAATTTCACCAAGGGACTCCAGAATACAATTCTCCTGAACATGTCTATGTTGAAAGAAGTGGGTAATATTGGGCTTGCTAACAATGTAGAGAATACTAAGAAACTTAATGATATTCTCAAATCAATGGCTATGTAAGGAGAGACCCCTCTAACTTTAGTATTTTTGTTTCTTGTTATCTTGTTTCTGTGTTTGTTGGTTCTCAGCTAGTGCCATCATCTCTTTGAAGGCATATATTGTTTGATTGCCTTCTTGTCTTTTTTACTTTGTGAAGGGTTCAGCCCCTAGTTTTCTACCTTACCTTATCAAAAACAACTCAATAATGAAAGGCAAATAATCATACCTAGGTGATAAAAAATAATGAAAAAAAATGGAGGTGGATACAAGAAAAGGAAGGGGTAATTGAGCTAACTCTAGATGCACTAGACAAGTGGAAACTACCTACATAGTTCCATGGATGCAAGATCTAACATGAACTTTATGTCAAATTATTTTATCCCAAGATATGAGATGGAAGAAAATGAATGAAAATAAAATATGATTGATTTGTAGAGTAATATGGGAATGATCTCTCAAAATGGTGAGTGCATATAAAAAGAGAGGGATAATGTTTACAATCATGAAAGTGTCAACACAAAAAAATTATGTGAGTGTGAGAATATGGTTTAGGCTAAAGACAAGAGACAAGTATCCATAAATAAACTAACTTTGTTACATACCAATTCCTCTCCAGACTTGATAACCTATTGATTAATAGATTTTATGGTTATTGATTGGTTAATTACTAAGTGGTTAAGCTAGATTTGATATATTGATGTATTGATGGTTATATGTTGGTTTTTTACATGATCATTAACTTGTTGAGTTAGTTGTACTTTTATTATATGTGCATGATGATCATGATTTTTAGTTCATTACAGTAGTATGTTATGGATTTTATCTTATTTTAGGCTAACTACCTTGTTGTTTTGAGGTGGGTATAGGATATATTTTGTCCCTCAAACTATGATGGAGGGAGAGCATCATTAGAGAGGGTGGAGTAGATAGAGGTTTTGGGAAATGATAGAATGAAAATTGAGAACCCTGTACACACCATAAATAGTATAATATGATTTTATATTCACTATTTTATTTAAATGGCTGTTAATATTCTTTTAGTTGTTATTATGTTTGTTGCATTGAATATGCTTGGTTTGCATCCATACTTTAATTTGGTTGTGTGTTTGCATGAGTAATATTAAATTATTCTATGTCATAGTACTTATCTTATTTCATGTGATAATGTTTCTTAAACGTGTGCTTTAGGATATTTAAATATCTTTGCATCTATCTTTAGGATTTGTGTGAATAATTTTACAATTGATCTTTCTTCCATAAATGACTATAAATTGAGTGAGTCTGGGGCATGTGCCTTATAGCAAATGCATTACTATATAAAATAAAGGGGAATTAATTACTTTATTTTCTATATGATTATTAAAATTTACCAATCTATTAAGACATGTTTAAACTTTAATTAGATACTAATACTATACCAAGTCAATGTTATAATGTTTAAATGATTATTATGTTAAGTCAATATTATTTGGAATTATAATGTTTAAAGGATTTTGGGAAATAAATGTTAAAGTTCATTAATATTAGAAGGATTATTATTAATTAGAAGGTTCATGAATTATGGTTAAGTAGCATTTGAGTTTAGCTATTTGAGCCACTTTGAAAAACAAACTCATTGTTTCCGATTTACATGGTAAAAATGTTAAGTTATCCCCAAATTTTGCTAGTTATTTTGGGATGCATAGAGTTTTGGTGGAGATATTAGGAGTTTCATTAGTAGGAAAATGATATGCAGATAGATAAAAGATGGAGAAGATAGGCTTTCATGAACATGATAAAAAAAGAGAAAAAAAGAAGAAAAGAAAGGGTTTGAAGAAGATCACAAAGAGAAATATTGATTTAACATAGCTGAGCATTTCTTACTAGGTAGGGGTTTTGTTGATTAAATTCATATTGATTTTTGTATGAATGAAATCAACTAAATATGGTAAATTGTTTGAATAGGGTTTCATTTTTCACTATTTTGAAATTATAGAAACTAGGGTTATATACCTAGCACTAGGGATGGTACGTCCATCCATAGAGCCAAGTATATGACTCTCAAACCCTATTCAAATATATATGTATACTGAGTTATTTTCAAATGTAAAATATTGATCTCTTTGCATTTATATTATTTTGAGTCCTTTACAAAAATAAATCACTGAGTTATTTAAAAATATGAATTATGGAGTTATATTGTAGGAATTATGTCTATTTTTTAAGAGTTAAATATATGATAAAATTTGTAATGAGTTGTGTAAGTGTTTAACAATGACACTTAGAGGGTTGGCAACCCAACATATGAAACACTACGTAAATTCTAAGGGTAGATTTGTATTGTAACTATTTGTAAATATAAACCCTATTGTGTTTAGGTGCAACCTTTAAATAATTATATTATGAATAATTTATTACATTATAAAAATATTTATAATGGGTTGTATTGTGATTAAATTGGGTCATGATTTTTGTAGACCCAAATAGGGCATGGCTAGGCATAATAGATTAAACTAAGATGAAAATTTTAAAATAATAACTAGAATGATATAAATATTCATAGATATATGCATATATTTTATAGGTATCAAATAAGTTATTTGGTAACCTTTAATATGCATGTATCTATGTATATATATACAACATTCAGGTCTATGATTCTTATATTAAATTTATGGTTGTGTTTAAAATATGCTATAAAACTTATTAAATTATAAGTTAGTAACCATTAAATGATTTTTTTACCATATTTATAGGTAGGTGATTCATTTTGTGTGATTGGATAAAAAGATAAAATGTGTATCAATTATTACTATTGTTTTAACATGTTAATATGCATATACCTAATTATTAATATACTAAGCCTAGGTATACATTTAAGACCATTTTATATGAATCTTAGGGAGATTTGATGGGGTGACTATTAAATTATTGAGTATTCATAAGTTCATTCTTGTGTGATTGTGAATATATATAAAATTGGCAGTATTATTATTATTATTGTGTAAAATTGATATAAATAATTACATTTATATTACATGACCTCATAACGACTTCATAAAACCTATAGAGACATGAATGAATATACCCTTTAATATATTGAAATATGATTTCATATTATATATATATATATATATATATATATATATATATATAATATGAAAGCATATTTCAATATATTAAAGGGTATATTCATTCATGTCTCTATAGGTTTTATGAAGTCGTTATGAGGTCATGTAATATAAATGTAATTATTTATATCAATTTTACACAATAATAATAATAATAATAATAATAATAATAATAATAATAATAATAATAATAATAATAATAACAATAAGAATAATAATAATAATGATGCCAATTTTATATATATTCACAATCATATATATATAGTTATGACTAGGTTTGTTATGACCATAGGCTAAATAAGGTACTTAGTTATGGACTATGAGTTGTTTGTAATTTATAAATAGCTATATAACTAGAGTATGATCTTTGTTTGATATCAGAAACTAATTAAATTTAGTAACATGGATGAGTGTTTGATTATGGATATATTTATATGTGATACCTATAAATTGTTGATAAATTATTATTTCAAATAAAGTATACCATATTAATATATGCATATTATGTTGAATGAGTAAGCATGTTATATGATATGACAAAAAATTAAATATAGAGTGGTGTTTGTATATGCATGTATGTGTATTTGTGTGTATATGTGATACTCTCAAAATATTGACAAAATAGTATTTTAATTAAGAGAATACCATATATACTCATGCATATATTGATTTATGATTAAACATGTCATATGTATTATTAGAGAGGTATAAATGCTTTGTTTATTTGCCTTAATAAGGTTGAACTTAGAAGTGAATTCAAGGAAACTGAGGAACTTCTATTTATGTAGTATTTGAGAATTTTTAGATCAATTCATTTTACATTTACTGGTATATGACAACTGATTTATAAAAATAAAAAAGTGGAAATAAAATTGTTGTAGAATGAATTAACAATTCATGATAGATGGTTGAAATACATTGAGTGAAAATTTTCATATATGGATTTTAGTAACTTGATGTTTGATGTTACCCAAGTGGTATGATTGTCTTGATGTTTATTCTTACTTGAATGGTTTGATTATTTCAAAATCTATTTATAAAGATATTATTAGGATTTCAGTTATTATTTGATAGGGTAAAAAACCTAGTTTTATAAGGATCTAGGAACCATAAAATTATTATACAAAAAATTAACATGCCATCAAGGCCGAGTAGCAAAAAAATAATAAAAAAGTAGCTGGATAACCCTTAAGTCGGTGAAATAAAAACATCATAAAATAGAATAGGAGGGGGGACCCTCCAATGGTTCCTTCTCCTCCTTAGATATATTCTCAATTATTCCCCACTTATTCTTTAAAATTTTGGCCCTCATACTTTTGTCGAGTCCTTCAACATCATCTCAAGGGAGGATCATACATGGCCTTTTTTATCCATGTACCTATAGAGGGGTTTTCTTTATAGGGGTCAAATTGGGAACATTGTGTGGGGGGGTTTACATAACCTTAAATTATTGATTAACATGGGCCATATTAACCATGTTTTTTTGGAAAAAATACTAAACATTCATGTTTTCTTTCCCATGCAAGGCATTCCATTCTTGAATGAGACTAGCCAAGTTCAATCCAACTTCTTGCACCCTATTGTTAAAACTGTCTAACTACTCTTTGTTATTTTTAATTTCTTTAGATAGGAGTAAAATATACTTCTTAATGACCTATATATAGGTACCCTCATCTACGACAACTAGTTTGGGCTTAGGGATAAACATCTCTAGTGGTAGTTCATCAATGGGGGTTTTGGACAGGCTAGCTTGGGGGTACTAGTAGAGGGGTGGTAGGATACTAAGATGGGGTCATCCTTTTGAGATTATTATTTGATGGAGGTCCCCTAAAAAAGGACATCCCTCCATTTTAATTTTTGACCATGTTTAACCAACAATAATATAAGTCCTTGATGCACTATGGGGTTGGATTCATTAACTTAGTGGGTAAGAGTTGTGCATTCCAAAGACTTTAATAGGTAAAATGGAAGGCTAATATTATAACCCTAGAAATTATTTAATAAAATAAAGTGGTGGGAGACAATTAAAGTATACTTACCCTTAAGATTTAGGTATTTCATCACCTAAAGGAAAACCTTTAGATATTTCTATGGGAGATCAGCTCGAGGGAAACCCTTCTTGTCCATTCTCATGAACTCATTTGTGTATAAGAAGCATAGAAGGAGTTATTTAATTTTAGTTTGGTCTTTTTAAGCCTTCACCCCTTTGTAATACATACCTATGGACTCCTTTATAGATTCCACCATGACTTAATTCTTAATTCCCTCCATCACCACCATACACTTATTCCATCCAGTGATGAAATCTTTTGAAACATCAACATTGTGCTCATTAATCCACAACATTAGTTCCATGAGTCCCCCCCCCCACCCATAAATTTTTAGAGAATTTATTTAATCCATGAACCTTATAATAGGAGGTAGGATCTAATTTCTCTTTGTCACCCACCATTAGCTTTGTGCTAGAATACTTGAGACAAGTATTTAGGAGGTTCTGGAATATACTAGTTTGCACAGTTTGAAATAGGATTAGGAAGCATGTTGCCTTCATATTTAGGAAATAAATTCACTTCACTCTTTCATAATGGATGTTTATAATTTTTAAAACACATATCTAGATGAGAGATGTTTGCATGTGTGTCAAATTAATATCCCTCCTAACCTTATGTAATTTCATTCTGTATGACTAATTTAATATTATCATGGATGTGGATTCCTTCATGCCAACTAGTTAAAGAGGGGTTCAAATCCTATATTAGAAATCAAATCTACAACACTATTTACTTCATGATATGTGTACACAATTTGGAATTGTGTTATACCCCTCAAATATTTCTTAGCATTGTCCATGATATCTTTTATTATGTGTGAGGGGATTATTTTTCCATCTAGAGCATTTAGTATGTTTAAAGAGTCACCCTCTACAATGATTCTTTATATCTTAAGGTTGGAGGATGGTTGGATGGCCCAATAAGCCACCTTGGATTTAGTATAGTGATTTTTTTGGGTTCCAAAAAGCCTAGCATAGGAGGCAATCAATAATAATTATGAATCTCTTATGACTCCTCCTCCACCTATAGGTCCCTTATTTTTCTTTCAAAACACTATCAAAGTTTAATTTAGCCAAACCTATAGGTGGAGCATTCCATTTTGTGTATTTTTGGATAAGATATTTGGAGGGGGACTTAATTTTTGAACAAAATCCTAGTTGGTAAAGATTAATTGTGCTAAAGTAGGTCCTAGTTTTTTATCTATGAGAGGAAAAGCTTTCTAATTTTTTATGATATCTTGGCAGAGATGAAGAAATTCCACTTTGGACCATTGCATTTTATTTAAGAAAAGGATATCATTTTTGGCCTTCAACACACTCCAAAACTAGTGTGGGATAATTAAGTACCATAGGAATTCCAGGGATGGGATATTCTAGGGTGGTTTCCATTGCTTTATGATATCAATCATAGTCTTTAGTTTTACCCAAATAAAGTTGAATTTATTCAACATCTATTTTAATAATGTCAAACTCAAGGGATAAGTTAGGAATAGGTGGTAGACCATGTCTTCCACATTTCTTCATAATGGGAATCTATTATGGACTATCAGTCCTCTTTCATCAAGGTTATCCACTATCAAGATCTTATCTTGGGCCTCCAACCAAAACAAGAAGTTTACTTTGAGGGTTAAATGTTTTATCCAAATATATTTCTTTGAATTCCATTCACTATCAAGATTAAGATTAGTGGTGTATCTTGAGGACACCAAGTACATACCACCATCTTCAAAAACCCATATGAAGTGATCTTCCTTCAGGAATGCAGGAATGTGGATCTAATTGAATAAAAGTTAAGGGTCTAGATCACTTTCACTTATTCAACTATGTGCCCTTCAATGGGGAGTAATTTATAGTATTTTGATCCTTATTTCACCACCCAATAATATCTTACTTTTGAGTCCCATCTTTACTTGAAGTATCTATATAAATTGGTCCAAGCATGTTGTAAGGTGAGGGGGTGGTGGATAACCAATCATATTCCCAAAAATCATATTCCCAAAAATCAATCTTCTCACCATTTCCAATTTTCCTTTTAATGACTTTAATAAGATGATCCTTATATTTGGTAATGGCCTTTTAGAATGTAGATCCATCCATAGGACCCTCTTACAATAGAAAGTCATCAAATTATGGCCCTTCTAGATATTTGTTTTTAACAATTCTTGCCCATTTACTATCTTCCTTCATGAGTCTCTAACCTATTTTTGATAGCAAGGCCCTATTCATAGATTTTATGCTTCTAAGATCTAGTCCTCTATTTGCCTTAGGAAAATAGGCTTTTACCCAAGAGATGAGGTTTTACTTGAATCTATCTTTAGTGTCCTTCCATAAAAAATTATTTTGAATTTGTTTAATTTTAACAGCCACTTTGGAGGGTATCCTAAAAATGGAAATTTGGTACATGGCGATACTCTATATGGAGGCTTTGAGTAGTGGGTATTTCCTTTCCTATGTCAAAAGGTGATTCTTTTATATTGAAAGATTACTATGGATTCAATCAATGAGAGGGTTCCAAATCTTAGAATCTATTTTTCCTTCAAAAAATGGAATTCCCAAATGACTTATCAAAAATTTACCTATCTGGCATTGCAATGTTTTAACAATTCTTTTCTATTGAATGAGAGGAGTGTTAATGAAAAAGAGAGATTTTTAAAAAATTGATGTACTGGTTCAAAACATATTCATAATATTTAAAGATGGGTTTTATGCATTTTACTTCCTCCATGAAGGCTTCCCCTATGATGATGGTATCATCTTTGAATTATTTTTTCATGATAGGATCGATGTTGAGTGCCACTAAAATTCATTTAATCAATCCTTGAGTGTGGGCATTCAACAAACTCCTAATCATTTATACTAAAATGATGAATAGGTATGGAGAGAGGTGGTCTCCCTACTTTAGTCCTCTAAAATTAGGGAAGAACCCTTTTGGAATCCTAATTATGATGAAATAAAATTTAGGAATGGCTATGCAATTCTAGATGATCTTCTTTATATCTTGATTAAAACACATCCTTTCTAGAATCAACATAAGGAAGTGATATGAAACATGATCATAAGATTTCATCATGTCTAAATTAAGAAACATTCCCTTCCTCAAGGACTTAACTATGGAGTGAATGACTTCATGAACTAGGATGATACCATCCATTATTTATTTTTCAACCACAAAAGCACCCTGTTGCTCCCTAATGACTTTTTCTAAAAGATGTTGCATTCACTTTACCAATATTTATATTTTGTATGTGGTATTGCAAAGTCTGATAGGATAGAATCCTTAAACATTGTTTTCACCCTATTTTTTAGGGATATGTACTAAAAATGTGTTATTTTTTTAAGGATGGTTTTGGATTCAAAGAATTATCTAGCATCGACTGTAATCTCAGTATGAACTATATCTCAAAATTTTTAAAATAAGAATGGGGGGAAGCTATGAGGTCCTAGGGATTTGAATCCTTACATCATGAATACCATACTTTTTATCTCCTCTTTAGAAGGGTCTTTTAAGAGGGAGGTGTTGTTTGAGTTATAAATTACTTTGTCAAAGTTAATTAACATGATAGTCATAATATGTTCATCTGGGTGACCTTATTCTCTGAGGAGGTTTTTAAAAAAATTAATTATATGGTGGGATATCTCCTCACCATATCTGATAATAGACCCATTTTCCATTTAAAATTGAGAAATAATTTTAATATTTATGTGTCTTATGGTTGAATGATGTAAAAACTTGGTATTCCTATCCCTCTCCTTTAGATAGGTGCACATGGAATTTTATCTCTAATAAGATTCTTCAATTGATTCAATGTTGTGGAATTGACATGGAATTACTTTTTACTTGAGATGTATCTATTAATTTTTCCATCCTTAGCATGAAGGTATTCAGTTACTAAATATTCCACCTCGAGTGCCCTTTTTTATAGAAATATGACACCGAATACTTCTTTATTCCAAAATTTTAACTTCATTTTGAGGAAGATGAGATTTTTTAGTTAGAATGAGCACATATGAACCTTATAATGATTATTTCCACCATTCCCTTAAGTATTCCATAATATTAGGATGATGGAGTCATATACTTTTGAATATGAAGGGACTATATTTGGGTTTCAATATTTTATTGCCTTCAAAAATCAAAGTGTTTTGATCTAACCCAATTTTGGGAAGGGAGGAGAGCCTACTAGAGAAGTGGATATCCCAGTTTAAGGAAATCAATAATCTATCAAGCTAGACCTAGATCAAATTTTCACCCATTCATCTGTTAGACCATGTGAGTGGGTTACTATTTAGATCCACATCCACTAAAATTGCATTTATAATGAAGTAATTAAATTACATCATGACTTTTATGAAGTATATGTGCATCCTTTTTATCCCCAAGAGTAAGTGGGGAATTGAAATCCCCAAAAACAATCTAATTCCATCCAACATAGGTCCTATAAAAGGACAACAAACTTTCCCATAAATTATTTCTATCTAATTTAATATTTAGGGCATAGACATTGGAAAGGATCCATCTATCATTGCTATCTAAATCCCTAAATATGATGCAAATATGATTTTTTGTCTTCCATAAGAGGTTTCCTTTGAGGTACTCTAGATTCAAAAAAATTGCCAGGCCCCTAGAGGTGCGTTTAGAGTTTGAAGCAAGAACATGGGCATTTATCTAGATTTTCACAACACATGATTTTAAAATAGTTTCAAACATTTTATTTTTGGGATAATAAGAATAGTAGGGTCAAATATTTTAATAAGAGTACAAGGTTTCCTCTATTTCTTAGGGTTTTTCAAACCCCTGACATTCCAAGATAGGATTTTTATTTCTTATCTTAATGGATTTTAAGGGTTTACTAGGAACCCTTTGCAATCTCTTTATCCATTTCTAAATTCATTGTGACCATTGTAGGTGACCTACCCAATGGTTTTGGGGTGACTCTAATGTTGGATTTTTTTATACCTTTTCTTTTTAATTTAGAGTTTGTGGAAAATCCTTAATTTGGGAGAAAATCTTAAGGAAGATATTTAGTCTCAAAGCATTGTCCCCAATCTCTTTTATGCTCTAGGGACTTTATGAGAGAAGAATAATGGGTAACTTCAATAAAGTCCAAGTTAGTAAAGAGGGGGCTTTTCCAAACCAGAGCTTAAGTTGAATATGATGTTGGGGTGGGTTTAGATGAATGGATAACACCCAAAGAGAGAAGAGGAAGGGGAGGAAGGGAAGGGAGAATGGATCATCAATTAGAAAAGGGGGAGGGGGTTCCTAAAGATAAAATTATGGGAGGAGGAGATGGGCCAACTTTAAAAGGGGGAGGGTTGGGGGGCCAAGGCTTAAGTCACTTAGAGGAGGGGTGATGTGCTTGAAATATGTGATAAAATGTTGGTGAGAGGAGGAGGATAGGTGGGAGAAGGAGGGATGCCTACTGGAATGTCAAGGGAGAGGGAAGTGGGGGGGATGAAGGGGTAGGGGTTCTAGGGAAAGACAACTACGGGGGACCTTCTCACTCAGAAACATTGAGTTATAAAACAAATCTAGAAGAGTAAAAGAGCTATTACAAGGTATACCTTTCAAGATACCAATCAACATAACACTTGGAGAAGTTATGGGAAAACTAATTATGAGAGGTTTTTTATGTTGTCAATCCTTCCTTGGTGCCTTCTTCCTAGTCTATATGTGCATGGGGGTGGTAGTGTCCTAACATTTCTTAAGATAGTCCCTTAGTAAATGGTTCAAAATGTTATAATGTGGGTAGATGATTTCATTGTTCTCATACATGATTATTTACATCTATTTTACATAATTTGACTTAATTTTGATCTTATGTAATAGGGGATTATATATAGGTAGAAAAATTTTTACTTAAGATGTAACCATTCTTCAGTAGGAGAGTGTAACTAGATCAATGGTGATGGGTTACTTAAGAGCCCTATTAATACCAATGATAAACTCTAGGTGACAATATTCCAAAGGTAATTTAGGAAGGATGACCCACATTGGAAAATCATCCATGTCCATGCTACTGAGATTTGACTTGGCCTTCCACTTCCTAATAGTAATGCTCACCTTGCCCATGAGCTAGGGGCCTTTAGAGAGAACCTTAATACAATCTTATTATAGTGAAAGTTTTACCAAGAAGAAATACCTATCTAAAGTGATAAATTTAGGTATCCTTTGGGTCTCCACCTTAATTTTATCTAGCTATGAAAAGAGTCAATATTTGGTCAGAAACCATTCATCCTGACTAGGATGGATTTGGATAGTTCCACGTTAACCTGTTCCACCATAGGGTCAGGAACAGGGATGAAAACCTTATTTTCCTCCACTTCCTAAAGAATATAAAATTTTTAAAGGTCCTAGCCTACCAAAATTTTACCTTTTACCATGCTTAACCAAGATAATTTATGGGAACATGGATCATTATTTTCTTATGTAGAGTCGATCTTGTCTGCCTACCTCTAGGTAGAATCCAACTCTTTCCATCCTTTGTCTACCATGCCAATCCCATGAGTGGAGTCACATGGGGCCACATTAACTTCAGAGAGGTAATTTTTGCCTAAGAACTTCCTTTTTGGTAGCTAGGTAGTTTCGCATGACCATTTTAGTTTTCCCACCCAAACAAAAAATCATATTGTTGAAGATCATCAGTTGATTTTAGGATTTTAATAAATTAAATGTTTATAAATTATATTATTGAATTTGATGGATTAAATACATGCATTTGAGACTTCTTTGTATTATCACATATTATAGTTGCTAGTAGGGAAAATTTATTATGAAATATATTAGTTTTAATATTATTAAATATATGAACTAATATGGTATTATTGACCCTAAATAAGTGAGATGGATTCTAATTACTTAATTAGTGTCACTAATATGCAAATAAAGTATAATACAATTGAGTGGTGTGTATTAAATTGACTAATCCTTGAGATTAAATAACTATAAGAAAACTTTGGTCAAAGTAGTGTTTATGGTTAAACATTGTCATTTCATTTGTTTGATTTAGTTTACATATCTTGTATGATATCATGTTAGAATAAATCTATTTATGATATGTTACATGTAATAGTTATCTTACATCACACAAGTTCTAGTTATCAATCTTGATTCTAGTACCATCATTATCTACCCATTTTTGAAAGGAAGGCCATTCTCATGTTGGGAGATTGTGTAGGGGATCTATGGTGTGTGGTTGGTGTGGAAAATAACTTGGATGATGCACTCCTTCCCCTCAACAACATTTCACTAATGACTACACCCATGATTACTTATGGGTTATTTGAGTTTGATGATAATCACATGCTATGTGTATCATTACATCATTATAAATTATTATTAAGCCATGTATTATGTACAAATATACTTTTATTTATAATAAACCATTATAGAAGTTGGTTATAATTTTGTATCAGTAGTGGCTAAATTGTAAACCTATATTTATGATTTAAATATAGTTATTAGTTTTATATTTAGATTTGTACATGATTATGTGATCATTATCTAAATAGATTATCTTTAGAACTTGATTATGGTTTGCTTAAAAACTAATTTATTTGGTTAAAAATCGATCTTATGGTTTTAGTGTGATGTAATACTTTATTTTAATTGGAGTAAATGTTTAAAAAAAATTACCTTATTCTAGTAAAACCCAATGTGGTTCTTACATTATGGTATCAAAGCTGAGGATCAAAATATAATATTTAATGAGTACAATAATTCAAACATATTCTCCTATTAACAAATAATAATAATGGTGCATGTTAGACCTTAAGGTGAGGGTGTTGTGCAGACTTATTACCTAGTTAATACTAGATTTTTGGGTATGATTAACATTAATTGTCAACCCAGGGTACGTATGCTTTTCAAGGATGTCAGCACTATATATGTATTATTTATTTATAGATTAACTTGCTTTACTAGTTTTAGTATAATGATCTTATGCTAAATTCACCAGATAGTTATACTATGAAACTATTATAACAGAAATGTAGAAATACTTCATGCTTATGAATCACACATGCATCACACTTTATATAATCAAACTAACAATGAAATAAAATTAGAACACACTAAAACTAAAGAGGGTCAGGATCTTCACTGCAATTACTTCTGAGGGGGGCCTTCCTCATTTAGAACTGAGTTCCAATCCTTATCCAAGAGACTTGTAAAATCTTCTTATAGAATCAACCTTATCATTACTCAGATCTATAGCAATTAAAGATTGCTATATAAGATTACAATATTTATAATGTAATTAATTCTATAATTCTACTACTCTATTATCATCTATCCAACTCCTAATCTAATCTAGGTTATACCATTAAATACAAAAGGTAGTTTATTAGCTTTAACCAAAAACACTAAACTAGGGAAAGTACAAATACTTTAGGAACTACCCCAGTCAACCTTTAGGTGGTTAGTAACTAAAGTTACTTATTTTAGGACTGATTGGGTTAAGGAAAATGTATACTATTATTTTGTCTTACTTCTTTTTGTTTCCTTTCCATTATCCTTATCTTTCTTATATTTGGTAGCACATACAAGATTCTTTGCATGTAGGAAGTCTATACAATAGCTATGGAAGATCCTATTTAATGATTCACCTAGTTTCTAAGATAGATGAATATGAATTTAAGATCTGATCATAATAATATTTTTGTTCTATGTAGTGGCTATGGGCTACCTGTAGGTGAAAGCCTGTAGTTTTTGTAGGCAACCCACAATTTCTATGGGTAACCTTTAGGTGGAAACCAGTAGTTTCTATAGGAAACCTATAGGTGGAAGCTCATAGTGGCTATGAAAAACCTATAAGTGGAAGTCAATAGTTGTTATGGGCAACCTATAAGTGGTAACCAATAGTTACTATGGACAACTTGTAGGTGCAAGCCAGTAGTGGATATGGGTAACCTATAGGTGGAAGCCAATAATTGTGACATGCAAATTATAGGTGGAAACTAATAGTGGATATGGGTAACCTATAGGTGGAATCCAATAGTTGCTATAGGATTTTTTATAAGTGTTGTGCTCAAACAAGATTTCTACATCCTTATGTTATCCTTCAAATGTTTTTTAAATAAAGTTACACAAGTATAATATAATAAAATAAAAATCATCATTAGTTTATAACACACACACACACACATATACATACATACATACATACATACATATATATATATATATATATATATATATATATACACACACACACACACACACATATACATATATATATATATATATACATATATATATATATACACACACACATATATACATATATATATATATATATATATGTATATGTATATGTATATATATATACACACACACACACATATACATACATACATATATATATATATATATATATATATATATATATATATATATATATCAGTGTACACACAAAATCATAATTTCATTCATTCATTTGTATGAGTCATAGATGGCTATGGGGATTTACATAGAAAAATATATATACTAGGTATGGATGAGGCTATGAAATAGAGAAATTGGTGGCCTCATCACACCCTCCTACTTAACCTCTCACTTGACCTTGACCACGCCTTGGCTATATTTTGAAACCATAATTTTTTTTGAAATCTAGGGACTCAATTCATCCTAAACCTTCAAGGATATAGAATCCTTTAGCATCATTAATGTTATTCCATCTTTTCTTCTCTACTTCTATATCAGTTGGGACCTTTCCCTCATAGTCAGGAATTGGGAACCAAAACATAGGTGGTTAAAACATCAATCCCAACTATTTTATGCTTATCCTCCTGAAAAGATAAATATAAATGTATACCCTATGTATGGCCTCCCTAAGGTTTTTAGGGGAGTAAGGTTCCTTTATTTTCAAAGCATCAGAGAGTTCTACCCATCTGTGAGAACAAGAAATAAAAAATTATTTTCCTTCTCCTTCTATAAGACTCAAATAATGATTTTGAACCTCTACTTGTTTCCTTATGACCCATGCTTGTGGAGTACCTAAATTCATGAAGGATATCTATTCTTATTTTAAAGCTTCTAGATTACCTGACTCATTCCTAATGATTAGGGTAGCTACTTTTTCTTTTTCTTGATACTCTTCCACATGTTTCCTTATTCCTGTTTCATTAAGGACATATGAAATAAATGAATTTAGTTAGACATCCCCCAAGTATATATTTGGATTCTAATTTACATCATTGGGTAGAACATACTGGTGTATGTAAAACTCACTTAACTATGCTTGGAGATCAAGGTCAACATGTCTATAGAATTTAAATAAATATTTCAAGTCATAAACCATGTAGGATTAATAATTATAGATCCTATCATACCTAAATTTAAGCCATATTTCTTCTAAGTAGACATCATACACCCTATAAGGTGATATGCACTCCATTAAAAATTTAATGGTTTCATGCATTTTAGTAATCTTTTGTTTCAAATACTTGATCTTATTTTCAAGCATTCCTAATTTTTATTTTAAGTTATCTTGCTACTCTCTTGTTTCAACATATACCTTAAATCTGTGTACCAACTCCTTGTGGTAAGTTCGATCATCACCAAATTTTTCATTTAGAAAATTCAAGAGGTCATCAGTTTCTACTAATGTGGTAGCTAAAAGATCCACATCAATTACTTCTTCTACTATAGGTGTTTTTGTAGTGGGTAATGGAGGATAAAATATATTGTAGAAAGGTACCAAAGCTAGAGCATTATCTTCTGTAGGTGCCTTCAAGGGTACACTAATTCTATATGTGGTCAAGGTAGATAAAATTATTCTAGGTTCCTCTAAGGAAGTTGTTATAAGTTCCTCCAATAACCTTTTTCTTGTCATAGATGGTTTTATAAATTCTACTACCCCAAGAAGTGTTTCTAGTCCTCTCTTACCTTTATACTCTTTTATCTCATTCCTCAGCCTATATATTTATTTCATAGCTTGTTCCAAGATTTGGAACTCTTGGTCATGAGGAACTATCTCTTATTCTTCTTCTTCCATAATCTTTTCTTTAATCAAGTCTTATTCCATAGGTTGATCTGTCATTCTTATCTCATCTTCTATGTACACAATTTGTTTGAGGAAATCCATGTCTTCCTCAGTGAATTTGGGTGGCTTAGATGACTGTACTTATTCTTCTTTGGTCAATTCCTCTTTAGTAGACCATTCTACAATCTAAAACCCATCATATTCTTTTGAATCCTAGGCTCTTTCTTTTCCTTTTCATCCTCACTAATGTCTATGGGTGAGGAGACTAGGGTTGTCTTTAGTTTCTTAATTCTCTGAGATCTCTTAGGAATAGGTCTCCTTATTTTTGATATAGAGGGTTTATTTTCTTTAGTCTTCTTCTTTTTAGGAGGGGTGGTTGTTGGAACCTGTACTTTGTATGCAACAATTGATGGAAGAACTTTCTCTTCCCCTGAAGGAGCCAAGGTGGAAGAATCAATTCTTAGTGAGGAGACAGTTAGAATAGTGGGAGAAAGAATATTATACTCAATTTGTGTGGGTGTATTTTACTCCTCTATGTCATCAAGAGGTAGGATTAGTTTATTTCTCCTTCTTCTTCTTGTATAAGTTTTAGATGAACCTTCAGTGGCTACTGGCTATCCAACAACACTAGTGCCCATAATACCTTCTTGTGTAATTTATTGGGCCTACTCTTTAGGAGATTCCTCCTCATTATTTCCCTCTTTTTGCTGAGGTTCACCATTTCCTAGGGTTAGAAATTGTTCCTAGCTAAGGTCAAGTCTAACAATGTTTATTCTATGTTTAGTTATCAACTATATCAAGAAATGATGAGATATGGCTTTCTAAATCCCTTTCTAGTATTCTTTGGAAATATTTTTTAGAATGTTCCATAGGTGATTTGGAATATTAATCGTCCTATCATTCCATAATTCATTCAAAAAATTAAATTGGAGAGTATAAATTAGAGAGTACCTTCCTTCATAGGTCATATATTTGATGATGTATGAGGCTACCTCCCTCTAGGCTATAGGTAGGCTAAATCTTTCCACACCACCATTATTCAGTACTAGTCTTTCATCTCCTTAACATAACTACTATCTGACTTCTTGACTATTAGGTTTGTCTTGCTAGTTTTCTCCTATACTTAGTAACCTAGTTGCTTGGCTTAACAATTATTTAGTGACTAGAAATGTAATGCCATGTATAATAGCTTGCTCTCTTGTAAAGGACCCTACAAATTTCCTAGTAAGGGGTTCTAATAAATGCTATAATATTTCAAAATAAGTGGTCTACCCAACTCTATTGAAGATATCCTAGCTAGATGGGTCTCTTTGAAGTTACTTATGATATGTGGGTTCTCGTCTCATAATTGACCCTCCCATTCTAGCTAGGCTTAGTTTTTTTATGACCCTTTCAACCAATAATTATCAATACACTTAGTTTGGCTTCTAGAGTTCTACATGTATCAAAATAGGGGTTTTTAAATAATAATAGTTTGTGTTTATAAGGTTGAAAGTTATAGGTTATGTCATACTTTGGCTTTATTTAAATAGGTTGTACTCCCAAGTGAAAATAATAAAAGTGATTTTTTTCCTTATTGATTGTATGGTGTCATCATAGGCATTCAATCTACACACATAAACTATCTTGGAGTGTGTGGGATTGATTCCCCACAACATTCTCCCCTCCCACATGAGGTGTCACTTGTCACCAAGTGACATGGAATGAGTAGGACAAAAAGAGAGAGGATGAGGTCATGATGAGGGTATGAGTGTGAGTGGAGACAAGACTTAATGAATGAATTGTTAATGATTAAATATGATTTTCAATATAATACATTCTATATTAAGAAAAAAATGCTTTTTTATGACCAAAACATACAACATACTTTTTAAAAAGTTTGCCTAGGGTTACACAAAGGATTTTTATGTGAGTGTTTGCATGTGAGTGGTTGTCTAAATGAAATGATTTCTTGGTAGTTATAACTTGACTAAAGTGGGCCCTTTGAGTAATCATGAGATCACAAGATGTTAGCCTTCCATAATGGCCTTAGAAACCTACATGTAATCATGAAAACCTGCATGGAACTTGAGAAGGAGTCTTATAGTTGGATGAGAAATTATTATCTTCCTACCATAAGGTGGTCACTATAAATATTTGTGTTATCCAAGTCAGGTACTACATGAACATGGAAGAGGGTAGATGAGGGTGTTTTTGTGTGATCTTCCTCTACATAAGCCTATTGATCATTTCTCTCTATGTTGTGTTACTCCTTATGGATTCTTTGCCTAGTGAATTTTTCCTTTAGCAACCAATAGGGTTTTCAAACTTGGGACCTATGATCCCAAAAATCCTAGATCTCAATGTGTGATATAGTGAAATCATCTCCATGAAATGACTAGATGCTAAAATCAGTTTATGTATGTCCATATAGCCATAAATTCTAGTCTACAACACTCCAAATGGAGATTGGAAGTGTATGCTATTATTATGGCTTTTAACTTGATATTTATGGATATGCGTGAGCAATTTTTTGACTTTTTTTTATCTAATCTTCCCTCACTTATCCTCTAGCTTATTTGGTGTCTTCCATGTATTTCTCAAAATCCCATATCCAAAGCCATAGCTTAGAGTTTGTGAAGAAATAACGTAGGTGTACTTAGAGAGGTGTTAGGGTGTACCTAAAATAACCATAGGTAGAGCCTGTAGCAATTGTAAAGTTATGCCCAATTATGGGGAAGGTGCCCATAGTAGTTAGATAATAGCTCATAACAACTGAAGGACTACCTTCATTGACAAAGGTATCTATAGTAATGGTGAGGAAGGTGCTTATAGTAGCTACAGAATAACATATGGCAACTAGAGGAAGTTGAATAGTTTTGCTCAGAATGATTGTTTGTTTTCCATTTTGGTTTTTATCCCCAAATAGCCAGCAAGCTAGTTTTCTATTTAGGCCCATTTTATAGTTCTCGATAGGTAGCAGTTTAATTTTATACCCATAAATAGATAATAACTCCCAACAAAGGTTTTCATTGTTGTTTTTCTTTACTCTAATTGATGCCTATAGTATAATTTTTATTTTGGATCCTTTCCAAATGAGTTGTGAGGGTGACTAGTTAAAGACCAAATAAAGGTCTCACTATTCATGCTAGAAGAGGGCTAGGATGTCCTCTTCTCCTTCTTCATCTATGTGTTGGATGGTTCTCCCTTTATCTGGTGAGACATCATAATAATCCATTACATCATTATATATATTTTGTAATTTTGTTTATATGTTTGGTAAACTCCTTTTGAGTGAGTGGCTTTTTGTACAACTTTAGTTTGTGTCAATTGACTAGTATATGAATTCTTACCTGATCAATAGTTTAGATTCACACTACTCCATTGTCATAAACATGCTCAATATCAAATGGACCAATCCATTTAGTCTAGATTTTACCCTTGTGATCCTTGTATTTTGAATCAAAAAGAAGGGTTCAATCTCTTGCATTAAATTACCTGGTCTTAATGTATCTATCATGCCATCCAATATTATACTACTATACAAGTTCTATGTTATACAATGCCTATTGTCTATATTAATATAAGGCATTTATTTTCATAGGTCTTTCTTTCTATGCTTCAGATATATCTATCCCAAGTTCTAGTATTGTCTATAAGGTCTTTTGCTCAAATTCAATTGGCAAGATAGGTTTCTTCCCATAGACCAACTCATATGGGGTAAAGCCTTTATTAGTATTTCATGTAATTATATATGCAAAAATATCTTTAGAAAGTCTATCCTCCCAATCCTTATGAGAAATACTAATATTTTTGGTCAAAATATTTTCTAACTCCTTGTTCGTGACTTTCACTTGTCCATTAGACTGTGGATGATATAGAGTTGATTTCTTATGTCTAATCATTTATTGTTGGACTAAGGTAGTAATTAAAATAATTAGTAAATTGGGGTCCTTTATTAGTGTCTATTTATCATGGCACACCATATATTTTGAATATTTATTCATAAAGGAAAGATGCCACCTTCTCATCCTTGACATGTGTCAGAGCCTTTACTTCTACCCATTTAGTGACATAGTTAGTACATACAAGGATGTACTCTTTTTTATTGGATTTTAGATTAAAAGGCCCTAAAAATTCTAAGACCCATTTTTGAAATGGTTCAAGCACCATTTGAGGTTGTAAATTCATCTCATCTAAACATGTGGGTTTCCCCATACACTGACATCTATCACAATGATCATTATATATTATTGCATCTTTATGGAGTGAGGGATAATAATATTTGTATTCAATATTTTTACTACTATATGCTTGGATGTAAAGTGCCCTCGATAGGGTTCATCATGGTAGGATTTCAGGATATCTAGAACTTCATCTTCTCTAAGACATCTTCTGATGATAGAGTCAAGCCCAATATAGAAAAGGAATCTAGAAAACCATGAATACCTACCACTTTTCAGAATCAAGGATCTTTTTTATTTAGGAAGTATTGTGGAAATAACCTTATTATAAGGTAGTTAGTAATATTATAATACCAAGGTGTGGTAATGGTGAGGGAGAATAGGTGCTCATATGGAAATGAGTCATCCACTATGGTATCTTCTTGAGGGGATTGTAGTCATGATAAGAAGGTAGCTATGAAATTATCCTTTCCAAGCTTATCTACAATAGTTAGATCAAATTATTATAATAAGAGCATCCATATTATCACTTTGCTTAGGAGATATGGTTTGTTCATAAATGACCTAATGGCTACATGGTCTATATGAAAAAATACTTGATATCCAATTATGTAGAAATAGAACTTGTTGATAGCATAGACTACTTCAAAGAACCTTTTTTTAGTGATCATGTAATTTAATTCTACTACCTATAGGTTTTTTCTTACAAAATATATAGCATAATTGAGTGCTTCCTATTTTTTTCCTATCACAACTTTTAAGATATTATCTAAAGCATCTATGTGAATATGGAAGGGAAGCTTCCAATCAAGACCATGTAGAACAAGGGTGGTGGGCAATAATTCCTTTAATTATTTGAAGGTTATATCATAGGCTAAATTCTATAGGAATTCAACATCTTTAGTTAGGAGAGTGAATAATGGTGTTGCTACTTTGATGAAATTATTGATAAATCTCTTGTAGTAACTAGCATGTCCTAAAAAACTCTTGACATCTTTATGTTTTTGAGGAACATACATGTTTTTTATGATGCTAATTTTTATAGGGTCAAAATTAATGCCTTCAGTAGATACATGGTGGCTTAAGACAATGCCTTCTACAATTAACATGTAGCATTTCTTGTGACCTAAAGACAAATGGTGCTCCTAATAGCATTGGAGCACTTTCTCTAGGTTTTTTAGGCACTCATAAAATGTTTCTCCATAAATAGTGAATTCATCCATATAGATTTATACACATTCATTGACCATATCTACAAATATACTTAGAACAACCCTATGGAATGTTATAGGAGAATTATATAGCACAAAAGTTAATACAACACAATCATAAATACCTCAAGAATAAGTGAAATTGGTCTTCTCTTGGTCCTCAAGAGAAATTCTAATCTGGTTGTAACCACTAAAGCCATCTAGAAAGGCAAAATATTTTTTTCCTGGTAATGTGTCCAACACCTGATCAATTAAAGGTAGAGGAAAGTGATCCTTTATGGTTGTTTTAATAAGTTTCATGTAATATATGCAACACACCATTGTCATTTTTTATTTGGTACAATTACCAATGGTGAAACTCATTCACTATCTAATATGGGATATATAAATCTAGTGGTTAGGAGTTTTGGCAATTCCACTTTGACTATTTCTCTAAGAGTTGAATTCATCCTACATTATGGTTGTCTAATTGGTTAGCATTCTTATTTGATATAGATATGATGTGTGCATGTTTCTCAGTCAATTACATTCATATCCTCATAATCCCATGCAAAAGCATATTGGTTTGCATGTAACATGCTGAGTAGGTGCTTTTCCTCATTTGACTCCAACTTGTTATTAATAAGCAATGTTATTTTTGGAGAGATTTCAATTTGTTGCAAGAGTGATTTCATCATTTTTATATTGCTAATGGATCTAGTTTGGCTACAGCTATGAAGCTACAATTGATAGAATATTTCTTGTATAGATGCATCATAATTATCTTCTTCTTAGAGGTTGGAAAATGGGCACTCAACACATTGTAGGTGGTTGAGATCTACAGAATGAGTTTGGTAATTATTATAGAGAATATTAAAAACAATTTTATCTTCTTCCTGATCAACCAAGGTGCATGCATGGTCTATGATGAATAAAATAATCTAAGGAGGCTGGTCTACCTCATCTTTTTTCACACATAATGTATACTCTAGTGCCAAAGCTAGTTGTGTTGGAGGATAGAGAACTAATTTCTTAGTGTGGTTACCATTAGATATCAACATGTTACCTAACCTACAACTAATGAAGGTACTGGATGTGTCAAGATAAGTTCATCTTAAGATAAAAGGGTATCCATCCAAATTAGGCTTTGGTTACAACATAATGAAATATGTAGGATACTCCCAAGAATCTACAATAATGACAAGATATTAAATGACTCCCTCTAGTCTAATTGTAGACTTATCAACAATTTATAACATTGTAGATGTTGGATGAATATTTTTTAACTATTTTTTATTCATGGTTTTAGTTGTGATTACATTTATTTCAACCCCCAGGTCTATTAATGTATTAGACAACTAATGGTTGCAAATATGGACTATTACTATTGGGCATCTTAGATCTAACTATTGTTTTTAGCAAGATGTTTGTCATCATAATGTCTACTAGTTATCTAATGACATGCATTGTATTAAGATCCTTCTTCTTCCTTCTAGGTTTATGGAGACATAAGTCTTTAATAACTTTAGAATATATGGCAATATCCTTTATGGCCTAGAAGAGAGATATTTTAACATGGTGATTCTTGAGCTATCTTATGAAATTAAATTGAGGCTCAATTGTATGGCATTGAAGGCTACAACATTCTAGAAATGGTGGGGTTGTTTCATCAACAAATTTATTTTTTGGTTCAAAGAGTTCTTTTGGTGTTGAAGGTGGCTTAGCATGATCCTCTAGAGTTTCTTAATCTAACTCCATTATTATGGGTGGGGTTGGAGGTAGTAAAAATTTCCCTGAACATAGGTGAATTTCATGGATCTTCACCACATATGTTGGGTACTAAACAAGTTTAGTATTGGATGTCAGTTACACTAACTTATTTATAGGATTATGCATGGGTTAGGCAGGAAACTAGTTAGGCTTGGGTATAGATAGTTTATTAGGCATAAGAGCATAATTTTTTTTTTTGGAGGGAATCCTTCTTGATGGTTTATCTAGGGTTGATTGGGTCTTTAGGGCTCTTATTACTAGTTTGTGAAGGGTAAACCTTAGGGTGGTTGTCAATCTTGTATCCAAGGTGGGGATATGTTTTTTGAAGGCTATTAAGAAGTGGTCAACTAGCTTTTTTGAGTTGGATACTAGCTATAATTAGGAGGTGGGATGTTCATCCATGGACTATTCCAATTGGGAGTTATATTTAAAAATTATGAATTAAAGGAGGTAGAATTTGCAAAAGGTATATTTTAACCGATACCTAGATAAGATGGTCATTGAACCCATGGATTTATTTATGCAACATAAGAAACCTGGTCCCCATCTCCTCCTACAACATGTAGCTCTACTATTTCTAGTTCTTTTGAATTTTTGTACACTAAATATGAACCATTCAACATAGTCTTTTGAAGATTCATCCCCTTTTTGAGTCATCCTGGAGATGTTATTTCTTCTAGAATTTCTTCCTCATCCATATTCCTAATACTTACCTATAAATTTATTTTTCATGTCCTCCCAAGTGTGGACTGAATTACTACCTAGTCCTATGAACTAGTGAAGTGCTGAGTCTTTGAGGGTGGCTAGAAAACGTTTCAATTTATGTGAAACCTATCTGTAGTCATAAATTCTACAAAAGATATCAAATTTAAACAAAAATGTGTTTAGGTCTTCTAATAATATACCTATAAAATTGGAAAAGGTTGAGGGTAGGATATTTTTCATTTGTATTATGTTCGTTGCATCTGGAATAAGAAATTCAAAAGTAACTATGTCCAGAGTCCTGTTGTCATCCATAAAGTCTCCTTCTTAGTTTATGATGAATTTTCTTGTGATATAGATACCAAAGGTACTCAGGATCACATTTTCAAATTTTATATCAGTCCCTTCATCATCATGATAGTAAACATTTATTGTTTAATCCACAGTCCTTTTATCAAATGAAAGGTCTAAAGATTCTCCTAAGCTTTCTTTGATTTGATCAAGAAAGCCTTGCTGGAATGTTGTTTTGATGTTACTTTCTAAAGTGTCTAGATCATGTAGTTCTTCTCCTTCATTTCTTCTTACCAACTCAACTAATGCTTCCTTTGCTTTTATTTCCTTTTTCAAAGCCAATATTATTTATTCTACAAGCTAGTTCTTTTAGTTTGTAGTGTTCCTTCTTTAAGGGCCTTCCATCTTATGGTATATTTTTCAATAGAATTCTTAGTTACTAAAGGTATTTATAGTTCTTTCCTACTAGTAACTTGTGGCTTATTTAGAAACAATATCCCTTAATAATTTATTTCTCTTTGCATAAATTTTATGCCACTCCTTCAACTATCATGTCCCTTCCTGCATAAGGTTAGTGTATTTTTCATGTGTTCCAGGGGGTTGTTTAGAATAAGCAAAAAAATATAAAATGTAGAGAAATAAAAGAGTGTGGAAATCAAAATGATTGGAATTGAAATTTTATTTCTATAAAGTAGTAAATTTATCTATTGAAAGCAACAAAATTACTCTATAAAGTAGTAAAATTACCTTAGAAAGCAAGAAATGAAAGACACACTTTGCAAAAAGTAAATCACTCTTGAAAGAAAGTAAATTATAAATAAAACCATTAACTAAGTAAATCACAAGTTTGTAAAGAGGTATTTAAAATTATCCACCATAAACATCTAGGAACTTAGACATCTAGCATAAGACACCATAGTGCCCTCACTTAAATTGCTCAATTGGGTAGGATAGTGCATCAAAAATGTTGTTCACCATCAACATCCATGCACTTAGACATCTAGCATAAGACACTATAGTGTCCTCACTCAACTTGTCTGGCTAGGTAGGACAATACACTAATCAATCTTGAAAAGCAATAATTGATAGAGAAAACAATAATTGACACCCTCCTTGGTAATGATGCCAAAATGTTGTGTAGACTTATTATCTAGTTAATACCATATTATTGAGTCTAATTAATATTAATTGTTAACCTAGGGTGCATATATTTTTCAAGGATGTCAGCACTATATATGCATTATTGATTCATAGATTAACTTGCTTTATTAGTTTTAGTACAATGATCTTATGTTGAATTCACCAGATAGTTATACTATAAAATAATTATAATAGAAATACAAAAATTTCACACTTATGAATCGCACTTTATACAATCAAACTAATAATGAAATCAACTTACAACACACTTAAACTAATGAGGGTCAGGATCTTCACTTCAACTCCTTTCGAGGGGGCCCTTTCTCATTTAGTTTTGAGTTCCAATCCTTCTTTGAGAGACTTGAAAAATATTATTATAGAATTAACCTTCTCATTACTCAGATCTATAGCAATTAAAAATTTCTACAGAAGATTACAATATTTAAAATAAAATGACTTCTAAAATTCTACTACTCTATTATCATTTATCCAACTCCTAATATAATCTAGGTCCTACCATTAAATATAGAAGATAGTTTATTAGCTTTAACTAGAAACACTAAACTAGGGAAAGTAAAAATACTTTAGAAACTATCTTAGTCAACCTTCAGGTGGTTAGTAACTGAAGTTACTTGTTTTACTTCTTTTTGTTTCCTTTCTATTGTCCTTTTATTTCTCATCTTTGGTAGCACATATAAGATTCTTTGCATGTGGGGAGTCTATACAATAGCTATGGAAGATCTTCAATAATTCACTTGGTTCCAAAGATAGCTAGATGTACCCTTAATATCTGATCACAATAATAGTTTTATTCTATGTAATGGTTGTAGGCTACATGTAGGTGAAAGCTTGTAGTTGCTACAAGTAACCTACAATTTCCATGATTAACTTGTAGGTGAAAGCCAGTATTTATTATGGGTAACTTATAGGTGGAAGCTAGTAGTGGGTACAAATAACCTATAGGTGGAAGCCCATACTTGTTACGAGTAACCTATAGGTGGAATCCAATAGTTTCTATGGGAAACCTATAGGTAGAAGTAAGTAGTGGCTATAGGAAACCTACAAGTAGAAACCAACAATTTTTTTGGGCAACCTATAGGTGGAAAATAGTTATGGTTATGGGAAACATATAGGTGGAGGCCAATAATTGTTGTAGGCTTCTCTATAAGTGTTATGCCCAGACAAGCTTTTTGTAGCCTTATGTTACCCTTAAAATGTTTTTTAAATAAAGTTACACAAGTATAATCTAATCAAATAAAAAACATAATTAATTTATAACAATATATATATATATATATGTGTGTGTGTGTGTGTGTGTGTGTGTGTGTGTGTGTGTATATATGCATATATATATATATATGTGTGTGTGTGTGTGTGTGTGTGTATATATATATGTATATATGTATATATATATGTATGTATATATATATATATATATATATATATGTATATATACATATATATATATATATACATACATATATATATATATATGTATATATATATATATATATACATATATATATACACACACATATATATATGTATATATATATATATATATATATATATATCAATGCACACATATAATCATAAATTCATTCATTCATTTGTATGAGTCATGGATGTTTATGGACATTTATATAGAAAAAGATATATACTAGGTATGGATGAGACTATGAAATAGATAAATTGGTGGCCTCATCAGAGGGTACTTTAAACAAAAATCCTCTAGTGGATCCAAATCAATTTATCATTAAGTTACAAATTTGGATCAGATCCTGACAACAAAACATGAAACTAAGAGTTAAATCATGGCCTTAGAATAAAAAGTCCATGATCATGCTAAGGAGAACATTAAATAAGAAAATGAAAAGCATACTTATGAGAAGGAAAATCCTCAATAATGTATGCATGAGGAGCTTACACAAGAAGCAAGAGCTTGAGTAGTTGTAGAGTTGCATTGGGATATGAAAAAGGTGAATCCACCCAAGTTTGATGGAACTAATGTTGGAAATGGAGCTAAAGCATAGATAAAAAATATGGATAAGTATTTTAAGATTCAAAATTAATTTGAATTCACTAAGGAAATATGGGGATCTTAACATCTTGATGTATAATTAGCAACTTGGTGGGCTAATAAGAAGCTCGAGATGAACATTGACTCTACCACCACCACTTGGAAGCATTTCATGACATTGTTTATGTTATGATGGCTTCCTCAGGTATATTTTGATCAAAATATAACAAATTTTCAAAACCTTAAGCAAGGAGACCTTTTTTTAAATATATACTAGGATCAAATCACTAATCTCTAAAAGTATGTCCATTAGTATTAGGAAGATGAGATGTTTCAAATCAAGAATTTCATGTTAACATTTTTTCCTCACAATCCAAATTTAAACCCTTATCAATCAAAACTTTTGATGGTCTTTACTTCAGCTTGATTTTGATTTATCATAGTTCCCTTGTTTAAGAGAAAAATGACTAACATAAGCCTAGAAGAACTAGACCATTATAACATGCCATTATAGGGATGATCTAGTAGTCTGATAAATGCTCAATGATGTCAATTTAAGGCCTTAATAATTACCCACATTATTTCAAAAATATCAATAGGATCTTGACATTAAACACAAGGATGCTAAGTGGTGAAACAATGTTCTATCAAGCTAGTAGATCAATAGCACATAGGCGTCTAATCGAGTCAAAAAGTCAAGCAAGATTGATGGTACATGTTTGTCCATATAAGTCAAGATAAATTATACACATCAAATATTGGGACAAATATCAATGGTGTACATTCAATTGTGAAATGAAGATCTAATGGTGAAAGCAAGGTCAATAAGTTAGCAAATATTAATACTAAATGTAAATGCACAAAGTTTATCAATCATGGAAACTTTCAAGTAGATAAATGGTGCAAGTCAAAGGTAGAAAATTCAAAGGATTTAGATTGAACATGAGGTCAACATGTGGTATAATCACTTTCAATCACATGGACTAATAGAAGGGTCCACAAAAGGCATGCAATATTGACAAGTGTCTCATTCTTGAGGGTCAAACCAAAGATCAACATGGAGTTTCCAAATGGCACCATATAAAAAGTGGATCACTAATCAATGGCCAAAATAAAGGTCAAGAATACAAGACTCTAGAGGAAATCAATGGAGCAAGTTTAATCAAATCTCTAGGTGGCACAGGATGAGGACATGTGTCTAAGGTGACTACAGTCAAGTTTTCAAATGAATAAATTATCCTAAGAAGATGCCATGGAGGCAAACATGTCAGTTTCAAAGGGTTCATCACCAAAATAAAAAACATGGTTAAGCCCTTGGGAAGGTGGCCTTGAAGTTTATTATGACCTTTTTTCCATTCTTACACACTAAAAATGAACCAGTAGGGAGTAATTAATACCAAAATAAGATCAAAATAGATTGATCTAGCTATTATAACTACATCAACATTAGAATTTAAATTGAAAATTACTTGATCCTACTATTATATCCATCTAGAGAATTAATACAGGCTAGAAACAAATTAAAATGGATTGATACAGTTGTTGTAGCTACCTTCTAGAAGTAATATTAGGCATTATGATCCTTCCAAAATAAATCTTAAGCATTATGATCTTTTCTAACTGAATCAACATCGGATGATTGGAAATATTGGTCATTATGTTCCCTTCTCCTTCCTTCTATACATGATCCTCATCTCTCTCATCCCATTTTTTTGTAAATATAGTCTTCTAAGCCTTGAAAATGATCCCTCTCTTGGGCATGACCAAACTTTGCCAAGATTTATTTTTATAACATCTTGAGTTAAATAGATGATTGTTTCAAATTTCATTATTCTAGCATAGTGTGTTAATGTCACCTTGACTTTCATATGTGGTAGAAATCTCTCCCTTGTCAAGTCCTTATCTCACCTAGTTACTAGTTTATCTTGTTATGCAGGTCATGTTTAGTGATTAATGTCATTTGATTAAAACTAGCAAGTGGATACATTGAGTGGTTGGTTCCTTGAGTCATGTATTTCCATCACTTCCATCAAGTTTTTATCACTTGGTGAACCTTTGCATGAAATATTGATGCATAACAGACATTTGGAGTTGTGTATTTAGTCCTTTTCTTATCTCATTAGTGTTTTTAGAAGTTCAAATAGAGTGGATGAGTAATCAATTTAGGTGCATCACCAACATTATCTTATATTTACATTTCAGTTATCTTTCTCTCCCTTTTCACCCTAGAAATTAGTAGGCTTTAGTGGAAATGAGCTAAGTGATACATTATAGGAGCTAGCCTTGTTAAAAATATTAGAAGTTTGACCTAGGATTAGGTAACCCACAACCTAGGGTCATTCCTATGTTGGACTAAATTTGAGTAGAGGGCCTAAATAATCCTTTGTTGATCTAGGGTACAATCTAAGTATCCAAAAATAATAAATTATAAAGTTAATATTTCAATGCAACCAATTTTGTAGTTATCATCCTCTATGGTGCCTTGTATTGTGGTTCAAATTTAGGTATTATATTAATAAAGAAATCAAACACTTGTTTGGATGGTAATCTTGACAATTCCTCTAGAAACACATCTTGAAATTTCCTAAGGAAAGGATAATCCTCAATGGATGGTTCCGTAAATTCCTCCATCTCGTTTATTTTAACAATAAATTCTTGACATACTTTTCTCTGAGCCTTCTTAATTTGAATTGTATAAATTTTTCTAAGATTCAACTCTATTTTGTCACCTTGAAGTTATGTCTAATTTCCAAAATCATCTTGGCATTCTACCTTATTTAGATAGTAATCAACCTTAGCTTTATGATTCATAAACTAATTAACTCTTAAGATCACATCATATGACCCTAGTAGTGTAACAAATAGATCCACTATTATAGTGAATTTAGGTAACCTAGTCTCAACTTCCACTTGATGCCTATCAAACTTAACCTTTGATTCATTCCCATACTATACTGACCATGCATTTGTCATAATACCAACTTTTATAGAAAACTTATTAAGCATTATAAGAACAATAAAAAATTAATTAGACATAGTTTCAATCAAAATTAAAATTGAATGATTAGACAAAATACCTATTATTTCAATAGGAGAAGCTTGGAACTCAGCTTGATGGTTGTCAATAGCTACATGAATCCTCTACTTAAAATTTTCTTGTTGTGAAGGAGAATCCTTTTTCTTACCCTCTAATTTAACTTGAGTACACTCTCTATCATAATGATCACCTTTATAGATGAAGTATCCTCTAGATGGTTCTCTCCTATCTAACTATTGGTTCCCCTTGAAACATCCCTTGAAACCATTTCTAGGTTTCTATTTCCTAAGCTATTATTGAACCTAGTATTCTAATTCTTAAATTGATTCTTGGAGTCTTCACTCCTCTCCCAATTCTTATTTTTTAAATTCATTTTAGGACCTCTAAAATTCTTGAATTTATCTTTAACCTAAGAAAGATATTTTAGCTTCTACTCCTACTTAACTACATTTTGGAAGACTTGATCTATGGTAGATGACCCATGCACATCCACCTCACAACTAATTAAGGGTTTTAATCCCATAATGAACTATTGGAGACTTAAATTTCACCCTAGTTGAGCAAATGATTGCTCAATTCCTCTACAAAAATTTAGTCCAACTTAGAAATGATGTTAGGCTATGGGTTACCTAATCTTGGGTTAAATCTCTAGGATTTTAATGAGGCTAGCTCCTCTAATTTATTACTTAGATCATTTCCATTAAATCCTAATAACTATTGAGGTGAAAAGGAAGAGAAAGATAACTAAAATGGAAATGTAATATAATGTTGTTGATGTACCTAAATTGGTTACTCATCCACTCTATTTTAACTTATAAAAATACTAATAAGACAAGTAAAAGATTGAATCTATAACTCTAAATGTCTGTTATGCATCAAGATTTAATGTAGAGGTTCACCAAGTGATCAAAACCTAAGGGAAGTGATGGAAAGGCTTGATTCAAGGCACTAACCAATTAATGTATCCACTTTTTATCTTTAATCAAATGACATTAAACACTAAACATGACCTGCATAACAAGATAAACTAGTTTCTAGTTGAGATCAAGACTTGACAAGGGAGAGATTTATACCACATAAGATAATCAAATTGATGTTAACACACTATAATAGAAAAATGAAATCTAAAATAGTCATATATTTATCTCAAGAGGTTACAAAGATCAATCTTGGTAGAGTCTAGTAATTCCCAAGAGAGGGATCATTTTCAAGGCTTAGAATCCTATATTTATACTAGAATGGGATGAGAGAGATGGGGATCATGTGTAGAAGGATGGATAAGGGAACATAATGACCAAGATTTCTAATCATCTAGGGATTGTTTAGCTAGAAAAGATCATAATGCTTAATATTACTTTTAGAAGGATCATAATGCCTAAGATTACTTTTGGAAGGTAGCTACAATAACCGTATCAGTCCCTTTTAATCTATTTTGGCCTATATTGATGCTCCTTACAGTTATAATGATGGGAAAAAGTCATTTTCAAGCTGAATTCCAACATTGATGTAGTTATAACAGCTAGATCAATCTATTTTGATCTTGTTCTAGCATTGATTTTTACCTATTGGTTCATTTTTGGTGTGTAATAATGGATAAAAAGGTCACAATCAACTTTAGGACCACCTTTCCAAAGGCTTAATGACATTGCTGGTTTTGGTGATGAAGTCTTTGAAACTATCATGTCTAGCTTTATAACATACTATCAGATTGCTTTCTTCATTCAAAAACTTGATCATAATTACTTAAGACATGTGTCCTCATCCTATGTTGCTCATAGATTTTATTAAACTTACTCATTGATATCCTCTAGAGTCTTCTATTCTTGACCTTTATTTTGGCCATCTATCAATAATTTGATTTTCATATATGCCACTTGGCAATTCCACATCGATCTTTGGCTTGACCCTTGAGAATGAGACACCTATCAATCTTGAATGCCTCCTATGGACCCTTCTATGAGTTCCTCAATTTGAACGTGCTTATGCCACATGTCAATATCACATTTAATCTGACTCCCTTAACTTTTTTGCCTTTGATCCATAGCATTGATCTTCTCAAAAATGTTCATGATTGAGACACTTAGTATATTTAAATTTAATCTTAAGATCTATTGACTTATTAACCTTAATTTCACCATTAAATATTCATTTCATGATTGGATAGACACCATTGATATTTATCCTAATATTTGATGTGGATCATTTATCTCGACTTATATGCATGAACATGCACCATCGATCTTGCTTAACATTTTGACTTGATTATATTCCCACGTGTCATTGATCTTGTAGCTTGATAGAATGTTTTTTCACCACTTGGTAGCCCCATATTTAATGTCAAGATCCCCTTGATATTTTTTAATTCAAGTGGACAATTATTGAGGCCTTAAATTGATGTTCCTAAGCACATCCCAAATTGCTAGATTGTCCCTGCAATGGCATGTTATGATGGTCTGGATCTTTTAGGATTATGTTAGTCATTTTTATATTAAACAAGGGTACTATGAGGCATTAAAAGTAAGATTAATGAAATAACATAAAGAGTTTTGAATGATAATGGTTAAAATTTGGCATGTGAGGCTAAAGTGTTAACATTTTTGGTGACTCTGATGAGAAGCATGCCTACTATGCTTGAGAGCCTATACCATTTACATGATTTTGGACTTATAAAATAATGAAAAAATTGAGATATGATGGCAAGAAAACCCTTTGACTAGAAATACAACATCCACCAAAATAATAATTGAAACACAAAAAATAGGAAAACTAACCTAAACAAAACAAGAGCAAATTAGAAAATGTGCTAGGACAACACTTGGAGGAAAACATGAAAACTACTCTAATATGTATAGGGCTACAACTTCACAAGTAATTTCATCCTAGATAAAATTGGAATGTCTAATTAATATGGTATCATGAAGTGGATCTTTTATGTGTTGACTTGAGTTTGGTTAGGTAATGTGCATTAGAAAGTTCCCATTTGTAGTTGTGATTTATTGCATGCTCATGGCTTCTCATGATGTCACATAAACTTTCTTGATCCATTTCTTAGTATATGAGTTGATTGGGTGAGTTGATCATCCAATCATACTAATTTAAAATCTCTCTCCTTTTCATGATAGGTACTAAATCTACTTAGATATTAATTACATCTGATTTATCATGTCTTCACCCTCATGTATTACTATAGTAAATACATCACCACTCTCTATATCACCTTGTGCCTACTTATCTTATGGATTATCTTTGATAGGGTTAGTATCTAATGTATCTTTAAATTGTTCTACATGATGTGTGAGTCCTTGATATTCATTGTGAATATATATGAATTGTTGTTAAAGGTCTTCATGATTAGCTTGGTAATCCATGAAACCATGCTCATATTTCAAGTTTTCATCAACTAATGAGGTCTCATGCATATCATCATATTTGTCTTGATAGAAAGGAAGGGACTATTAATCTTCAATGAAGTTATAAACCTTTTGAATACATAAATTCTCTAGAATTATAAACCTTTGGAGGTTATCATCTTGAATTGTAACTAATGTAGACCAATGATATGTTTCATTCTCCCATTATTTAGTCATAAGATTTAAAAGGATGTCTATTATGTTATGAAGGAACTCCTCTTTTTTGCCTAGTTGGTATGTGTTTCCTTTGTGGTTCATCACACTCTTGTAATTCATTTTCCTCTACATCTCAAAAAATTAAATGGTGTCCTTCTCTGCCAAGGGGTATTCTATGGACCATTTTATCCTCAAGCTCATCCAAATCATCATCATTAGCTATATTTTTAATCTTAGTTTGAATGTTTACCTCTTAAAGAATGGGTTATCTCTCCATAAGTGGCATAGGAGATCTTTGGAGTGACTCCAAGAGAGATGAAATGTATAACACATTCCCTTCATTTAGTTTTTTATCTTAAACAATCACCACTACCTCCTTTTTCATATCACTTTGTATGGATCTCAATGAGTGAAATGACTTAGATTATTGAGGAGGGAGAGGTGGGTATTGAGTAATTTAGTTTTTCTTGACTACATGATTTAGTTACAAGATGGGAATTGGGGTCATGGTTTTCCTTCATAGTGTGCATTGTGGCTTGAGGAAAGAAATGAGGTTGTGCAGTTGAGGTGATGTTGTCTTTGTAGCTTCCAATGTTTGATACAAATGTTTATCTACATCTTAAATTTTATTAGCAAGGGAGGATTCAAAATTAGACCTTGATTACTCATGATGGTTGGCTCTTTCAACACAATCTTGCCTTTCCTCTTAGACTCTCCCTTAGACATATTTCCATGAGGGTAAGGTTGAGAGGAGTTGGGGGGAATTATGATGACCTTGAAACTAATTTGGTGAGGGATTATTCATGGTGATGGGAAGCTCAACATGAGGCTGACATGGAGTGAATTAGGGAAGGTAAGATGGGTAATGAAGTGTTTGATGTTCTTTATGGGTTGTTAGCTTCTCCTCAATCTTGAAGATAAGTCCATCTATATCAGACATGCCACTACTATTTATAGAATAACCTATCATAATGAAAGACATACAAATTTATTTGGCCTATTGCACTAAATTTTTAACCCCCCTAATGACATGTTTTGGAATTTCCTATGCATACCCCTTCAATGTATCAATATTTATCATATTCTTTTCATGGTCCAATAGGATTTATTTAAGGCTAGATATGGAATGGCTTGGGGCATGAGCAGGCTATTCAAGAATGTCATGCTACTTGCATAACTAATCAAAATGGATAAGGATGTAGAAGGGGTAGATGATACTCATAGTAGGTTTGATGATCTTGGTAATAAGGGGGCTTATCATAGGACTCGGAGGAGTGAAAATATGACTAATATGGGGTAGGATAGTATGGGTATGGATCATGATTGAGTTGGAAATGGTCATATGTTTGTTCATAAGGATATGAATAACATAATCCTACCTCATAAACCTCCATAACTACTCATTAGGAACATGAAAATGAAATTATGAATGATAACCCATATTACCTTTATAATAAAGACTTATTGTGACTAATGTAACTTTTTTGATTACAAATCTACCAATATAGTATTTTAAAGCTACAAGTTATCCTTCCATGTTGTCAATAAATACTTCAAGGCACTTAAATCTTATCCCATAATGTGTGCTAGAACTATTGGAGACTTAGATTGTACCCTTGTTGAGAAAAGGATTGTTCAGGTCCTCCACTCAAATCTAGTACAACATGGTAATGATCTTAGGCTTTGGGTTACCTAATCTTGGGTTAGACCTCTAATATTTTTAATGAGGCTAGCTCTTTTGGTGTATCACTTAGCTCATTTCCACTAAAATTTACTAATTACTAGGGTGAAAAGGGATTTAAAGATAACTAAAATGGAAATATAAGCTAATGTTGGTGATGCACCTAAATTGATTACTCATCCACTCTATTTAAAATTATAAAAACACTAATGAAACAAGTAAAAGATTGAATATACAACTCCAAATGTTTTTTATGCATCAATATTTCATGTAGAGGTTCACCAAGTGATCAAAACCTGAGGGAAGTGATGAAAAGTCCTAATTCAAAACACTAACTAGTCAATGTATCCACTTGTTATCTTTAATCAAATGACATTAAACACTAAATATGACCTGCATAACAATATAAAATAGTAGCTAGGTGAGATAAAGAATTAAAAAAGGAGATATTGATACCACATATGCAAATCAAACTAACATTAAAACACTATGCCAGAATAATGAAATTTGAAATAGTCATCTATTTATCTTAAGAGGTTACAAAGATCAATCTTGGCAAAGTCTAGTCATGCCCAAAAGAGGGATCATTTTTAGGGCTTAGAAGATTGTATTTATAGGAAAATGGGATGAGATAAATAGGTATCATGCATATAAGGATCGATAAGGGAACATAATGACCAAGATTTACAATCATTTGGCATTGATCTAGTTATAATACTTTTGGAAGGATCATAATTCTTAATATTACTTTTGGAAGGTGGCTACAAAAATTATATTAGTCCCTTTCAATATATTTTTGTCTTGCATTGATGCTAATTATGGTTAAAATTGTGGGATCAAGTCATTTTCAAGCTAAATTCTAGTGTTGATGTAGTATAAAATAGCTAGATCAATCTATTTTGATTTTGTTCTAGTATTGATTGCTCCTTACTAGCTCATTTTTGGTGTAATAATAGAGAAAAGGGACATAATAAACTTCAAGACCACCTTAACAAAGGCTTAACCACACTTCTAGTTTTTTTAATGAATTTAAAATTGATGTGTTTGCCTCTATGACATCCTCTCAGGGTATTTTATTTATTTGAAAACTTGACTATAGTCACCTAGAACACGTGCCCTCATCCTATGCCACTTGGAGATTTGATTAAACCTATTCTATTGATTTCATCTAGAGTATTCTATTTTTTACATTTATTTTTTCCATCAATCAGTGATTTTCTCTCTAGATGGTGCCACTTGGCAACTCTATATTGATATTTGGTTTGACCCTCAAGAATGAGACACTTGTCAATCTTGCATACCTCTTGTGGACCCTTATGTTAGTTCTTATGATTGATCTCGCTTATGCCACATGTCAACCTTGTGTTTAATCTAAAACCCTTAACTTTTTTACCTTTTATCCACATTATTGATCTACTTGAAATTTTCCATGATTGAGACACTTGGTGTATTTATGTTTAATCTTAAGATATGCTAACTTGTTGACCTTGCTTACAACATTAGATCTTCATTTCATGATTGAATGTGCACTATTAATCTTTGTCCCAATATTTTACATGTATTTTTGATCTCAACTTGTAGGCATGAACATGCACCATCAATATTGCTTGACTTTTTGACTTGATTAGATGCCTACATGGCATTGATCTATTAGTTTGATGGAATATTGTTTTACCACATGGTAGCCCTACATTTAATGTCAAGATCCTATTGATATTTTTGAATGGAAATGGATAATTATAGAGGACTTAAATTGACATCCCTAAGCACATCCCAAGATAATAGATTATCCCTATAACGGCATGTTATGATGGTATGGCTCCTCTAGGCCTATGTTAGTCATTTTTTTCTTAAATAAGGGCACTATGAGGCATCAAAATAAAGATAAAGTAAAGACCATCAAGAGTTTAAAATTATAAGGGTTTGAATTTGGCTTGTTAGGCCAAAATGTTAACAATCATCAAAAGGGTTGATTTGACCAAGTGTATCACCATAGGGTGTACCAATGGTGTTTATCAATAATAAGGATGGTACTCTTTACTTGTGTATTGATTAAAAGATGTTTAATAAGGTGATAATCAAGAATAATTATCATTTACCTCACATTGATGATATTTTTGATCAGATATGAGGATAAACATTTTTTTCCAAGATTGATCTTTGATCAAGCTATCATCAACTAAGGATCTAAAATGAGGATACTCCCAAAAAAATGTTCAAAACCTAGTATGGGCACTATGAATTCATAGTGTTACCTTTTTGGTTAACTAATGTTCTAGAAATATTTATGATTCTCATGAATAGTGTGCTTAGGGATTATCTAGATAACTTTGTGTTAGTTTTCCTGGATAATATCCTCATATATTCTAGGAATGAGGAATAACATCTTTAACATCTAGAATTGGTTTTGAAGTGGTTTTAAAAGCACACATTGTATGATAAGTTATCAAAATGTGAATTTTTATAGAGGGAAGTTAAATATTTAGGGCACATTATCTCCATGGATGGAATTTTATTTGATTCAGGGAAGATAAGATCCATAATGGAATGGTTGGTGCCTAAAAATGTGCATGAAGTGAGAAGTTTTATTAGATTAGTAGGTTATTATTGGAAATTTGTTCTAAATTTCTTAAAGATAGATAACCCAATTACCTCTCTTTCATGTAATAATCAAAATTTATTTGGTCAGACTAGTGTGAAAAAGCCTTTCAAGAGCTAAAAAGAAGGCTTACTTCATCACCTATGCTAAGAGTTATCGATCGTAATAGTCAGTTATTAGTAACCATAAATACATATGTAGATAGTATTAGAGGAGTTATTGTGCAATATGGTTTAATTGTAGCATATAAGTATAGAAAGATTAAGCCTTATTAGGTGACTTATGCCCCTCATGATTTGGAACTTGTTGCAATAGTGCATGCCTCAACATATTGGAGGCATTATCTATTAGGGAAACCATTTGAGCTCAAGACTGATAACTTTGGACTCAAGTATATCTTTAACCAACTAAACCTAAATGCATGTTAGATATGTTGGTTATAATTATTATATGATTGTGATTTTGATATTAACTATACCAAGGGCATGGAAAATAGAGTTGTAGATGCCCTATGTCATTAAAGATACATATCATCCTTGGCTATCATAAGTAGTAATTTCCATGATCAAGTAATTAAATTGTCCCCTAGAGATGAATTCTATAAATAGGTTAAGAAATAATTGATATAGAATGCTTATAATCCTAATTTTAAAGGATTTAAGTTGGAGAGTGATGGTTTTTTGAGGTAAATAATAGGATATATGTGCTTGATAGAGAGAATTTGAGGAACACAGTTCTAATGTAATTTCACAATGACAAATGTTTAGGTCATCCATGAGTAACTAATCTCCTAGCCAATATAAGACATCTTTATTTTTGGAAAGGGATTAAAAAAGATGCACTAGATTTTGTATCTTGTTGTTTGGAATGTCAGTGAGTGAAAGATGAACATGTAAATCTAATAGGATCGTTATATCCCCATGATATAATAAAATGGAAGTGGTAGGTGATTAGTATGGAATTTTTCCAAGGTTTGTCATTATCATAGAACTATCATGATATGATCTTGGTGGTAGTTGATAAACTAACCAAGGTAGCTCACTTCATACCATGTAATTAGATTGATGATGCACCAACGCTTGTGAATATATTGATGAAAGAGGTGTACCTATTGCATAGATTTATATAAAAGATCATTTTTTATTAAGATCTGAGAATGACTTCTATATTTTGGTTGAATTTGAATTCATCTCTAGACACACAATAGAATTTTAGTATTTCATATCACCTAAAAATAGATGGACAAATAGAGAGAGTTAACCAAGTTTTAAAAGATATCCTTAGAATGTATTTCATGGATCAATAATACAAGTGAGATAAGTACCTTCTATTAGTTGAGTTCACCTAAAATAATTCATACCAATCAACATTGAAATAGGCTCTATTTGAGGCATTATATGGAAGAATATGTAGAACACTAATCAATTGGGATAAATTGAAAGATAGAGTAGTCTTTGGAATTGAAATGCTTGTGGAGATGGAGGACCAACTTAGGACAATCAGTCAAAGATTGGTTGAGTCTAATGATAGACATAAAATTTATGTTAGTTTGAAAATAAAAAAAAAGGTCATTTTCCATTGGTGATAAAGTATTTCTATGGGTTAATCCTCATAAAATCTCAATTAAATTTGGTAAATTAAGGAAGCTTTTACCAGGATATATGGGACCCTTCAAGGTTTTTGAAGTGATCAATTTTTTTAGCATATGGGCTTACTTTTCCACTAGTTATATCTCTCTTGAATAATGTTTCCATGTGTCCTATCTTAAAAAAGATGTTGTTGATCCTTCTCATGTATTAGATTGGAATGCTTATAGGTTTTGGATCCTAAGGTGGTCATAGCAAAACCTATCAAAATAATTAACACTCATAAACTCAATTTACATAATAAAGTGTCATAGTGAAAGGTATAATGGGAACAATATTCTAAAGATATTACCACCTGAGAGGATTATGATGATTTCTATAGGATATTTCTACATATTTTTATTTAATATGTTTTCTAGATATTATTAATTTTCTACTTAATAATGTTTAATTTCAAAACTATTGTTGGAATAAGTGTCATCGAGATGATGACCAAATTTAGCTAGAATGATGTTACATCTTGATTTCTCTCTAAAATTGATAACTTATTTATTAGTGGATTTTATGTTTATTACTTGGTTAATTACTAAGTGATTAAGATGTATTTTATATACTAATGTATGAATGGTTATATTTTTTTATTTACATAATCATTAACTTGTTGAGTTAGCTATACATTTATGGTATGTTTATGATGATCATGATTATTTAGTTCATTAAAGTAGTATGTTATGAATTTTATCTTATTCTAAGCTAAATACTTTGTATCCACTTATGATATACCCTTTTATTCTAAACTAAATATATAAAAGGGTATATTCATTTATTTATCCACAAGTTGTGTAAAATCCTTATGAGGTCACATAGTATAAATGCAATTATTTATATCAAGTTTTCAAAATATATATATACAATTATGATTGGGTTTGTTATGACCATATTCTATTCTAGGTACTTAGTTATGGACTGTGAGTTGTTTGGAATTTATACACAGTTGTATAAATAGAGTATGATCTTTTTTGATATAAAAAAATAATTAAATTTAGTAATATGGATGTGTTCTATTATTCATATATTTATATGTGATACTTATAAATCATTGATATATTATTATTTTAAATCAAGTATACCATAGTCATATATTATTATGTTTAATGAGTAATCATGTTATATGATATGAAAAAGAATTAAATATAGAGTGGTGTTTGTATATGCATTTGCGCGCGCGCGCGCGCGCGCGCGCGCGTGTGTGTGTGTGTGTGTGTGTGTGTGTGTGATACTCTCAAATTGTTGACAAAGTACTATTTTAATTAATATTATACCATATATACTTATGCATATAATTATTGATGATTAAATACGTCATATGTATTATTAGAGAGGTATATATTCTTTGTTTATTGTCCTTAATAAGATTGAACTTAGAAGTGAATTCAAGGAAATTGAGTAACTTCTAGTTATGTAGTATTTGAGAATTTTTTGATCAAGTCATTTTACATTTACTGGTCTATGACAATTGAATTATACAAATAGAAAAGTGGAAATAAATGAGCTAGAGAATGAATTATCAATTCATGATATATGGTTGAATGACATTGAGTGAAAATTTATATATATGGATTTTAGTAACTTATTATTTGATGTTATTTGAATGGTATGATTATGTTGATGTTTATTCTTACCTAAATGATTTGACTATTTCAGCAGATATTTATAAATATGATATTAAGCTTTAAATAAATTTGATGTTTGAAAATTTTATTATTACATTTGATGGATTAAATGCATGTATTTGAAACTTCCTTGTATTACCACATATTATAGCTTCTAGTAGGGAAAATTCATTATGAAATATTTTAGTTTTAATAATATTAAATATATGAATGAATCTGGTATTAATGACCCTAAATAAGTGAGTGAAATAGATTCCACTTAATTAGTGTCACTAATATGTAGATAAGGTGTAATTTGATTAGGTGATGTGTATGAAATTGACTGATCCTTGAGATGAAATAAGTATAATAGAACTTTACCCAAAGTAGTGTTAATGTTTAAACATTTTCATTTGATTTATTTGATTTAGTTTACATGTCTTCTATGATATCATGTTATAATGGTTTTCTTTATGATATGTTGGATGTAATAATTATCTTACATCACACAGGTTCTAGTTGTCACTCTTGATTCTTGCATTGTCATTATCTACCCATCCATTAAGGGAGGGTTATTCCATTATTGGTAGATTATGTGGGGGATATATGGTCCAGGGTTACTATAGAAAATCACTTAGATGACACTCTCCCTCCCCTTAGTAGTACTTCACTAGTGACTACACACATGATTAATTATGGATGATTTGAGTTCGATGAGACGCACATGCTCTATGGAACATTGTATATTTTTAAATTATTAATAATCCATATACTATGTAAAACTATAAATTTAGTTATAATAAACCATTACAGTAGTTGGGTGTAATTTTGTACTAGTAGTGGCTAAATTGTAAATCTGCATTTATGATTTAAATACAGTGATTATTTTTATATTCAAATTTGTATATGATTATGTGATCATTATCTAAATAGATTAACTCTAGAATTTGATTATGGTTAGCTTAAAAACTAATGTATTTAGTTAAATATTAGTATTATGGTTTTGGTGTGATGGAATTTAATGTTTTAATTTGAATAAATGTTTTTTTAAAAATGACCATATTCTTGTAAAACCTAGTGGGGTTCTTACATTATAGTATCAGAGCTGAGGCTCAAAATCTAGGACTTAGTGAGTCTAATAATTCATAAATATTATAATATTAACTAGGAATAATAATGATTCATGTTAGACCTAGAGGTGATGGTACTTCAAACACCAATCCTTTGATGAATCCAATTCAATTTACCATTGAGCAAGTTATAAAGTTAGATCAGATCCTCACAGCCATGCACAAAACAAGGGATTGAATCATGGTCTTAGAATATGAATTACATTAGCATGATGAGGAGAGTAAATTGAATAAAATCCTATTGAGTAGGAAAATCATCAAGAACATAGGTATGAGGAAGTGACATAAGATGCAAGATCTTGCGTATCTATAAATCTAGATTAGGATATGTAAAAGGTGACTCCACCCAAGTTTGATGGAACCATTTTGGGAGATGGAGATAAAGCATGGATAAAAAAGGTGAAGAAGTATTTCAAGATTAAAATTACTCTAAATTCACTAAGGAAGTATGGGGATATTATTATCGAATTGGATAAACAACAACTTGGTTGGATAATAAGAAGCTCAAGATGAACCTCAACTCTACCACCACCACATGGGAGTAGTTTATGACATTGTTTAGGTCACGATAGCTTCCTCAACTATATTTTGATTAGAATTTGACATATTTTTATAACCTTAAGAAAATATTCCTTTTTGTAAATAAGTACTAAGAGTAATTCACTAATCTCTGAAAGTATGTTCCTCAATATTAAGTGGATGAGAGGTCTCAAATCAAAAAGCTAATTATGTGATTAAAATACTAAATTGGTTTTGAGGTGGATGTGCATGGGACATCTACCATGGAACATGTCTTCAAAAAGGTAGTTAAGTAGGAGTAGAAGATAAAATCTCTTGCTTATATTAGAGATAAATTCAATAATTGTGGATGCCCTAAAACAACTTTCAAAAAGAAGAATTGGAAGAGGAGTGGAGACTCCAAGTGTCAGTTTAAGAACCAAAATGCTAATTTCTATAGTATCTCAGGAGACATGAAACCTAGGAATGGTTTCAAGGGAGGTTTCAAAGGGAACCAATAGTTAGATAGGAGAGCACCACCTAAATTATGTTTCAACTATGGAGGTGATCATTATGCTATAGAGTACACTCAAGGTAAATTAGATGGTAAGAACAAGGGTTCTTCTTTGCAATAGGGAAATTTTTAGTAGAGGATTCATGTAGATTTTGACAATGATTAAACTAAGTTCCAAGCTTCTCCTATTAAAATGACATGTATTTTGTTTGATCATACAATTTCAATTTTGATTGACAATGGGGCTATTGAATGTTTTATTAATCCTAGAATGCTTAATAAGTTGTATATAAAATCTAGAATTATGGAAAATTCATGGTCATTTTAGTATTTTAATGAATCAAATGTTAAAGTTGATAAGTGTCTAGTAGAAGCTGAGATCAGGTTACCTAAATTCACTAAATAGTGGATCTGTATGATACACAACTAGAGTCATATGATGTGATCCTAGGAGTTAACTGGGTTATGAAACATAAATCTAAGGTTGATTTCTATCTCAAGAATTTAGAGTGTCAAGATGATTTTAGAAATCAGACACAACTTTAGGGTGAGAAAAGAGAGTTGAAGCTTAGGCAAATATTTACAATTTAGGTCACTAAGGCTTAGAGAAGAGGATGTCAAGAATTTATTATTAAAATAAATGAGGTGGAGGAATCCAAGGAACCGTCCATTATGGATTATCCTTTCCTTAGGAATTTTATGATTTGTTTCTAGAGGAATTATCAAGATTACCACCCAAACAAGAGTTTTATTTCTTGAATGGTATAATACCTATATCTAAACTTAAATCCAAGGAACCATATAGGATGACAACTACAAAATTGGTTGAGTTAAAATCTCAAATTCATAATATTTTATAAAAAGGGTTGATTCGACCAAGTTTGTCACCATGGGGTACACTAATGGTGTTTGTCAAGAATAAGGATGGTACTCTTCACCTGTGTATTAATTATAGGATGTTAAACAAGCTAACAATCAAGAATAGGTATCCTCTACCTCACATTAATGATCTTTTTTATTAGACATGAGGGGAAAAAATTTTATTCAAGATTGATCTTCAAGTAGTATCATCAACTAAGGATTCAAGATGAGGATATTCCCAAAACAACATTCAAAACTATGTATGGATAATACGAATTCATATTGTTACCTTTCTAGTTAACTAATGCTTCAACATCATTTATGAATCTCATGAATAGTGTGTTCAAGGATTATCTAGACCATTTTGTGTTAGTTTTCTTGTATAATATCCTCATATATTCTAAGAATGAGGAAGAACATCTTCAACATTTAGAACTAGTTTTGCAGTAGTTGTGAAAGCATAAATTATATGTTAAGTTATCCAAATGTGAATTTTTATAGAGGAAAGTGCAATATTTGGGACACATTATCTTTTTGGATGGAATTTTAGTTGATTTAAGGAAGATAAGAGCCATAATGGAATGTACAATGACTAATAATATTCATGAGGTGAGAAATTTTATGGGATTAGCAAGATATTATAGGAAATTTGTTCCAAATTTCTCAAAGATAACTAGCCCAATTACCTTTGTTCAACATAAGAATTAGAGTTTTATTTGGTCAAATAAGTGCTAAAAAGTTTTTTAGGAGCTAAAAAGGAGTCTTACTTCAACACATGTGCTAAAAGTTCTTGATCCTAGTGGTTAGATCTTAGTAATAATAAATGCATCTAGGGATAAACTTGGATGATTTCTTATGTAAGATGGTTCAATTTTAGCATATGAGTACATAAATCTTAAGCCTTACAAGGTAAATTATGCTCTTTATGATCTAGAACATGCTAAAATAGTGCATGCCTTGTAATTTTGGAGAAATTATCTATTATGGAAACCATTTGAACTCAAGACTAATAACTTGGGACTCAAGTATATCTTTACCCAACCAAACTTGAATGAATTTTAGAGACATTGGTTAAAATTCTTATTTGATTATTATTTTTATATTAACTATATAAAGGGAAATAAAAAAAAGATTTGTATATGACCTAAGTCCTATAAGGTACATAACAACGTTGGATGTTATTAGGAGTAATTTTCATGATCAAGTAACTAAATTCTTTCTTGAAGATTAACTATACAAGTAGGTTAAGAAATCATTGTCAGAGGACACTCAAAATCCCAAGTTTAATAGATTTAAGTTGGAGAGTGATGCTCTTTTGAGGTATAGTGATAGGATGTATGTTTATAATAAAGATAATTTAAGGATCATGGTGCTAAAGTAATTGCATAATGCCCCATATTTAGGTCATCCTGGAGTAACTAAGCTTATGGCTAATCTAATACCTCTCTATTTCTAAAATAGGATTGAAAAGGATGTATTAGATTTTGTATCTTGTTGTTTGGAATGTCAATGGGTGAAAGATAAACATGTGAATCCATTAGGATTGTTATATACCCATGAAATATCAGAATGGAAGTGGAAATTTATTAGTATGGTCTTTGTCCAAGCTTTTCTATTATCATGGAACTGTCATGATATGATCTTGGTGGTAGTTGACAAACTAACCATGGTATCCCACTTCATACCAGTTAATTTGACTAATGATGCACCAATGCTTACAAATAACTTCATGAAATACATGTATTGATTGCATGGTTTTCTAAAAAATATCATTTATGATCAAGATTCGAGAATGACTTCTAGATTTTGGTTGAATTTGAATTTAGTTATGGGATGCAGTTGAATTTTAGTAATGCATATCACCTAAAAATAGATGGACAAATAGATAGAGTTAACCAAGTTTTATAATATATACTTAGAATGTATTGCATGGATAAAAAATACAAGTGGGAGGAGTACCTTCCATTGGTCGAGTTTACCTATAACAACTCATACCAATCATCATTTAAAATGGATTCATTTAAGGCATTATCTAGAAGAAGGTATAGAACATTGATTAGTGGGGACAAATTGGAAGATAGAGTAGTCATTGGAACTAAAATGCTTGATGAGATGTGTTGGGTGAATATTTTGTTGACCAACTAATTGGCATTCAAAATAGCTGCTATCACCATAGCATAGGGAGATTGGTCGTCTAGATGTGCAAGTTTACTACATCACAAGGGGACAAATCTCTCCTCTCATCAAGGGGAGGTTCCCTATTAAATATGCAGAAGTTATATATAATATATATATGTAGAAAGTAAGACACACGGGTGGGATGAACCATCCATCTCTCTTTCTCAGAGATGATGCTGATAAATAAGGAAGAAATCTTGGGTGATGGGGAAGGTACTTCTCTTCTTTTAGAAGCAACTTTCAGCCAAAAGCCAAATTCCTTCCTAAATAGTAAAAATCCTAGTGCAATAATAGAAGGTACTTCTCTTCTTTCAGAAGTGTTCTTCAGTAGGAAATAGGAATATTTCAAGTAACAAGTAACTAGAAATGGGGGTGCTGAGTGACCAGCAACCTGAGAGAGAAAAATGAAGAACAATGGGGGCACCACATTGTCCCAAGGCTCTTTACACAGGAAAGGAAAATTTAAACACACTGAAGGTACTTATGGGGGCACAACATCATCCCACATTTAGCCTTTAGGACACCTTCTTGATCACCTCCACTAGTTCTTCTTGTTAAATCAAATGGACAAGAAAGCTCCTATGAAATAGACATACAAACAATCTCCTAAGATAACACAAGCTATAGCGGCACAAAGTCTGCAAGTAACTTGTTTTCTCATTTAGATAAAATAATATGAATTACAATTTGAGCTCAAAGTCTCAGTAATGCCTTTCAATTTGGATAGAGTTTTGCTTTTAATAATCAAAAAGGTCTCCCCTTTAACAATGAAATATTTTACATTATATAGAGGCTAGGAGAGACTTGGCACTTTCTCCCAATGAAGTGACCTATTTGGCGCACTCAATGCCTTGGATGCATTCTTGGTTTTGTTAGGAAGGGCCTTGCTGGAGTAGGGTGCCTGACTTAAATGTGGCATGTCGATTCCTCTCTTAGTGTCTTTTCCTTAGCTTGAATCACTCATTCATTCACCTGCTTAGCCGTGCAACTATCTACTCTATCTTCACCTCTAAGGGGATAAGCAGACATCACTCTCAATGTTACCAACTCCCCAAATATCTACTTGGTGAACTAATTCACCTACTGGCAGTAACTCCTGCTAAGTTTCCCTCTCTATCTCTTCCTTTTCTTGATCCTAGCCTTAGGCTTTTTGGATGCATCTATGTTCATCTTTTGAGTCCACAAAAATTGACAGACACTTAAATGTAATTGATTTGGCATTCATCAGTCTTTTCCTTATTGAAGGTTAATGGCTAGCTAATTGCTTTAAATTTGACATCCACGGGCCTGTCATCATGTCGTGATGCAGGTGAGGACACGTGGTGGCATCCGCTATTTTGAAATAATATAATTAGAATAAGCTTTGAAACTTGTTAGAGGCTAGGGGCATGGATTTAGGCACGTGGCAATTTCTACTGCATTGGGATGGGACACGTGGTAGGTTTTACTCTAGGAAGTTTTATTTGAAACTATGCCTCAACATGTGACACTTGGCAGCTTTTGCTACACTTTTGAGGCTTGACCCTTCCTAAAGGGAACTTGCCCTTTGGGATCTCATACAGGGTCCATTTTATGTGTCAAGTGTCCCTCCACAAGGGTCTCTATCCTTCTGGATCCCATCGGTGGCCTTCAGGCTTTTCATCTTCGATGGGCCTATTGTTCCATGTTTTTCCTTCATTTACTTTAGACAAAAAGTCTAAAGAAATTCATTTTTTTGGCTCTGTACCTCCTCCAAGGGCATCCCTCTTTGACACATGGTAGTATCCATCACTTCTTGCCAAGGACATGTGGAGTCTTCCACTGCATCATGTTGAAACCCTCCACTGTTGACACCTAGTGATTTCTGCTATCAAGCTTTCGTAGCATCATAGAAATGCTTGGGGCTCACTTGAGCTCTCATGGATGATGACACTTGTCAGCCTCCACCAATATCTACAAGGGACACATGACATGGTATGAATACATTTATTAGTCATGCAGATGCAGACACTTGAAGGCTTCTAACAAGCTTCAGAAGGACACGTGGCACATTCTGCCACTCTTACATAAACACACTAGGGCCTTCTGTAGTTGCCACTTGTTGTCCTCTATGGAACTCTAAAAGAAGATTTACTGAAAGAAGCCTTGTAACTTATAAGAAACTTTGAGAAGCGAATGCTGACACTTATTGCATTCTGCTGAGTCACAAAGGGGCACGTGGTATGGTCCACATATTTTTAGCACTTACACAGATGTAGACATGTGGAAAATTCTGATGATTTTTCAAAAAGGGACACATGGCACCTTCTGCCACTTCTTTCTTTTATGCACATTTCTCTTCATAACTGAGGCAGTATTTGTACCTTTAAACCCGATGTGTTGAACTGATGAACCTTGAACCCATTGAACCTTGATGAAGTGCTTGACCCATTTGAAGCTTGTCACCGATATTGAACCTTGAACCCATTGAACTTTGAACCAAAGTGGTTCAAGGTTCAATAGTTCATTGGTTCATTAAATTAGAAGATTATTGACGACCCTTTTTTGGTTAAACCAAAGCATTGAACCTATCTCAGAAGTGTCCAAGTGCGAGAAACTAGTCCCTTCTAATTGAACTCGCTCGTAGAAGCCTTTGAACCTGTTGAACTTGTTAGTCCTTTTACCAAAAAGCTTGAGAAAATGATGAAATTGAATGTTTCAAAACAAATTTTTGGAAAGGGGAAAAAACAATTTTGGCCATGCAAGACCAAAATAGTCCTATGTTGTCTAAAAAATGAGGAATCACTTTTCAAGGACAATAGCTAACTCTCCTTTTTATGTCTCATTGCTAATAAATGGATGGAAGCTGAATAATTGCATTATCGACTCTAGATCTTCAGATAATGGCATGCCTGCTAAAGTAGTTGAATCCCTTGACCTCACACTAACCAAGATGTTTGGTAGGTGCTTCTCTATGGAGAATAAACAAGTTCCACTACTAGGGCAAATAAAAGATGCCCAATTTGCCTTTGCTACCTTTCTAGACAAAAGAATCAAGATGACTGTCTTGGTAGCAGATGTTCCAACATCATATGGTATCCTTCTTGGGAAAAATTTCTACAGGGATGTCAGTGCTGAATTAAGCATGGATTTATCAGAGGCAAGGATTCCAATCAAAGGTGTCATGAAGAGGTTACTTCTTAAAAAGGAAGCAAAATACGTAGTTATTTAGACCTCAGCACTTGAATCTCAAATCTTGTTTGAGTCTTCAGGCCTAGGTAATTACTTTCTATCCACAAATGAAGTTCATGAGGCATTTTATGAAGCTCCTGTGGGTGACTACCTGGAAATGCAGTCAGGTGGAACAACAGAAGAATTGGCTGAGCCCTATGCAAGTGTGGAAGAATCCCCTCCTCAGAATAAAGAAGAACCTAAAGGGAAATTAGTATCAAATGAGGTATTGATTCTTGAGTTCGATGGTAGCTAATCCTCCATCGGCTCAGGAGCTAGGTTTGTGTTAATATCTCGTTAGGGAGATATTTTTCCTTCATCTTATAAGTTGTAATTTAGCAACACCAATAACACAGTTGAGTATGAATCTCTATTGCTGAGATTAAGAGCTGCTAGGGACAAAGGCATCAAGCTTCTTCATGTCAAAGGAGATGCCTAACTAGTGGTTTGTCAAGTAAGGAACCTGTACCAAACCAAGAATGAAAGATTGCATCATTATCAAAATCTATTCTAGGACTAGCTTGAAGACTTTGATGCTTTCAGAATCTCTATAATTCTTAGAGAATTCAATTAATAGGCAGATGCATTGGCTATTTTAGCTACTCTCTTGGTTCCCCACCCAGACTTCAAAGGAGATAGGTACACTATTGAGCTGGTCTTTAGACCAAGCATGCCTGATAATGCCAATTATTGGTAGGTATTCGATAATGACAATCACATTATTGCCTTCTTGGAGCAAAAGGACAGCTTCAAACAATTGCATTTTGAAGGCAGTGAACCTCAAGAGACTGAACTGACTCTTAAACTAATTTCAAGCATAGGTGAGGATTTCTTGAAACTAAAATGGAATAAAATTCCCAAAGACCTTGTTTCCCTTGAGAATCTATTTGATAATCATGATAGATTCATCAAACAATAGCAAATGGATTCAAGCTCCTCCTAAGAGTTTGATCAAGTAAATTTAGGAACTAAGGCAAACCCCAAAATGGTAAACATCAGGAAGTGTTGTACTCCTGAGGAATGTTTCAAGTTCACCACTTTACTTAATGAATACATGGATGTCCTAGCATACTCCTATGATGACCTAGAATCACTCTAGCCTAATGAAATCTGACATAACATTCCTCTCAAGGCTGATTCAACACCTTAAAGGCAAAAGTCCTGGCATTACAATTTGAAGATATCAGGTAATATTTTATTAGAGATTCAAAAAATGCTAAATGCCAAGATAATCTTCCCAATCCATCATTCCACCTCGATTTCCAATATAGTTCCTGTAAGGAAGAAGAATGGTGAAATTCACCTTTTTGTGGATTTTAGAAATTTGAATCAGGCATCCTTGAAGGATAATTATCCTTTACTAATCATGGATCAAGTGCTGTAAATAGTGATAGGCTCAGAGATGTTATCAATGCTAGATGGCTTCTCAAGATACAATAAGGTCAAAGTTGGTGAAGCAGACTAACACAAGACTGCTTTCACCACACCTTGGGGCACATTTGCATATAAAAGAATGCCTTTTGGCTTGATAAATGCTGGTGCCACCTTCCAAAGAGAAATGGACCTTGCCTTTAAGAATGAGATGGGTAAGTTCACCATAGTTTATCTTGATGACTTGACTATCTTCTCTAAGCATCACCTAGATCACGTGAGCCATTTGCATCAAGTGCTGGAATGTTACCGCCTGAATGGCATTTCCCTAGACCCCAAGAAGTCAATTTTTAGAGTAATGGAGGGGAAACTTCTTAGACACATTATGTCCAAAGGAGGTATAAATATTGACTCAAATAGAGCCAAATCTATCCATGAACTTTCCTTGCCCACAATCAAGACTGTTGTTCACTCTTTCTTTGGGAAGGTGAATTTCTTACAGAGGTTCATCCCTAAGTTTGTTGAGAAGACTAGGTACATTGTAAACATGATGAAAGGAAAAGCCACCTTTAGCTAGATTTAAGAAGGCAAGTCGGCCTTTGAGGATGTCAAGACTGCCATTGCCCATGCTCCAATTCTGGCCTACCTAGACTATAGCAAAGAATTCACTATTTACAGCTATGCTTCAAAACATACGCTTTCAACAATTCTAGTTTAATAAAATAAAGAAGGTATGGAATCTCCCATTTCCTTCATGAGTTGTCCTCTCAAATCTCATGATTTGAAGTACTCAAATATGGAGAATCATGCTTATGTGGTGGTGAAGGCTGTGAAACATTTCTACATCCTCAATTCTTGAGCGACTACCTTGGTCCCTGACACAATAGTGAAATCTATAATGGCTCAGTAGGAGTTTGGGATGAAAAGAGGAAATTGGGTTTCAAAAATCTAGGAGTTTGATATAATCATCAAGCCAATGAGCTAGTGCATGAGAAGGGGCTATGACAACTGATTGCTAATAACAAGCTAGGAGAGACAGAGCATGAAGAGCCAAAAGTGGATAACTCACCTACATTCCTCTTTGTATCCACCACAAATGAGTGGTATTTAGGTATTTCTCATTTTATTACTTATGGTGAATGTCCTACAAACTTATCTTATAAAGAAAGGAGGACCATCAAGATAAAAGCTACCAATTTTGTCCTTTGGGACAACAGCCTGTACAAGAGGCACCTTGATGGAACATTCCTTCACTATGTGGATAAGGAGCAACAAAGTCAACTTCTAAAGTCCTTCCATAATTCGGCCTGTGGGGGACATTATTTTTCCTTGGTGACTTCCCATAAGATCTTGCGAGCTAGGTACTATTGGCCAACTCTCTTTTGAGATGCATACAAGTGGGTCAGGGGATGTGAATTGTGCCAACAATTTGTCAAAAGGCCCAAGCTAGCTACCCTACCTCTCAAACCAGTGGTCATAGAAGAGCCTTTCCAGTAATGGGGAATTGACTTTATTGGTTCTATGAACCCATCATCAAGTGCTAGACATGATTATGTCCTTACAATAATAGACTACTTCACCAAATGGGTGGAAGCAGTTCCTACCAAACATGATACTTCAAAAGTAGTATGCCATTTCCTCAAAGAAAACATCATGTCTAGGTTTTGTGTCCCAATCAAAATTGTCACTGATAATGTCACCTACTTCACTTCCTAGGAGATCACTCAATTTTGCTTTCACTATAGAATTACACTCTCCCATTCCTCTGATTACTTCCCACAAGGGAATGGACAAGTTGAGTCAAGCAATAAAAACCTAGTTACTATCATCAAGAAGCTGGTGGATGACAACCAAAGGACTTGGCATAAAGCATTGGTTGATGCTCTATGGACAGATAGAATTATACCAAAGAGAGCAATTGGTATGTCTCCCTTCCAACTTCTTTATGGTGTAAATGTTGAGATACCAATCACCATGGAATTGTCAACATTGAAATTGGCGAGGGTGATTGAAGGTCAAATGTATGAGAACTCACTTGAGAAGAGGATCACGTGCCTTGCTAAGTTTAATGAGTAGAGAACTACAGTGGTGGATAGAATTTTTGCCCATCAAATTCTGGTGAAGAAGCTCTTCGACTAGAAATCAAAGAATCATGATTTCCAGATTGGAGATCAAGTCCTACTGTGGGACAAGAGAAGAGAACCAAAGGGGATGCATGTAAAGTTTGATTCCCTATGGAGGGGCCCTTTTACTATTCATTAATTCAATGATAAAAATAGTTTCCTATTGAAATATCAAGATGGCACTCTCTTTTCTCTGCCTCACAATGGGCAACATCTGAAGCACTTTAACTCTTGAAGTATCAGATGGGTTCCCTTGTACATATGTGTATTTGTATAATCTGTTGTTCTATTTGTTCATTTTGTTTTCATTTTTTGGAGTCTTTCTTTTTGGGTAGCATGACTCCATAGCCCAATGGCACACTTTAAGGCACTAGAGATTCTAGTTTTTACTCCCCTCAGCTATTTTGAGTTGTCATCTGATGGAAGTTCCCCAACAGGAGCTAGTTGTTGTCCCTGAAAAGTGATTTCCTCATTTTTTAGACAACATAGGACTATTTTGGTCCTGCATGGCCTAAATTGTTTTTCCCACTTTCCAATTTTTTTTTCTATAACATTCAATTTTGTCATTTTCTCAAACTTTTTGGTAAAGGGACTAACAGGTTCAAAGGCTTCTACAGGCGAGTTCAATCAGAAGGGACTAGTTTCTCGCACTTGGACACTTTTGAGACAGGTTCAATGCTTTGGTTCAACCAAAAAAAGGTCATCATCAATCTTCTAATCAAATGAACCAATGAACCATTGAACCTTGAACCACTTTGGTTCAAATTTCAATGGGTTCAAGGTTCAATATCGGTGGCAAGCTTCAAATGGGTTAAGTGCTTCATCAAGGTTCAATAGGTTCAAGGTTCATCGGTTTAATGTGTTGAGTTCAAAGGTTCAAACACCACCTCAGTTATGAAGAGAAACGTGTGTAAAAGAAAGAAGTGGTGGAAGGTGCTATGTGTCCCTTTTTGAAAAATCATCAGAAGCTACCACATGTCTACATTCGCACAAGTGCTATAAATATGTGAACCATGCCACATGTCATTTTGTGACTCAACAAAATGTGACAAGTATCAACATTCACTTCTCAAATTTTATTATAAGCTATAAGGCTTCTTTCGATAAAGCTTCTTTTAGAGTTCTATAAAGGGAGACAAGTGGAAACTATGGAAGGCCCCAATGTGTTTATCTAAGAGTGGAATAATGTGCCACGTGTCCCTCTGATGCTTATCAAAAGCCTCCAAGTGTCTGCATTCACGTGACTAACAAATGTATTCAGACCGTGCCACATGTCCCTTAGGGAGATCAATGGAGGTTGAAAAGTGTCATCATCTATGAGATCCTGAGTGAGCCTCAAGCATTTTTATGATGCTATGAAAGCTTGATAGCAGAAAGTGCCAGGTGTCAACGGCAGAGGGTTTCAGCATGATGCAGTGGAAGACTCCATGTGTCCTTGGTAAGAAGTGACAAATACTACCACATGTCAAATAGGGATGCCCTTGTGGGAGGCATAGAGCTAAAGAAAAGAATTTCTCTAGACTTTTTGTTTGAAGAAAATGAAGGAAATACATGGAACAATAGGCCCACTGAAGATGAAAATCTTGAAGGCCACCAGGGGGATCTAGAAGGATAGAGACCCTTGTAGCAGGACACTTGACACATAAAATGGACCCTGTTCAAGATCCTGAAGGGTGAGTTCCCTTCAAGAAGGGTCGAGCCTCAAAAGTGCAATAGAAGCTACCAAGTGTCACATGCTGAGGCACAGTTTCAAATAAAGCTTCCTAGAGCAGAACCCACCATGTGTCCCATCCCAATGCAACAGAAACTACTACATGTCTGCATCTGTGCCTCTAGCCTCTAACAAGTTTCAAAGCTTATCCCAATAAGCTTATTTCAAAATATAAGATGCCATCACATGTCCTCACCTACATCATGGCATGATGACAGGCATGTGGACGTCAAATTTAAAGCAATTGGCTAGTCATTAACTTTTAATAAGGAAAATACCTGTGAATGCCAAATTAACTAAATTCAAGTGTTTGTCAATTTTTACAGACTCAAAATATGAACCCAAATGCATCTAAAAATCCTAAGGCTAGGATCAAGGGAAGGAAGAGATAGAAAGGGAAACTCAGTAGGAGTTACTACTGGTAGGTGAAACATTTTGATGGGTAGATATTTGGGGATCTGGTAACATTAAGAGCATCGTCTGCTTGTCCCCTTAGAGGTGAAGATAGAGTAGATAGTTGCGCAGTTAAGTAGGTGAATGAATGAGTGATTCAAGCTAAGGAAGAGACACTAAGAGAGGAATTGACATTCCACATTTAAGGTAGTTGAGCAAGGCCCTTCCTAACAAAACCAAGAATGCATCCATGGCATTGAATGCATTGAATAGGTCACTTCATTGGGAGAAAGTGCCAAGTCTCTCCTAGCCTCTATATAATGTAAACTCTTTCATTGTTAAAGGGGAGACCTTTTTGATTATCTGAAGTAAAACTCTACCCAAATTGAAAGGCATTATTGAGACTTTGAGCTCAGATTGTAATTCATATTATTTTATCTAAATGAGAAAACAAGTTACTTGCAGACTTTGTGTTGTTATAGCTTGTGCTATCTTAGGAGATTGTTTGTATGTCTATTTCCTAAGAGATTTCTTGTCCATTTGATTTAACAAGAAAAACTAGTGGAGGTGATCAAGAAGGTGTCCTAAAGGCCAACTTTGGGATGATGTTGTGCCCCCATAAGTACCTTCAGTGTGTTTACATTTTCCTTTCCTGTGTAAAGAGCCTTGGGATGATGTGGTGCCCCCATTGTTCTTGATTTTTCTCTCTCGGGTTGCTGGTCACTCACCACCCGCATTACCAATTACTTTATACCTGAAATATTCCTATTTCCTACTAAAGAACACTTCTAAAAGAAGAGAATTACCTTCTATCATTGCACCAGGATTTCTACTATTTAGGAAGGAATCTGGCTCTTGGCTAAAAGTTGCTTCTGAAAGAAGAGAAGCACCTTCCCCATCACCCAAGATTTCTTCCTTGTTTATCATCATCATCTCTAAAAAAAGAGAGATGGATGGTTCATCCCACCCCTGTGTCTTACTTTTTGCATATATATATTATATATAAATTCTGCATATTTAATAGGGAACCTCCCCTTGATGAGAGGAGAGATTTGTCCCCTTGTGATGTAGTAAACTTGCACATCTGGATGACCAATCTCCCTATGCTATGGTGATAGGAACTATTTTGAATGGTAGTTAGCTGGTCGACAAAATATTCACCCAATAATATGGAAGACCAAATTAGGATAATTAGGAAAAGATTGGATGAGGCTAGTGATAGACATAAAAGCTATGTTAATCTAAAAAGAATAGTAAGGTAGTTTTCTATTGGTGATAAACTATTTCTACATGTTAAGCCTTAGAAAAGATTGATTAAGTTTGTTAAATTATAAAAGCTTTACCCAAGATATATGGGACCCTTTGATGTTTAGGAAGTGATCAATATTTTAATATATAGGCTTGATTTTACACCATCTCTAGCTATCTTGCATAATGTTTTCCATGTGTCCTATCTTAAAAAGTATGTTTTTAATCCTTCTCATGTATTGGATTTGAATGCTTTATAGGTTATGGATCTTAGGGTGGTCAAACTAATACCAGTTAGAATAATTGACACTCACAAACTTAGTTTTCATAATATATAAGTGTCATAGTGCAAGGTCTAGTGGGACCAATATTTTAAGGAACACTATAAATTTGACATAGCTGAGTGTTTCTTACTAGGTAGGGGTTTTGTTGATTAAATTTAGATTAAGTTTTGTATGAATTAAATAAACTAAATCTAATAAATTATTTGAATGGGGTTTCATTTTTCATTAATTTGAAGTTATATAAAAATAGGGTTATATACCTAGCACTAGGGATGGTATGGACATCCATAGAGCCAAGTATATGACTCTTAAATCCTAGTAAAATGACTATGCATATTGAGTTATTTGTAAATATAAAATACTAAGCTCTTTATATTTATATTGTTCTAAGTCCTTTGAAAAAAATCATTGAGTTATTTACAAATATGAATTATAGAGTTATATTGTAGGAATTCTTTGTATTTTTTAAGGGTTAAATAGATATGAGAGAATTTAGAATGAGATGTGTAAATGTTTAGCAATGACACTTGGAGGGTTGGGAACCCTACATATGAAACCCTAAGTAAATTCTGAGGGTATATTTGTATTATAGCTTTTTGTAAATATAAACTCTATTATTTTTAGGTGAAACCTTTAGATAATTATATTATGAATCATTTATTCCATTATAAACAATATATGCTAGGTTGAATTCTGATTAAATCAGGTCATGCTTTTTGTAGACCCAAGTCAAGGCACGACTGGGCATAATGGAGTAAATTGAGATGAAAAATTTAAAATAATAATAATAATAATGGTATAAATATTCTTATATATATATACATATATGTTATGGGTCTCGAATAAGTTATTTGGTGACCTAGTAATATTCATATATCTATGTATATATATACAATGTTCAGTTCTATGATTCTTATATTACATTTAAGGTTGTGTTTAAAATTTTATTTGAACCTTATGAAAATATAAGTTAGTGGCTATTAGATGATTGGGTTTTTACTATATTTATATTTAGGTGATTAATTTTGTGTGAATGGAGAAAAATATAAAACATGTATCAATTATTACTATTGTTTAACCTTTAATATGCATATAACTACTTATTAATATACTAAGCCTGTGTATATGTTTAAAAGCACTGTGCATCTCTTCTATGTACATATAATAATAAATTTTTCATTTTATTTGAAGCTTAGGGAGATTTTATGGGGTGAATATTAAATTATTGAGTATTCATAAGTTCAATCTTGTGTGATTGTGAATATAGATAAAATTCAGAGTATTATTATTATTATTGTGTAAACTTGATATAAATATTACATTTATATTACCTAACCTTGTAAGGACTTTATACAACTTATGGAGACATAAATGAATATACCCTTTCATATATTAAAATATGATTATATATATATATATATATATATATATATATATATAATTGTGATTGGGTTTGTTATGTCCATGTGTTATTCAAGGTACTTAGTTATGGACTGTGAGTTTTTTGAAATTTATACATAGTTGTATAACTAGAGTATGTTCTTTGTTTGATATCATAAACTAATTAAATTTAGTAATATGGATGAGTGTTTGATTATGCATATATTTATATGTGATACTTGTAAATCATTGATAGATTATTATTTCAAATCAAGTATACCATATTCAGATATTATTATGTTGAATGGGTAATCACATTATATGATATACAAAGAATTAAATATAGAGTCATGTCTGTATATGCATTTACACACACACACACACACACACACACACACACACACACACACACACACACACACACACACACACACACACACACACACACACACACACACACACACACACACACACACACACACACACACACACACACACACACACACAGACACACACACACACACACACCCACACACACACACACACACAAGCGCGTGCATGTGTTATAATCTCAACTTATTGACAGAATACTATTATAATTAAGAGTATACCATATATATTCATGTATATATTTATTTGTGATTAAATATGTCATATTTATTATTAGAGAGGTATAAATTCCTTTTTTGTTTACCTTAATAAGGTTGAACTTAAAATTGAATTCAAAGAAATCATGACACTTCTAGTTATATAGTATTTGAGAATTTAGATCAGTTCATTTTACATTTAATGGTATATGACAATTAATTTATATATATAAAAAAAGTGGAAATAAATGGGTTTTATAATGAATTAACAATTCATGATAGATGGTTTAATGAAAATGAGTGAAAGTTTTCATATATGGATTTTAGTAACTTATTATTTGATGTCACTTGAATGGTATGATTGTCTTGATGTTTATTCTTACCTGAATGGTTTGACCATTTTAAAAATTATTTATTATGTTGATATTAGGCTTTAAACAAATTAGATGTTTGGAAATCATATTATTGTATTTGATGAATTAAATGCATGTATTTTAGACTTCCTTATATTAGCACATATTATAGCTATTAGCAAGGAAAATTCATTATGAAATACATTGGTTTTAATATCATTAAATATATGAACCAATATGGTATTAATGACCCTAAATAAATGAGTGAAACACATTTCACTTAATTATTGTCACTAATACATTGATAAGGTGTAATCCGATTGAGTGATGTGTATGAAATTGACTAATCTTCAAGATCAAATAACTATAAGAAAACTTTGGAAAAAGTAGTGTTTATGGTTAAACATTATCATTTCATCTATTTTTTTAGTTTACATATCTTTTATGATATCATATTATAATAGGTTTATTTATGATATGTTACATGTAATAGCTATCTTATAACACACATGTTCTAGTTATCACTCTTTATTCTCACACTGTAATTATCTACCCATCCATCAAGGGAGGTCCAGTCGTTTATTTGGAAATTGTGTGGGGTATTGAGGTCCATGGTTGGTGTGGAAAATCACTTAGATTATGATTTCCCTCCCCTCAACTACACTTTACTAGTGACTACACTAACGATTACTTATGGATGACTCGAGTTTGATGAGACTTACATGATCCATGGAGCTTTGCATCATTCTAAATTATTATTAATACATTTACTATGTAAAAAAATATTTTTAATTATAATAAACCATTATGTTACATGTAATAGTTATCCTATAACACACATGTTCTAGTTATCACTCTTGATTCTCACACTGTCATTATCTACCCATCCATCAAGGGAGGTCCAGTCCCTTATTTAGAAATTGTGTGGGGTATTGATGATCCATGGTTGGTGTGGAAAGTCACTTAGATTATGATTTCCCTCCCCTCAACAACACTTTACTAGTGACTACACTAATGATTACTTATGGATGATTCGAGTTTGATGAGACTCACATGATCCATGGAGCTTTGCATCATTCTAAATTATTATTAATACATTTACTATGTACAAATATATTTTTAATTATAATAAACCATTACAATAGTTAGATGTAATTTTGTATCAATAGTGGTTGAATTATAAATCTACATTTATGATTTAAATATAATGATTATCTTTATATTCAGATTTATACACAACTATGTGATCATTAGCTAAATAGATTAGATCTAGACCTTGATTATGGTTAGATTAAAAACTAATGTATTTAGTTAAATATAAGTCTTATGGTTTTAGTGTGATGGAATCCATTATTTGAATTTGAGAAAATATTAAAAAAAAATTACCTTATTCTATTAAAACCTAGTGGGGCTCTTACAAACTTGGTAATTCATAGGGTCTATGACATCTAAGGTGTAGAATGATACTAATCTCAAAAAATGGTGAGAGCATAAATAACTCACAAAAAAGAGAGACCGTTAGAAATGGTTTCTCAAAAAATGATGAGAGCATAACAAAAGACAAGTGGTCATTAGTGCATCACATTTGAACACATAATGATCACAACATAAAATGATAAAATAATGAGAGCATATGGCTAAGGCCAAAAAGTATTGGGAAAATAACTGAAAAGTGGTTACTTTTAAAATAGCTAGGAGTCCTATAATCCTTAAGTCAAAGAAGTGGTTGAAAAAGAAAGGAAGGTGTGGCTGAGCTAACATAAGATATCCCATGTATCCAAGTGTTGCCTACATAATTCCTAAAAACCTCAAGCCAATGTAATTATCCTAGAAATGGGATGTGAAAATATTGTTGATGCTGGAAAGTGCACCCTGGGGCAGGAAAACGGATTCCTGCCCTCTCCCGCAACATGGAAACCCCTCTCTCGCCTGTGGGACGGCGAAGCAGGAGAGGAGAGTCTCTAGATATGGGCTAGTTCCCTCTGATGTATCTTGTTTATTTTAGGTAGCGCAAAATATAGGTATAAAGCTATATACTGGGGGGGATGAAAAGAGAGAGAGAAAAAGCATGAACAAACAGCCTACTCTAAAAGAGGTGATACACCAAAAATAGGTTGACCTTCCAGATCCACTCTCAGAATCAAGTGGAATGCAAATATACTCTACACATCTGGTAGAGGAACCAGGCTACTAAGAAAAAGGGGGAGGCTATAATGGAAAATACATCACAGAGGTTTACCGAGGTGCTGTGGAATGCACACTTGCAAGCAAACTACTCTGTTCTGTCCTTCTCAAGTATTGCTCTTCTCCTTTTAGCTACATAACCGGTCCCTGTAGATAGCTGGTCTATTGGTATTACCTGTGAAAGCATGGGAAATAATGACTAAACACAAATAATACTCATGGCATACATAGCAAATCAATCCAAGATGGAGGCAAAAACTGTATTTTTATTGATTCAGGTGGAAAATTTGGAGAGCAGTGCTCTTTACAAAAGTCAGGAAGATCCTGATAAATGGCTAAGTCTGTGTATTTATATCAGAAGAGCTAAGAGAGGTTTCATTGGGAAGAGTGAAAAAAAAACACTATAGCTAATGTCACAATTCTACCAAGACCATGCTTGTTGCCTTGTTTTGCGTGCTGGTCTTCCCCTCCAGCAGTTGGGCAGGTTTTTTCTTGTGCACTGTAGGTGAATTTTGCTGCCATCTATTGTGGGTGGCAAATTTGCCGCCCTTTGCATGGACTACATGTAGGTTTTCTGCCGACATCGGCTGATAAGCTGATGATGGTGGCAGTCTTGCCGATGTCAATTTGTGAAAGCTATCGATGTCGGCAGTATTGTGCTGTGGGCGGAAATTTTGCTACCTTCCGCATGTGGGCGGCCCTTTCTCTTTCCCCGCCATGGGGAGGGGTTTTCATTTTCACTGCCTTCGGGTGGGCTTTTCATTTTTGCTACCTTTGGGCAGGCTTTTCATCTTTTGCCACCCGCTGTTGTGCTGCCAACAGTGGTGGTTCTGCCAACGTCGGTCACTGTAGGATGCTGATGACGGCAGTATTGCCGACGTCGGCTGATGTCGATGGCATTTTTCTTTTCCTTTGTGTTGTGGGCAGCAAATTTGCCACCCTCTGCATGTTTTTAGGTGGGCTCCTTTTACCCACCCTTGTTTTGGGTGGCAATTTTGCTACCCTCTGCACTTTGTCTGCCCTCTTTTTTGCCTAAGTGTTAAACGATCCATTTCTTCTTCTCTTCTCTTGTGGACGTTTGAAGACTCTGCCTTTCGCTACCATGAATGTCAAAGAATGAGGCTAATGAACCAATGCTCTGAAGCAGAGCTATCGAAACCTGAAAGTGGACCTCACAACCTGAAATGACTGGCCGTGCAATCCAGGTGTAGGAGGTGACTGAGATTTTGCCTGAAGGGCAAAATTGGGTCAACAAATTGGCGACTCATGAGGGAAGCGTGCCTTCTATGCTTAGAACCCAGTTGCCTTGCATATCCATTAGGTGCGGAGTCGGATGGTAACTTTGAAGATAGTTCACAATAGCTCAAAAGATTTCAAAATCAAAAATATACAGAATTTACCCCCACACACGAAGGGAAACACACAAGACTAAAAACAACTAACTGTGCAAACTACACTTAGGGAAAATAGGAAAGAAAACAAGGGAAATTATGTACAGTCGAACCAAAATTTAGTGGCAGTGATTTAGATGTATCCCATTGAATGGGATATGCAATTCTTCGCCATCCAACTTGGAGAGCTGGAACGTGTTATGTTGCTTTCACTGAGTAATCATGTAAGGACTGCTTCAGAGGGCATCAAATTTTGCATGTTTTCCAGGCTTAGCTCTATCTTCATCCCATTTTAGGACAATGTCTCCTTCGGTGAAACTTTTTAATGAAGACTTCTTGTCGAAATGTCTTTTCACCTGCTATTGGCGGCTGATCATAGAGACCATGGCCTGATTCCTTACCTCCTGGAGCTCCATTAGTTCACACAATCTGACCTCCATGCTGCTTCCTTCTTCTAGCTGCAGTTGATGAGTGAGGTCCAGTGTTGGCAATTCGAGTGAGATAGGAAGCCTCGCTTCCCTCCCATACACAAGCGTATATGGAGAATTTCCGATTGATCTTTTCGGAGTGATTTGATAGGCCCATAGAGCTGTTTTCAACTTGGGATTATAAAGAGGACCATGGAAGAAAATTAGAAAACTTGGCATGCCAAGTTTTTTTATTTTCTTCCATGGTCCTCTTTATAATCCTGATCAGATTTTTGTTAGTGGACTCAGCCAATCCATTCCCCTGTAGGTAGTAATTTGATGAAGTGCTGAGGTATATACCATACCTTAGCGCCCATTCACTAGTTTTGGTTCCCATAAAAGCCAAGGTATTGTTTGAAATTATAGTGGTTGGGACCCCAAAACATGTCACTAAGTCCTCATAGAAATCTAGGACTACGCTTTCATTTGCTTCCTTCAAAGCAATGGCTTCCACCCACCTGGTGAAATAATCTGTAGCAGTCAGGACCCACTTGTGTCCAGCGCTAGAGGGAGGATTGATCATCCCTATAAAATCTAGGCCCCACTGCATGAATGGTTGCTCAACTTGAATGGGCTGTAGGGGCATGGCAGTCAATCACTGCTTTTCGTCAAAGAGTGCACACTTCAAACACTTTCTTACCCAGGCATGGGTATCCTTGAAGAGAGTGGGCTAAAAATAGCCAGCTCTCATTATTTTTGCTACTATGGTCTTAGGGGCAAAATGGCCACCTACTGGCCCATCGTGAAACTCAGTGAATACCTTGTTAGCCTGACTGGAGTCAATGCATCTCAAGAGAACCCTAGAGAGATCTTTCCTAAACAATACTCCATCAATCAAAACATAAGGAAGGGACTAAAGTTTAAAATACCTTCTTCCAGCCCCACCGAGACCCTGTGGACATTCGCCCATAAGAAGGAAATGTTTCATGTCTAGTGTCCAGTCTCTTATGACAGCTGGTTCTTCTGCAATGGCTGCATCATGGATTAGCAAGCTGTCCTCATCCTTTTGTCTCAAATCTGATACTAGTTGTTCACACATACCCCTTCCTCTCACCAACCTGGCAATTTTGATGTCTATGTCGTACTCCATTACCTTGGTGATCCATCCTGCTCTTTTCTCATTTAAGTCTCGATTGGTCAAAAAATCCTTGACACCAAGATGTAGAACCATGAGATGGATCTTGCTATTTGACAACATATATATGAATTTCTTCAGGCTACGCACCACTGCCAGGACTTGCTTTTCTACGTAAGTGTACCTAATTTTGAAGTCCTCTAACCCTTGGCTGAAGAAGGTGAGTGGTTGCTCGAGGTCATCACTGTTTGCTTGGGTAAGCATAGCAGATATTACTTCTCCATTGCTGAAGGTATAGAGATTAAGGTCTTTGTTGAAGTCAGGGCTGATTAGAGCAGGAGCCTGGGTCAAAGCCTATTTGATAGCTTCAAAGCTATCCTTCCTTGGCGTCGTCCATTTGAATTCTTCACCCTTCCTTAGCAAGGAGGTTAGGGGTTTAACTATTTCAACAAAGTTTGGAATGAACCTCCGAATGAAATTTATCTAGCCAAAGAAACTCTGAAGGCCTTTCTTGTGCTTTGGTAGGGACATCTCCAAAATGGAGCGGACTCTCTCGGGGTCAATAGACAAACCTTCCTTGGACACACTGTGGCCAAGAAGTTTCCCCTCATGAACCGCAAATACACATTTCTTTGGATTTAGGGAGATGCCAAATTCCCTGCACCTCTCAAAAATCTGCCTGAGGTGCTTCATATGTTGTCCCACCTCCTTGGAGAAAACTATTATATCATCAAGGTACACCAACACGTTCTTATTTATCAAACCACTCAAAGCCATGTCCATGGCTCGCTGGAAAGTAGCACCAACATTAGATAGCCTGAAAGGCATCTTCTGGTAGGCAAACATTCCCCATTTAGTGGTGAAGACTATTTTGTATTGGTCGGAGTCACGCACTGAAATCTGATTATATCCCAAATAGCCATCCAGGAGGGAGAAGCATTCGAAACCAGTTACCTTTTAGAGGATCTGCTCCATGTTTGGAAGGGGATAATGATCTTTTAAAGAGACTTTATTAAGGTCTCTGAAGTCAACGCACAACCTGATCTCCCCATTTTTCTTTCTAACTGGAACCAAATTGCCCAACCATGAGGAATGTTTGATCGGAAATATAATGCCAGACTCCATCAACTTGACCAATTCTTTTTGCATAAGGAGTTCGACCATCAGATTAATAGGCCTCTGCTTTTGTGTGACTAGCTTTGCGCCTTCATCTAATTCAATGGTGTGCTGGGCGAGCCTTGGATCGAAGCCTTTCAAGTTGCTATAATTCTAGGCAAAAATATCGGTGAACTCCTGACACAGCAGAATGAAAGCTTGTCTTTCTTGAAACGTGCAGACCTTACCAAGCACTAGCAATTTGTCCTTGAAGATTTCAACTTTTTCATAATTCTCCTCTTTGGTAGTGATGCATGCTTTGTCATCTCTTAGTTGGTCCTCTCCATTGAAAATACTTTCAAGTGTGACCAGACCCTTAGGGAGTTTATTGTTCTTCAATTGAACAATCTGATTTCCATATTGCTGCTACAATTTTGCCTAATTGTGGGCCGCAAACTCAGCTTCTTCTTGCAGGAAAAGAGCTATCTGCTGGTCGCTTTCGAAGACCTGCCAATTTGTAACATTGTCTGGAATTGAAGGCTGAACCACCACTTTTAAATGGTGCGAACCACAACCCCTGCTTATCTCTTTTGAAACATCACATTGGGCGCCAACAACTACCAACCTGTTAGCCTGCTTATTTTGTTCCCTGGGGATGGAGGTAATGTTAAGAGCAAGGAAATCCTCCATCAAGTCCCAGACTCTGTGCTTGTAAGACTTCAGTAAGGAGTTTTTGGTCAGGTTTAGGCCTCTTATTTGGTTCACTATTAGTTCACTGTCCCCCAGGATTTGCAATTTTTTGATCCCTCTCTTTCTTGCCCACTCAAGTCCATGAATCAAAGACTCATATTCTGCAACGTTACATGTGCAAGAGAACTGGAAACAGAAAGCTGAAAAGTACCTTTCTTTAGAAGGGGAGACTAACATTGCCCCATCGCCAGCACCTAGTTTGCTTCTAGAACCGTCGAAGTATAGCTGCCACAGGCCAAGGTCTTTTTTGTTCTCTTTCATTATATTGGGCATGATGGCACTTTCTTCATGCGAGCAATAGACACCAAGGTCTGCCTCCTCAATAAACTTATAAGGATCGTGCTCAAAGTTATCGCTTCCCCACTCATCCAAGAGTAGATCTGCGACTCCTTCAAGAGCAGAAGATGAGGACTTGTCCGTCTGAGAGTCTTCTAGGTCAATGATAGTGTAACTGACATTCGCTACCTTGGGTGAATAGGGCTCTAGGTGATCCTTATAGAGTGGCTCAGATTCAATTTTCACTTTGGTCCTGTATTTGGTTCTGAAAACCAGATATGACCAATTTGCTGCTAGATAGCCCCCTATCTTGGATGTAAAGTCCCTTGACAAATAGATTGCAAAATATGGAGGAACGTCCGCTACGACTATATCTTGGGGGATTTAGAATGTTGGGCATGCATGCAATGTTAAACTCAATCCTTTCAGGACTCTGACTATCTTTTCAGGTGTCCCATCTAGTTGTAAGACTCCCTTGTTCATTGCTTCATATTTTAATCCCATCTTATCAGCAATGCACTTAGGCATTATTGAAGTGCTGGCCCCGCTATCAATTATGCAATTATGTACTAAGAAATCCCCTATGATCACAGATACATAAAAAGGGGGAGTCTTTTCTTCTTTCTTTACCTGACCTAGAGCATGAGGCTGCCCATTCATCATTAGAACGTTATTAGTGTTTGTCGGGACGGCCTGTCGATCTAGCTCATGCAATTCTTTATTCAATACCTCTTTTTGTCCCGGAAGAGACAATGAATCCCATAGAGAAATGCTCACATGCAATTTCTTCATTTGATCAACTATATTAACTTGGGGACTGACCCCTTTCGTGCTTTCTTTTGGGCTGATCCCAGCTGGAACTGTAGACTAAGGAGCTGGAGGTGCAAATGGTTATCTGACCATTGGGGCCTTTTGAAAATGGTGTGGTGGAGGATTCGTTGCTGCCTGAGGGGAAGCTTGCACTTCTCCAACTGCTCTTCTTTTAAATCTTGTGTTGGCTGCAACGCAATCCCCCTGATTGCCTGTAGTGCCCCCATGATTAATTGCACAGAGCTCGCCCTCTTCGTGATTTATCAGGGTAGAATCCGGCTGAGTTTGATTGTTACTTGTGCTAGGTTGAGCTAGAAACTCAAAAAACTGAGAAAAATTAGCAACCTGATTTTTTGAATTCTGGAAAAAAATCAACATATCGTTCGTGTGGATAGCTTGCTCTTGACCTTGTCCCATGGTTGAACAACCTGGCTGCTCCTGCACTAGATTATTCTGAGTAGGCACCATGGCTTTAGATGATGAAGAGGGGCCTGGGTTATAATTTTGATAAGGCCTGGTTGTAGTGAGTTGCCCCTGACCTTGGTTATAATTTTGAAAGGGGGGTCTAGGGGCATGGCCATAATTTTGATAACCCTGGTTTGGCTTGTGGCTTTGAGCTTGCTACCTTTTAAGGGCAACAAGTTCGTTTGACATGCTCTGCAACAGGCCCTTAACTTCATTTAATTCATTGGATGGAAAAGCAGCTAGCTTCTCAATGACAGGTAGGGGAGCAATTGTGAGAGCGATAGCCTGAATTAGGGGGAGCGGTTCTGGGAAAAGTGGCATATGAGGCCTAGGGGCGATTTTCTTGGCTTGAATTAAGCAATTTTCAGCCGCAATGGCTATGTCATACGCAGCTGGCAGTATGTGTCCCCCCATAGATTGGATCATCATAGCAATGTCATTATTTAATGCTTTTAGATAGTACAAGAAAGTGTAGCTAGGGGTTGGCCTTACCAGAATGGGAATTCTATCCCAAGTCTTTTGAAACTGCGTGTTGAAGTCTTGCATATACTCGTGTGGAGCTCTTTTTATATTTGTCAACTGCTCAGTAAGAGAGAGGCCATCACTTTTTTCCCCAAAATGATCAGTTAAATGGGTGCCCAATTCATTCCAGGAATGTATGGAATTCACAGGCAAGGTGCCATACCAGTCGAGAGCTTTCCCTTTCAGAGACAAGGCTAACAGTCTGATGGCAATATTTTCTTCTGTTATATTGTGAATATTGCAAAGGTTAGCAATATTCTTGATATGCTCAACAACTGTAATAGGTCCCACTCCATCAAAAGAGGGCACATTTTTTAGAGTTGTTCTGGGGATCAGATCATAGCGTGGGAGGTTTAAAGGGCTCTCACCATGAAAAGCTGCAAAAGGCAATGCCATGGCTGGAACAGGTTGTATTTGTGGCTGAGCTGGGTTGGTGTTCCTAGCAACAAGTCTAGGAGGATTTACCAGTGGATAAGGGTGAGTTCTTTCAAATCTGAGCCTTTTAGCAGAGTTTAAAGGTAGTTCAATGAACTCAAAGGGGACCCTTCTTGAAGCTGACCTTATGGTAACCTTTGGCATAGAAGTTTAAGTGACTGGTCTTAAAATAAAGCACTGAGCTCTTACCAGTGGAGTCGCCAGATGCTGGAAATCTTTAAAAATCACTGTAGCAGGACCAGCATCAATCCTGAAATACTACTGTGTTGGAAATTGATAAAATTACAGTCCCATCGGGCGTGCCAAAATTGTTGACACTGGAAAGTGCACCCTGCGGCAGGAAAATAGATTCCTGCCCTCTCCCCGCAACATGGAAACCCCTCTCTCGCCTGTGGGATGGTGAAGCAGGAGAGGAGAGTCTCTAGATATGGGCTAGTTCCCTTTGATGTATCTTGTTTGTTTCAGGTAGCACAAAATATAGGTATACAGCTATATACTGGGGGGATGAAAAGAGAGAGAAAAATCATGAACAAACAGCCTACTCTAAAAGAGGTGATACACCAAAAATAGGTTGAACTTCCAGATCCACTCTCAGAATCAAGTGGAATGCAAGTATACTCTACACATCTAGTAGAGGAACCAGGCTGCTAAGACAAAGGGGGAGGCTATAATGGAAAATACATCACAGAGGTTTATCGAGGTGCTGTGGAATGCACACTTGCAAGCAACCTACTCTATTCTGTCCTTTTCAAGTATTGCTCTTCTCCTTTCAGCTATAGAACCGGTCCCTCTAGATAGCTGGTCTATTGGTATTACCTATGAAAGCATGGGAGATAATGACTAAACACAAATAATACTCATGGCATACACAGGAAATCAATCCAAGATGGAGGCAAAAACTATATTTTTATTGATTCAGGTGGAAAATTTGGAGAGCAGTGCTCTTTACAAAAGTTAGGAAGATCTTGATAAATGGCTAAGTCTGTGTATTTATATCAGAAGAGCCAAGAGAGGTTTCATTGGGAAGAGTGAAAAAAAACACTATAGCTAATGTCACAATTCTACCAAGACCATGCTTGTTGCCTCATTTTGTGTGCTGGTCTTCCCCTTCGGCGGTTGGGCAGGTTTTTTCTTGTGCACTGCAGGTGAATTTTGCCACCGTCTGTTGTGGGCATTGAATTTTCCACCCTTTGCATGGACTACATGTAGGATTTCTACCGACGTCGGCCGATAAGCTGCCGATGGTGGTAGTCTTGCTGATGTCAGTTTGTGAAAGCTACCGATGTCGGCAGTATTGTGCTGTGGGCGGCAATTTTGCCACCTTCCGCATGTGGGCGGCCCTTTCTCTTTCCCTGCCATGGGGCAGGGTTTTCATTTTCACTGCCTTTGGGTGGGCTTTTCATTTTTGCCACCTTTGGGCAGGCTTTTCATCTTTCACCGCCCACTGTTGTGCTGCCGATAGCGGCGGTTTTGCCGACGTCGGTTGCTGTAGGATGCCGACGATGGCAGTATTGCCAACGTCGGCCGATGTCGATGGCCTTTTTCTTTTCCTTTGTGTTGTGGGTGGAAAATTTTTTGCCCTCTACATGTTTGTAGGTGGGCTCCTTTTACCCGCCCTTGTTTTGGGCGGCAATTTTGCCGCCCTTTGCACTTTATCTGCCCTCTTTTTTGCTTAAGTGTTAAACACTCCATTTCTTCTTCTCTTCTCTTGTGGATGTCTAAAGACTCTGCCTTTCACTACCGTGAACGTCAATGAATGAGGCCAATGAACCAATGCTCTGAAGCGAAGCTGTCGAAACCTGAAGGTGGACCTCGCAACCTAAAATGATTGGTCATGCAACGCAGGTGTAGGAGGTGACCGAGATTTTGCCTGAGGGGCAAAATTGGGTCAAAAAATACCAAGGTGGTCTATAAATTAATTTAATTTATAATGTGGCCCATCCCAAAAAAAATGTTAGATTTATATCTCACATGGAAATTCTAAGCCAATTTTCATGAATTTGTGATATTTAGGGTTTTCTAGATATTTATGAATGTTTAGGGGTTTTGAAACTATTTCAAATTTATTTATAATTTTATAGAATATTTTTTAGCAACATAGATTAAACCCAATAGAGATTAGACTACTCAAATATGGACTAACATTAGAATGATCTAAGGCTGTGGGATACTTGTGTTTAGATCAGACCTCTAGTTGTGAGGATAGCTCATCTAAATATATGAATTTAGGATCAATTAATAAATATAATTTATGTTGGGGTGAAAATATTAAGGATGAAACTTAAAATTAAATCTATCTATGATGGTGATGCACCTAAATAATGATTGATCCTCTATAAACTTTGAAACTTAGGTACACATATGATAGAATAATCTGTCAACAAAACTCTTTCAGATCAATACTAAACATCAATGTTTCAAATCAAGGTTTTGTTGGTTCCTAGTTTTATACCTCATATACTTGGCCTTGCATAATTTAAGTAACATGGCAAGCAATAATAGAGAACCTGCTAGAATATGGTTGTGTCAAGGGAAGGGTTTTACATCAAGATTATACCAAATGTATAAAATGACTAAGAGGCACCTATAGAGGGTATGGTTAGTCTCTACTACTTTTGGCTCTACCTAAATGAAGGTGAGAGAACATATGGGGTAATTTTATCACATCGAGGGATTTTATAATTTAATCTCTATGGGGCTTCTTAACACAAGGGAAAAATATAACTAGAGCATAACCAAGTTTGCACACTTCACCCATGAAGGGTTATCACCCAAAATGCACAAATTCTCTATGTCATACAAAATCTACTAAATATAGATGAGGGGATGAATGCAATCTTTATTCAATAAAATATCCAACAACAAGATCCAAATTGAAAATTACAGCACTAAAATTTAATGCATAAACTACAAATGTATTTCAAATATGCAAGATCTTATGATTTTTTAAGGCAAGTAACGCTTATAGTATATACCAAAGTGTGTTATTTATAGGGTAGTATAGGTTAGATAATTATAAATAAGGAGGGTGGTGTGCTACTGGTTTCTAAACAATAATGTATCTAGTAGTATTTCATGACAATGTTCCTTAGTAATGATGAAAATAAAATGTCAAATACGAGACAATGATAAACACCAAATATCCTTGAGAGACTAGGACATAAACTAAAACTAGAATCTCAAATACTTTCTCCTACTAAATTTATGAACCTAGGGTGTCCCTAAAAGGTATTCAACAACACGTTTCCAAATATAACTATAGAGAGGGATTTATAGCCTAGGTACATGCTTCGAATGACAACCAATAATGAACACAAACCAAATATCCAATCATTAAAAACTATAAAACATATTATTTCATTTTATTTAACATGATATTATAAATAATTACAAATATTTTCTAGTGACTTGAGAATAAATATTACAAACATAAACACTTTAAAATGTTGTCATGGGGACAAGCATGGTGAGATTGCTCTTCTAACAAGGGAGACATAAACATGCTCTCAAATATTACTAATGGTTATACAAATGCAACAACCTTAACAAGAGACACAAAATATACACATAATAATTGATCCTATAAAAATTCTATAGAACCTAGACTTAAGGGAAATGGACACCTAAAATAGTGACCTACAATAACCATTAACCAACAACAACTTAGAATATAGGATAAAACCCCTATTTATACATTTTTGAATCTAAAACCATGGGTCACAACTTGAAAAATTATAGAACAAACCTTCACATCCACCAATATACTTTTAGCTAGAAAATATTCCATGACACACTTAAGATCTTCATCCACTTGCAAAAAAATAATCATTATTGCAATTGCCTTTTCAAGGAATGATGAATATTTTAAACAAACCTTTGATATTTTGATTTAAGATGTTAGTGAATTCATGATCTAGATGGTAAAATTCATATTGGAGTCCCAAACAACTATTTTTCATCATATGCAAGTGCCTAGAAAGGCTCTTAACCACTCACTTACACAGCTAGAGGGAGAAACTCATTTTAAGAACCAAACATATTTTATCCTTATGTGAAACTTATTTGGAAATAATTTATTGTTACTCAATTGTAAATCATGGAAACTTAAAGATATGAAATATCTCCTTTATGTGTGCCAAGGAAAAGCCATTACATATAATTATGGATCAGGAGTTGATCTAATTATGACATGAAACATAAAATGATTCATGATCATTATTGGAAATATTTAATCTAGAATGGTAGTTAGACATTTTTATATGCTTCAAATCATTTCTATGTCCATGAAAAAACCATTAATTTCATATTTTAAACCAAAGATTACCATATACTAACATTTGGCATGCCATATCAGATCTAATTGGGCATCCACATAAATTAAAACTGACTAAGGTGCTTCATTAACTTTCTAATCTTGGATGCACACCATCAGATCTAGATAGGGCAAGTAAATGCACTCCATCAAATCATGATCCAAGGGGTGGAGAATTATTGGATACTACATTTTACTTGGCCCTAAGAATATGCCACTTGGTATCCCCAAAATATTCCTATGTACCTTGTAGATAGTTACTACTACTTTGAGTACCCTCACACCATGTGGAAGTGTCTCACTTAATCTTAGGTCCCACTAAATTATCGACTTCTAGATCATACCATTAGATCTTTGGAACATGATCAAACTTTAAATCATGCCTCATGAGCTTGAAACTTGTCATGCCTATGATTATCCTAAGTTCCTTTGACTATTCATCTTTGATCATGCATCATCATATCATCTTACTCTATATAAATGCATGTCATTGGATCTATCCCCATTTGAAAACAAATGAATACTTCATGGGGTCTAAAATTAAGACTCATGAAATCATCTTTGAACATTTGAATCCCAATTTCTAGTCCCTGTAGATTAAATTTTACATCCACACACCTATCATAAATATCCACAAGACCTTCATACCTTAAATTTGGAAATATTTATTTGAGGACATTGTTTCATTGCAATTTTATTTGAATCTTTATCTTTGGCATTACTCTTTACTTCTCAAGACTTTGATTTTTGGAATAATTTTCTTAGGCCTTTTTTCTTCAACTTTTATTTATCCTCAATACTTTTGCTTTGGACTCTTCTTCAGCACAATTTTCCGACAATAATTCTTTGGGCATTATGTCAAGATAATTATTTCAGATAAAATGTCTGAGATAATTTCCCTGAAGGATTTGAGTTCACACTTTTCCCATAAAAATTGATCCTTAAAATTTTTTCTTTCATCAAAATAATTATTTTAGACATTTTGTAGAAAATAATTTCCCCAAATAAATTGGTTTCTTGCAATTTTGGTGAAGGAATTGAACCTCTACACTTTTGCCAAAATAATTAAGACTTATCTCCTTTTGTCTTCATTAGGATAAATGTTTTGGAAATTTTGTCTGAAACATTTTCCACATAGAAATTGAACTTTTCCTTTTTCCCAAAGAAATGTAATTCTTTAACACTTTTTGCTCAGGCAAAATTATTGAAGGACATAGGAATTCTACTCCATAGAATTTTTTTTTGGAAGTACCTTTTAGGCCCTTAAAACATTCCCTTCAAAAGTTTTGTCAAGTGCACTTTCCCTATAAAATTTCCCTTTGACCTTTTGGAATGGCCCTTAGATATATTGAAAGTGCCTTTTGGACTTTCTAAAAGTGTCACTAGAATCCTCTAAAAGTACTATTTGAACCTTTTGAAAGTGTCCTTCACCCTCTAGACTTTTCCTTTAAACTTTTTTTAGATTCCCTTCGGGAATTTTTCAAGGGAAAAATGCCCAAAGGAAATGACCCTTCAAAAAATTTGCAAAGGAAGAATGACCTTTTAGAATGTTTATAGACACTTTGGCTAAAATAAATTAAGTCCCGATAATTATTTTAGGCTTTCTGTGTGGGTAAAATTCTTGAAGGGCAAGTGCCCTTTGAACTTTTTTCCCATGAATAAAAAGTCTGAAACAAACAAGACTTTGTATGTGTCTTCAAAACAAAGCATTTATTTTAGGATTTTTGTGTAGGAAAAATGCTTGAAGGGAAAGTGCACTTTGAACCTTTTATTATAGATAAAAAGTCCAAAACAAATTGCCCTTTGGATCTTTCATGAAACATTTATCCTAAAATAATAAGACATTGAACTCCCTCAAAAATTCTATAGTGGACAAAATGTCTGAAGGGAATAAGTTTTTATAATTTTTTCTAAGATAAAAGGCTTGAAGACCTATTTCCATCAAACATTATGTTCATTCAAAAAGTTTGAAAAATTCTAAGGGAAATACAAAAAGCCAAATTAGGACTTATCCAATTTTTACATGAACTTGACCTTCCAAAAGAATAATTTAAAATAGTAATTGGGATAATGACTTAGACATTGATACTCATTTTGGCTAAGATCTTGGGCATTTTCACTTGACAAGCACCTAAAAGATTCAATAAAATTTTGGAAACTAACACTAGCTCTTTCCCAAGGATACATACCCACTATAGGTGTACAAATAACCACATAAAATAAGACTAGGTTGCAATCCATTGGGCTATGGATTCAAGACTTAGTAATTTTTAGCAAACATCTATGAAGGCTCTACAAAACATGGAAAACTAACAAAAATAGATTAGGAGGATCTAGAAATGAAGACACAATATAACACAAAGGGAAATTATACAAAGAAATCCCAAAATAGAGGGTCAAAAAAAGGGATAAAGGAACAACACACTATATAATATGGTATATATGTTGTAGAAAAACTTAATAAAGTGTTTCAAATGTCTACCATTAATTGGTAACTCTAGTATTTTACCATCCACATCTCTCAAGAAGAAAATATTCTCCCTAATCTAGTAGTTAATATAATAGGGTTCCATCCATAAGGCATCAAACTTTCCATGCTTTTATTTATCCTCATGCCTGTTATCCCAAAGCAGAACTAGATCACTAAGTGAAATTTCCATCAAATATGTTTTTTAGCTTCTCCTTGAACTTAAGGTGTCTTTCATGATATTTTATTTGAATAAGCTCAATAATATGGTTTACCCTTATCTCATAGTGGTTTATCTACTCATCATCCTCTAGTTGTTGCATGAGTTGATAGGCGGGTAGTTGTAAACTCATAGGCAAAACTGCTTGAGCTCCATAAACAAGATCAAAATGGCTTCTACCTATAGCTCTCTTAGGCATGATCCTGACAACACATAAAGTAAGCTTCAACTATTCACCCCACTTCTTATTTGATTCTAATGTTCATCTAATGATCTTGAACAAGTTATTATTACTTGATGCAACTTGCCCATTCTTTTAAGGGTTACAATTGGAAGCATAGGTTAGTTTAATCCCATAGTATTTACATAATACCACCAAAGGTTTATCTTTGAATCTCATGGCATAATCATTAGTTATCTTGATAGGCACACCAAATCTATAAATAATTTGATTTAACAAATAATCAATAGCTACCTAGTGTGTTGCTTTCTTTGTAAGGATTGCTTCGACCCATTTTGTGAAGTAAAAAGTTGTAACTAGGATCCATTTATGTCTAAATATTGATGAATCAAAAATTTCTCCAATGAAATCCATTCCCCATTATATGAACAATCCTTTAATCATCACAAGATGCAAGGGAAGACAACTTGAAGCTTTCATCCTCCCAGTAAAACACTAACATTTCTCACACCTTCTAACTATCTGAGAAACATATTTGAATAGCGATGGCCACCAATAACTAACTCTCAAAATATTATGAGCTGTAACCTTAGGTGTAATTTGGCCACCATATAATCCACTATGGAAGTCTTCAATCTTGATAATAATCTATTCTTTTAGAACACATCTTAGGAGAACCCCATCTATATTCTTCCATGCTAGTCCATTCTCAGTCAAGATGTATTTTCATGACATACAATTAAGAGTTATTCTTTGATTATTATCCAATTCAAGGGGATAGTCTAGATTTTGCAAGTAGTAAACAATGTCTCTATACTATATAGACACATTAAATTTACTCAAAGAATCATTAACATTAAAAACAATAGTGTTTACCTAAATAACTTGTAAATTGGTCTCATTTTATAAGCTTATTTAGACCCATCCCTCTTACCAACTTGGTGGTTTGGATATCCAGGTCATACTCCTATAACTTGTTCACCTACCTACACCTCTTGTTGGATACTTCATTTGAGTTACCTTTACCATGATGTGTAAGACATAGGCAATAATCTTTGAACTCAAAATATATGGCTTGAATGTTTTAACATCTTTCAAAAGAGCAAAAGCTTATTTTTCCATGATAGTATAGTTTAGTTTAGGACCTTGCATAGCTTTTCTAAAGAAATTTATGGGATTCTCATGGCCTTCATCATTATTTTACAATAAGATAATAACAACAATATTGTATGATGTAAAAGAGATTATCTAGAATGGTTTTGTGTATCAGGACTAGCCAAAATAGGGGAAGACTTTAAAACTCCCTTGATTTCACTGAAATATTGCATGGCCTTCTCCTCCCATTTGATGGTCTAATCTTTCAACATGGAAGTAATAGGCAGAGTTATCTCTACAAAATTAGAGACAAACCTCCTTACAAATTTAATCTATTTAAAGAAAGACTGAATTCCTTTCTTGGACTACAAGATAGGCACTTTGTCAATGGCTTCAACCCTTTTAGGGTCAATCATGACACCATCTTTGGACACTATATGTCCCAACAACTTGGCCTTCTATAATCCAAAGTGCCACTTCTTGGGATTAAGAAAAATAATAAACTCCCTAATCTAGTCAACACCTTTTCAAGATGCTCCAAATGTTCTTCTCTTGTTTTGGATTATACAATAATATCATCCTAATACACATTAATGATATGGCTAATTATTCCTATAAAAGTGACATCTATAGCTCACTAGAACATTATAATAGGATTCATCATCTTGAAAGGAATCCTCATATACACATACATTCCCCAAGGTATTATTAATGCATTTTTGGACCTCTCAAATTCCTTTACCACTACCTATTTATACCTTGAGAATCCATCCAATATGGATAACATTTCTAATCCAGTAACACTTTATAGCAGGTTATCTATATTGGGTATGGGATAATTGTGTTTTAAAGAAGCTTTGTTTAAATTTTTAAAATCCACACACAAGCAAATGTCACCATTTTTATTTCTTATAGGGACAATTTTTTTAACCCATAATGAATACCTGATAGATTGAATGATAACCACTATCCCTTAGCTTCTTTAATTCATGCCTCATCTTGGTGGTTAAAATAAGGTTAATGGGTCTCTATTTTTACCTAAAAGGTTTGTTATCAGGCTGCAATGGGATGATGTGCTAGAACAAATCTTCCCTATACACTTTCAACTTAGAATAATACCACACTAACCAATCTTAGTACTTCCTTAACAACTATATGTAAGATTTATTCTTAGCTACACTCAAGTGAGTACCTGGCCAAACCTTCCTTGGATTCTTAAGAGAACCTAAGTTTTACTCAGTTACATCTTTTGAAATGAATGACTATCTTAACTTGATTCTATCTTCTCCACCAAAAGACACCTCCAAACTGACCAATCCTCTTGGGATAGTGTTTGTCTTCAACTAGATGATGTCTTTCCTAAACAAGGATTCTTCTCCATCACAAATATAAACCATAGATTCCATGTCTATGAGTTAATCATGAAACTTAGTTTCAAAGTTTAGAAACCTCTTAATCTATTCATCATCATCAAAGACCTACCAATGATGAACATTGTCTAGGATTAAAGTCCTAACAAGCACCTCCACTTGATATTGATAGTGAGGGTTCGTATTTTCAATGCCAAATTAAGAACCTATCCATACAAGTCTATCAACTTCTTGGTTGAAACTCCTATCATGATAAAAAAATGTTGAATACATCAAAAAATTCAAGAAAATCTTATACAACATTCTAATATTATTTCAACCTTTTATTTTTTGTGGCAAAAACACTACAGACTTTATTTACCAATAGCTCAAAATCACCCTTGACAATCAAACATTTAATTCCATATTCACAAACAATCTATAAACCGAGCAAGAGTGCCTCATACTTAACAATATTATTAGTTCACTTAAAGGATAGATGAAAAGAAAACATAAAACATTTACCATTAGGGGCATAAAAGGCAACCCTAGCTCCATTTCTAAGATTAGAATAAGCCTTATCAAAGAGTAAGCCCTATAAAATTACATCTTCTAAAATGTATTTTATTTATCATGTTCAACATCAAGAATAGTAGGTTGTTCACTAGTATCAACATTCCTAAAAATATTTTCCAAGCTTAACATCTATGTACAACACTTCATTAAGATCACATTTTGGATCTTCAATGACATGAAACATCTTCAACTCTCTATAGACATTGACCATCTTACCCTCAAATGGAATGGTGACATAATAATGGTCTATATACACACGTCTACCCATATTGGAAGCCCATTTTTTTGACATTAGCATTCCCCACTTAGGTAGGTAGTCTACAACTACCACATCCATATTCAAATACTTACCAAGATTAACTGCTAACTGTACAACTAATCCCTTGACTTTTCCAATAAATAGAACCTTTAATGAGTCCATGGCATAAAACATGTCAAAGGTTGATGTGATCTTAACTTTAATATCGTTTGGGACACCTAGGGGCATCACATTACACAAATATTTGGAGTTAGAGTTAAACATGTAGTTGTAGACAATCAAACCATTGATCAATAGGGTTATATCAAATGGATCCATATTAAATTTAATATCTACCAATGTAGTCCCAAAATTAACCTCTAGATTAGTTTTAGTAAATTTTTTTGATTCTTCATCTTTTTCTAAGGGTGCTTGGTGTAAATATATTTCATTCATAGTTGGCCTTTCACCAAATTCCAAATATTCAAATGCCCTCTTCCTATGTTCAATTATTTGAAATAAATAAAGTGTCATAGTGATTTTAAATTGGATCAATACTTGGGCCATATCACACATGCCATAATGAGGAAGAGGTTTATTTAGTGTAAGGGTAATGACACCTTCAGTTATGATACAATCATTTATGGTGTGAAGTAGAGTAGGCTAGGATAGATTCACATTTTTATTAGCAGCCTTCAAAGGCAGATTAGTTTTAGCATCATTATAACCCTTAGGGATACTAGACAATATGGATACTCTATTTTTGGTTGGAGTGCCACTTAGCTTAGTAGCTTGCAAAATAGGTACAGATTTAAAGAATTTAGGGACTATTGTCACTTTCCTAGAATGCTTATTAGCATCCCCTACCTTTGGATTTGTAGGGGTAGTATATTGAGGAGCAACAACATGATATTTACTTCTTAAGTGATACTCTTTTTCTTGGGGAATTATTATATTTATTAGCAACTACATATCCTCAATTGAAAGAATCCACCCATCATATTTTTTTATCATCATAGAATGTAAAAAATCAAAATAATGAATGGGAAATTCATATGCTAATGCCGTATTGACATCACAAGTAAATTTAAGAACTAGGACACTTACCTTCTAAACTACACTCCAAAATTGATTCACATTAGTAACACTCAACAATTATATGGAATTAGTCATCTCATTTTGGGGGATTTGACAGTTAAACATCAGGATATCATCATCAGATGATGTAGACTCAAGTTCATCTACATCTTCAAAAAATGTTTCAATTGTATCACATGGGGAATGTAAAAGGAATCACTTGTCAAACTAATCAATTTCAATGTCATAATCTATAACATTTACCTTGGCATTTAAAATATTAGACACTTCTTTTTTAGCCCCTTTGTTCGGATTTCTTTCCATTCTATCTTTGCATGCAAGTTTATTTCCTATATCATTATCTCTAAGGTGGAAATAAGGCCCCATTTATTCTTGATTTATATTTGGATCCCATTCATAGCTATTGGAGACCTAAGGGACCCTATGTTTAGTTTTAGCCAACTTGTATGACATTTCTTTAATAATTGAGGCCAAAATCTTGATAGTTTCCTTTAACCTAGCTATCTTCATAGGCTGTGTCTTTTGTGGATTGACCAAATTCACATTATCCCTTCTATTCATGATATTTCCCACAACCTTAATGTTATTCTCAATTTGGATGGCCATATTGAATGCCAACCATAGGTTAATGGGAGCCCTATCACTTAATTAGTACACAAGCTTTTTATCAAAAGCATAACAATAATTTATCAATCATGTTGTATCATAGGGCCTAATGTTTTTAGGAAACCACATCATGGCCTTGTTTATCCATGTGTTAAGTTAATACACACACTCATTAGGATTCTTCTTGATATTTTCAAATATAGCCAAGAGAAACCTTGGATCAATCATAGCACCATACTAAATTCTATAGACATTTTTCATCTCTTCCCATGAATCAACACATCCAATGGAAAGGGAATTAAACCATTCATGAGTGTCTTCCTCTAACATGTTCATAAATAACTTAATTCACACATCCTCATACTCAACCTCATAATATTCAATAATATTTTGAAAGGCCCTCAGATTCTAATCACCATTTACTACATTATTCCCTTGAAATTTTGGGAGGCATTTCCTAATTCATTTGAGACTTCATTAGGATAGCCTTCTATCTCATAAAAATTGATAGGCCTAAATTTGATAAAACAAAACATATGGTATGAATTATTATCTTATTCCCAATGCCTCATGATTGGTTTAATAGGATGTTCAAAAACAAATGGCAAAGGGATATGAGGGGGTGAATTAGGTGGACTTGGTGGATCAAACTTGGGAGGGGATTCAATTGGCTAAGAAAGAATTAAAAAATAAATATGATTATGTGTTTCAAAATCATTAAAATAGATGTGATAGTCCTCAATGATGGGGGGTTAACAAATATTTCAAAATTATCAAGATCTCTATGGTCTTGAGCAGCTAGACTTTGCCCTTCAATATGCCTCTAGATTTTTCCCCTTATTATTTGAGGAATAATTAAGTGTAGAAAAAGTCTCTTAAATGGGTCACTTTTGAAATATGATCTTATTTTTTCCATCTTTTCAAACAAGAAAATACTCAAAATTAAAATTTATCAAAATATTTAGAATAGGCACCAATCTTTCTTGAGACTGGAAAATACATTCAGAGTCACCACTGGAATCAAAATTATAGAATAGAATAGTTTACAAAAAAATTTGATACATTATAAAATTTGACTTGTTGAAGCTTAATGAGATAGTGAACAAGGACACTAAAATTTTCAAAATAATGTTCAAAAGGGATAAAACACCTTTCAACATTCAATATTAATAGTTCTTTGTAATAGACTCAGGAAAAGTTGAATTGTCAAACCTTAAAAGCTTCTTGGCACATCCCGAGTGGGTCCTACGACATTGACAACCAAGATACTCAGATTAATGTAGTAATAGTAGAGAACTTTATAAGATGGAACACTCATGGATCTATACAAGAACTATCAGCAACACAAATGACCAAAATTTTAGTTTAGTCCCTAACAATAGTGTTAGGAGAGTGTTAGTTCCTAGTTGTATACCTCATACACTCAGCCTTGCATAATTGAAGGAAAATGGTAATCAATGATGAAAAACCTACTAGAATGTCATTGTAGCTAGGAAGGGTTTTTCATCAAGATTAGACTAAATGTATAAAATGACTAAGAGGCACCTATAGAGGGTATGGTTATCTCCCTACTACTTTTGGCTCTGCCTAAACTAAGGTGAGAGAAGCTATGGGGTAGCTTGCATGCATGGAGGGATTTTGTAATTTAATCTCCATGGGGATTCTTGGTATAAGGGACAAATATGACTAGAGCATAACCAAGTTTGAAAACTTTACCCATGAAGGGTTGTCACATGAAATGCATAAATGCTCTATGTCATACATAACCCACTAAAAATAGATGAGGGGATGACTGTAATCTTCATTCCATAAAATAGTCAACAATAGGGGCCAAATAAAAAATTATAGCACTAGAATTTAATTCAAAAACTACAAATGCATTTCAAATATGCAAAATCTTGTGCATTTTCAAGGCAAGTAACACTTGTATTATGAAAAAGGGTGTGTTATATATAGGGTAAGATAGGGTAGGATAGGTTAGATAACTATAAAGAAGGAGGGTGGCATGTTGGTGGTTTCCAAATGGTAAGGTATCTAGTATTATTTCATGACAATGTTCCTTAGTAAACATGTAGAGAAAACTTCAAATGCAAGACAATGATAAACACCAAGTGATCCCTAAGAGACTAGGACATACATTGAAACTATAATCTCAAATACTTTATCCTACTAAATTCATGAACTTAAGGTGCCCTTAAAAGTTATTCAACAGCACATTTTTTATTATAACTATAGAAAGGGATTTATAACCTAGGTACATGCTCAAAATGACAACCAGTAATGAACATAAAACCAAATATCTGATCAGTAGAAATTGTAAAACATATTATTGCATTTCATTTAATAGGATATAATAAATAACCACAAATATTTTCCAGTGACTTGAAAATAAATATTACCAACATCAACACTTCAAAATGATGTTATGGGGACATGCATGGTGGGATTACTTTTTTGATAATGGAAACATAAACATTCTCTAAAATATTGTTAATGTTTTTATAGATGTAACCACCTTAGAAAGGTACACAAAATCTACACGCAACAATTCATCTCAAAAAAATTCTATAGAACCTAGACTTAGGGAAAATAGACACCTAGAATAGTGACCTACAATAACCAATAGGCAACAACAACCTAGAACAGAGGAGATAGCCCCTATTTATAAAATTTTTTAATCTAAAACCATAGGTCAAAACATGAAAAATTGTAGAACAAGCCTTCAATTCTACCAAGATACTTCTAGTTAGAAAATATTCCATGCCACGCCTAAGATCTTCATTCACTTGCAAGAAAATAATCACTATTACAAGTGACTTTTCAAGGAATAATGAAGATTTACAACAAAACTTTGATATTTTTATTGAATGTGTCAATTAATTTATGATATAGATGGTGAAATTCATAGAGGAGGCCTGAATAACTATTTGTCATCATATGCAACCACATGGAAATGCTCTTGACCACTCACTTGCACAATTGGAGGGAAAAAATCATTTTAAAATCCAAACAAATTTTGTCCTTATTTGGAAATATGTTCCTATTAATTTATTGTAAATCATGGAAAATTCTAGATAGGAAATATCTTCTTTATGCATGCCAAGGAAAACCCATTACTTACAATGATGGCTCAGGAGTTGATCTAATTGTGACATGAAATAGAAAATGATCCATGATCATGATTGAAAATATTTGCTCTAGAATCATAGTTAGACTTTATTTTGAACTTCAAATCATTGCCATGTCCTTTAAAGAACTATAAATTTTAGCTTTTAAATTAAAGATTACCATATACTAACATTTGGCATGCCACATCAAATTTAACTAGGCATCTACATAACTTTAAACTCACTAGTCCACTTCATTGGCTCTAATCTAGGTGCATGCACTTTCTTATTGGTTTTGATACTTTTGAAAAGTCCACCTTATCTCACATCATTAGATTATACTTACCCAAACAAACATGAGCCATATATTTTACATGAAATGCTTGATTTCTAACTTGTGGCACATAGTTATGCCACTTGGCATTTCTACATTTTCCTACAGGATCCCTAATTTTTCAACCTTGGACACACATTATCAGATCTAGCTGGGGAAAGTAAATGTGATCTATCAGATCATGATGTTATGGGTGGAACATTATTACATAGTATATTTTACTTGACCCTAAGGATATGCCAATTGGTAGCCCTGTGAGCTTCCTATGTACCTTACAGATAGTCATTACTACTTTTAGTGCCCTCATGCCACATGTAACTATCTTACTTGATCTTGAGTCCCATTTAAGTGTCAAATGATAGCTCACACCATTGTATCTTTATAACATGCTCAAAATTTAAATCATTTCATATAATCTTGACACTTTTCATGCTTTTACTTGTCCTGAGTTCCTTTGACTATTCAACTTTGATTGTGCATCATTGGATCATCTTGCTCCATGAAAATATGTGTCATTGGATCTACCCCAATTTGAAAATAAATGACTACTTCATGGGGTCTAAAATTGACACTTTTGTGACCATTTTTGAACATTTTAATCTTAGTGGCTAGCCCATATAGCTTAAAGTTGATGTCTACAAACCTATCATAAACATCCATGAGGTTGTCATACCTATAGTTTGAAAATATTTCTTCAAGGACTTTGTTTCATGGTAATTTGATCTAAATCTTTGTCTTTGGAATTCCTATTTACTTTTAAATCCTTTGATCTTTGGAAGAATTTTCTCAAGCCTTTTGTCTTCAACTTCTCTTTATCCTTGGCACTTCTTCTTTGGGCTCTTCTTTGGAAAAATTATCTTGTAATAATTCTTTTGAGAATTTTGTTAGGACAATTGTTTTGGATAAAATGTCTGAGACAATTTCCCTAAAGGATTTGACTTCACACTTTTCCCTTAAGAATTGAACCTTTAGATTTTATCTTTCATTAGAAAAATATTTTTTGAAATTTTTTCCAAAACAATTTCCTTGAAGAAATTGGTTTCTTGTAATTTTGTTGAAGGAGTTGGACCTCTACACTTTTGTCAAAAAAATTAAGACTTAGTTCCTTTTGTCTTCATCAAGACAATTGTTTTGGACATTTTGTTTGAAATAATTTCCCTATAGAAATTTAACTTCACAATTTTCCCAAATAAATTCAATTCTTTCAAACTTTTTACTCAATTAAAATGCTTGAATGAAATAGGACTTTGATCCGTAGCAAATTTTGCCAAAAGTACCTTTTGGGCCCTTTGAACATACCCTTTGAAAGTTTTGTCAAGGGAACATGCCCTACAGAATTACCCTTCAACCTTTTGGAATGGCCCTTAGATATCTTGAAAGTGCCTTTCAAACTTTCTGAAAGTGTCCTTTAGATCCTCTAAAAGTGCCCTTTGGACCTTTTGAAAGTGTCATTCACCCTCCAGACTTATCCTTCAAACTTTTTGTAGATGTCCTTTGGGAAATTTTTAAAGGCAAAATACTTGAATGAAATGACCCATTAGAAAATTTTCAAAGGTAAAATGACCCTTTGGAATGTTTGTAGACACTTTAACTAAAATAAATAAGTCTTGATAATTATTGTAGGATTTTTGTGTGGGCAAAATTCAAGAAGGGCAAGTGCCCTTCGGCATTTTTTTCATTAATAAAAATTCCAAAATAAATAATACTTTGCAAGTGTCTCCAAATAAATGATTTATTTCAAGATTTTTGTGTGAGAAAAATGCCTAAAGGGCAAGTACCCTTAAGACTTTTTACCATACAAAAAATTCCAAAACAAATGACCCTTCAGATCTTTTGTGAAACATTTAGCCCAAAACAAGTAAGACATTGAATTACCTTAGACTTTGTGTAGCGAACAAAATGTCTAATGGGAATAAGTTTTTAGACTTTTTATTTGAGACAAAAGGCCTGAAGACCTATTTTTGTTAGACATTATGGTCATGCAAAAAGTCTAAAAAAGTCTAAGGGAAAGACAAAAATCCAAATTAAGACTTAGCCAGTTTTTACATGAATTTAACCTTCTAAAGGAACACATTGAAATAATAATTAGGATAATGACTTAGACATTGATACTAAATTTGGCTAAGGGAATGGGAATTTTCACTTGACAAGGGCCCAATTTCTTTAGTGCAATGTTGGGCACTAACAGGTTTAAAATAAGGTTTGTATATTGAAGGTGTGTGAATGAAGGTCTCTAAATACACTGCATAGTAACAATCTCTAGCTCAATTTATGTTCTTAACTCTTCAAGTGACCTATAAAGGATGAAATCACAGTAATAGGTGAGTAAAGGACCTGAAAAAGGAGATATCTATCACACTTATATGAAAATATACAATCATAATTACACACTACAACCATGAATTGATCAACAAACAAACTCTATTTATTGATTTTTGGTGCAAGTTACAATTTCTATATAGTCTCTCCATACTAGCTTGAGGGATCTTAAAAATGGATTGAAAGCCTAAATATATAGAAAAAATTTAAATATCTAGCCAATTTGGCATAAAGGTAATAAGAATAAGTATTTTTTAGTTAACTAAAAATAATATCCTTTTACAATAATAAACAATAGTCTTCAATTTATCTTCTTTGTATCAAAATCCTTGCATAAAGCTCCCTTTTGCATTGAAAATAAGATGGTGTACCCTTTGATTGTCAAAACTCACTCTAAATTTATTATTATGCCAATATTTGGTGATTAACTCCAATTGAAGGTGAGAAAGATATGTGAATGTCCTCTTTTTCATGAAGATCAATAAATATGTGTGATGCTAGTCAACTAGTTTAAACACTTTAGGAGTAGTTAACTTCATGTGAACCCTTGAATTGCATGAATTTGCACTTGTGGACTTTAAAGTGCATGATATATTCACTTTAATAGTAGATAATTGTCATGGAAACTCCATATTAACTACTTTATTAGTCCTTCTATGCTAATTTCACTTTGATTATTTGATCAAATAGGCCTACTAGCCTACTTATTAAACTTGAAATCTATCAAAACCTAAAATAAAACCATGAAACCTAAAAATACAATGGGTGTTAGACCTATAACAACTCCTCATACCATGATATAGGTTTTCTTGATGAAGACACTCTTACCACTTAGTCACCATGCTTGACTAGGTCAATTTTGCCTCATTTTTCTATAGAGTGGTTGTTTTAAAGTAGATAACAAGGGAAACTACAAGAAATTTTATGATAAATTTATGATTTTGAGATGAATAAAAATTCTCAATATTCAACATCCATGGATTTGATTTCATGTAAACTACATTGTACCTCATTTTTCATGATATTTTCTCTAAAAACCTTGATTTATGCCCTAGTCCATACAATTTTGTAGAAAAAAATATCATTTATGGGAACCTATCTAAGTTTTATTGATGTTTTAAGACGTTTTAGGTTGATCCATGATGTTTTTATTGTAATAAAATCAACTTTTCTCAAAATTGGTCACTATGAGGGTTTGGGAGGGTTTTAGAACTGAATCTTTTTAATGATGATTCATAAGGTATATTCCTCCAAATTAAAATGTATTACCATTAATGTGAATTATATATACCCCCTCAAATTACATGATAATATTGGGTTCCTACGAAAAAGGTATGAGAAGATAGCCATGTGAATAAATTTGCCTATAGGGTTTGCAAGCATTTTGGACATGATTACGCTATTAGAGATTGTTCATAAACAAAATCCCCTCAACTAAAATCAATTGTTAATTAATTATAATTTTATATGGTTCCTCAAATAATTATAATATATTTTTTCTAAACTCCTCACGTAGTGAAAGATACGAGCATTTGTTCAAGTGTTTTAAAAGGGTGTCTAGAACTACATAATTCAAATTTATCCCCAGGATAAATATAAATCCTTAATTTGAAATTTCATCAAATCATTCTGTAGGTTCCATCTTGTTTGATAGGTCAAGAAAGGCCTTTTGGCTTATAGGCCTGCTTGCTTGATTTAGCCCTCAAGGGCATGGTTTGCATATAATTTGTATTTTGGACACTCTTTAAAGGTATTATTAATATTTATTAAAATACTACAATGATTTTCAAATAATTTAATGAGCTTATAATCCTCTTTTACACCTTAAAACCCAATATAACCTCTTCTTACTCCAATGGTGACTATTTTACGATAAGTAGGGGACTATGTCAAAAAAATGGGAACTTATACTTGTATAATGGTCTTGATAATTATATATAATATTACCCAAGTCATGATTACTATTTTTTCCAAATTTCAAGTCTTGATTCCACATATAGATGCCAAAAAACCTCAAAACTCTATCAAAAATGTCTCTTGTGCGTTGACTAAGTGTATACTTGATTGTGTTTCTCTTATTTTTACCTTATCTTAAGCCTCAAAATGATTAATATGTTTTTAAAATTTCTTTAAATTACCCTTTAAATTATTTTTATACTATTTGACCAACTTCTTGAATCTCCATGTCTCCTCAATAGAAGACTTTAGGCCTTTACACAGTCACCTTCTGTACACAGGCCTGTAGGGTTTGACTATGTTGAAATATTCAAAGGTTCATCATGATTCCTATAACCTATGAAATTTTCCTTGATTACCTAAATTACCCCATAATTATCAAGATACATTTATTCTATTGTGTTTCTCTTCACTTACTTCATGCTTGGAACATGATTGTGTGCTCTAAATCCCTTTTATGATCTTATGGTTATAGGTGCAATTGTTATGCATGACTATAGGACCCTATAATAAAAAAAATCTTACTCTTCTTCATGATTAATTAATCATAATTACATTTTTGACACACTATCTTGAATCATGAAACCTCTTCATGGACCATTATGTCTAGATATTACTAACCAACTTGGATATGTGACTATTTAAGCACAATTGTAGGTGTCTTTTTGAATATATTTATTAACTATAGGATATTACATAGAGTCCTTTCTTTCATGATCCTTTTTGAATTCATATCACTTGTCCTCCTAATGCATCTTATTGAAACATAAAGCTTCTCTCTAGGCCTTTATACTTGAAAATATTTGTAGGTGGCTATAGGCCTATCCTAAGTATGGTTATGACTTGCCTTTGAGTTGACTCTTAACCCTACATTTTCATTGATTTGATCCCTTTTAAAAACTTTCGATGAGTTTATAACACCATAATTTTATTGAAACTTTTTATTGAACAATAAAACTTTCCTAGAAAATATTGTCTTCATTAATGTTCATTTTAGGTTAAAGGATGGTTGAGCCCTTAGATGACTGTAAGGTCTTATTTTCAAGGAGAAAGACTAGGTCAATGCCATGTGAATATATCACCTAATATTTAAACTTTTGATCTCACACCATTATGAAATATCTCTTAATAACATAATTATTAGAAGATCATTCCCCTATGCCTACTTTCTTTCAACCCTACTAGCTTAAGGAAATCCTATAGATGGTTGTAGGTGTTCATTCCCTAGGATTTTTTGACATGAAAAGAACAAGGCTCTCTTTAAAATTTCACACTAATCCACCACTTATATATATATATATATATATATATATATATATATATATATATATATATATATATATATATATATATATATAGTAGACCATATCTATTACATAGCATACAATCATGGATTCTTCTTTAATAAAGGCCTCTCTTTAGGTACTTGACTGCACCCTATGCCTTTAGGTCCTGTTGAATGCCATGAAATGACTATGTCATTCCTTAAACCCTCTTCTCTGTACTTTATTGATCATATGTCATAATTTCATGATATTATGACTTGATTTGGCCATTAATCTCTACCACTAGTTTACCCTTCTTAAGACCTTTAAGATATTGAAATATATTCCCATGTTGACCTTGACTATAGGTATGTGTATAGATTGGAGTAGAATTTAGAGATTTTTTTGAGTTTACACAAGGTGACAAGAATCCTTCTCTACCATGATATTCCCCTTAATAAACTTAACAACCTCAATAAATTTCATAACCTTCCTAACATTTTAAACCTTTTAGGTCTCTTGATGAGCTCATACTCACTTTCATGGTTGTATGTTGTATTTTAAACTAACTATAGGTCTCCTTTTTTGACTCTTGAGTCATTAAAATATGTCATATGTTGTTATTTAAACTACCTTCTTAGGCTATCCACTTCATATTTATTAAATATACTTTACCCCCTTCTTGAAATCAAAATATCTCTTGAAGTCATCTTCAAGCATGGTTCACCTACTTATCTATAGGTGTCCTCTATGCGGGTTGGTTGTAGCTTCCTTTCCTCCCTCTTGAGGCATATTTGAAACTTGAATTTTTCCTTTATTTATCTCTATTTATATATTACTCATCTTACTATTCATACTTAACTATGCACCAATTCTAACATACTCTTCTTAATCCTTGAAGAGTCCAATCAAATCTTACTATAGGTGGTGGACTAAGAGTAGGCTTGTAGGTGTCTTTTTAAGTATTATAGGTCCCTATTTATGACTTCCTCTTTGATTGTGTATGAATTTAATGGATTAATTTTATGATTGATAAGCCTTTCATTTAATTTTTAACTTAATTCATTCCTTGATGTCATGTCAACATCATCAAGACTATTTTTTGTCAATTGTAAGTATACACATTGGTACCATTTATATAAATAGGGACTGTATGTGACCTTAAGTAAGCCCCAAAACCTGATTTGATCCTTGTTATTCTCCCTTATATGCTTGATGAAGTCATTTTTTATATACCATTATGAATATATCTTCCCTATATTTATTTGGCTTATGTTCTTCATGGAAAACATGGTTGTGTTCTTCTCTTGTTGTAAGTGGTCATATTGAAATGGTGCTGAATCTCAAGGTATACACACCTACCTTCACATCCATGATGGATTTAAGCTCTTAATTCCTCATGACCATGGATTTATTTATCTCACTAGACCTTCAAAAATGTCTCTCTCACCTAGACTCTTCATTTTACCATATGACCATTACTTGACTTTGGTGACCTATTGTAGGCCTCATCTACTGACTATATATGATGTTTTTCTTGGCTTATATCCTCTTTTTCATGTTTGTGGTGGTATATAGTCAATAATTGACTTTATATAGCAATTAAAAATGGAATGGAGAGGATTGGAAGGGTGGTGAGGATGAAATATTATGGAAACACATGAATGGATGGTGAAAAAATCACAAAACATAGTGAGAATATAGTGATATGACAATGATATGAGGGTGAGTGAGATGGATGTGGAAAGGAGTATGAAGGAGCATGTCAAAACCAAGATGAGGAGTTATATACAAAGATTAACACATCATCCTCACACCATATAAATTTTGATTCCTTTGGACAAAGACAATAGGCTTAAAATGAAACATAGGTTTTTGTAAAACCTTAAAATATGCAAATTTTCCTTAAAGTATGCTAAACTGGCCTTTTGAGATACTTTGAGAGCACAAAGATGGGTTAAGACATGAATCCTTGGAGACTTATTTAAAAAAAAATTATAAACATGATAAAATAAATTAAATTCATGCCATGGATCAAAATAAGAAATCTTTAAAACATTCTCTCTCTCCTAGATCATATAATTTCTCTTTGAAAGCATGCCAAATTATAGATTACAATCTTTGTCTTTGTGATCTTTGATTTAAATTCACATATGTGGAAAATTATTTAAGGAATCCATTTAAATGTGTATTAGGTTAAAAATAGTCTCTAAAAACTTTAATTTTCTTGAAATGTTTTCTTGGTGAGGAGAACTTGAAGAAAACTAGTTGCTTCATGGATGTGGAACTGCATAATTTAGCCTAACTTAAAATGGATTAATCATGAAGGTTAAGTTAACAATTATAAAACCAATTTATCAATTATTAATACCTTTGAGTCTACTTTATTTTCCCAAAATTTTAGACCTATACTTTTTCTCGTCAATCCGTACCATCATCAAACCTATAAGGCAATCTCTATGTGCAAACTAGCCAATTATCTAAAGATGGCCAGTTTTGGGCCTGTAATGCATCCAATTTCCATGAAATTATATATATATAATCCTCCTCATATTTAAAGCTTTAGATATATGTAATTATGTATAGTTTTGGGACTATAATGCATCCAATTTCCATGAAATTATACACACACACACACACACACACACACACACACACACACACACACACACACACACACACACACACACACACACACACACACACACACACACACACACACACACACACACACACACACACACACACACACACACACACACACACACACACACACACACACACACATATAATCATCCTCCTCATATTTCAAGATTTAGCTATATGTAATTATATACAAGTTTGTACTTCTCTTTGCAAAATGAACTAAAATATATTCTTTTTAGCTTTTAAAGATAAATTAAGACCTCCAATTCTAATTAAATATACTAAATATAATTATAAGAGTATTTTATCATGAATGAAAATAAAAATAAAACTTTTTCCATGCTTTATAGAGCCAAATTTGGCACGTGGAAGATAGGAAATAACTCATCTTTTACTTAAAATTGCATTTAAACACCTTTTAGCTTTTGAAACTTTGGAATAAGGTAAAATTCATGTATTTTAATATAATTTAAGGTATATTGGATATTTTAATGACATTTTGAATCTAATTTATACATTTTAAAGACCAAAACTAACATTTTAAGCCAAAATACACTTATGTGACCACCTTGTAAAGACTATTGACATGATCCTAGAAAGTTTCAAATTATAGGGGTTAGTATTTGGCCTCGATAGGAAAAATTATCAAAAATATCATATTTAGTGAGTATTATGATATAAAAAAATGTCTAACTCATAAAATGGTGAGAGCCTGGCAAAGGGATGACTGAGCTAACCTCAACATGAATCAAGAACTACCTACATAGTATTATAGTACCTCAAGCCACTATAGTTATAAATTTATAGTGGAGAATCCAAATATGTAACATCAATTTCATGAATTAAGTAAATGACATAGCATAAAAATAGTAATGGTAAGGTGATGCAATAATGCATGGTAAAGATGTTGCTCCTAATTTTCTCATCAGTGATTATAATTATAAAAAATTGTCATGGGTTAATGATGCTAATTTTCCCAAATGTGGTTATAATTAGTAGCACTAGGAATGAGATAGAACATGTTAATAATGAAAATTGTAATTTCCAAACCACTATTATACTACTCCTAAATACTGCTTATTTGTGAATACTAAATCAACTATAGAAACTTCATATGAATCTCATTGATGAAGCTGTTAGAAGAACCAATGGATTGTAACGAAGTTAAAAAGGGTGGTGAAGGGAGGGTAAAATAAATTTGGTCAATAGGGAAGGTATGGAAGGGATGGTTTATGGTATAATACAAGGAAGGTGATATGATACGATGTAAATGATCCTCAGATAATACCTCAAGTCTCTCAAGAAAAATAATGTTTGATATGTATTATGTTTATGGGCTCATCAAATTCATCTCCATCTGGTGTAGCTAATTAGTAAGAACTAGAGCCATAATGAGCAACAATGACATAAGGGCCGTTCCAATTAGGCTTGAAATTTTATTTCTTCTTTTTCATGGTCATGGTGTTATTCTAGTTTTATTTTAAGAACAATATCACCAAGCTCAAACTCTCTTTACTTTACATGTCAGTTATATTGACCACATAACCAATTATGATATGCTTGAAGGCTATTTATAGCTTCTATGCACTTTTTAGCCAGTAACTCTAGCTCTTACAAATGACTAACTCAATAATATTCATCATTAAGGATATTATTTAATGAGATACATAGAGAAGGCAACTCGACATCCATGGGAAGAATAGCCTTATTATTATAGATAATGAAATATGGTGTGGTTCTTATTGGAGTATGGTAATTAGTATGATAAGCCTAGAGGGTTAAAAATATTTGTAAGTGTCAATCATGTCCAACATCATTGACAATCTTCTTAATAATATTGATAATGGTATTTTTAGATGCCTTTGCATGGCCATTACCTTTTTGGTAATATGTAGTGTAAAAATGTTAGGTGATGTTAAACTTGGCATAGAGTTATTTGACATCCATATTTTTAAATGATCTACATTATCATATATAATTTCAAATGGGATACCATAGTTATAGATGATATGGTTGAATATGAATTTGGAAATTTATTTTTCATTCACATAACTAAAGGGTATAGCTTTAATCCACTTAGTGAAATACTTGGTGGTGGTAAGGATATGTTTATTACCATATAAGGATGTGAGGTTAATATTACTTATGAGAACAAGTGACCATGTTGAAAATTACCATCGTATAGTCATGGGTTTGACTATTCTAGCTATATCATGAATCAAATTTGCATGCCTTTGACATTTTTTAAATCTTTTCACATAAGCACCTGCATCTACTTTCATGGTTGGCCAATAATAAATATTATGGAAGAGTTTTTTTTTAAGTAAAACCCTATTGGTATGGGATCTACACACTCCTTCATGGACTTATCTTAATTATAATGTTGCTTCTACTAAATTCAAACAAAAAAGCAAAGTTTGATCAAAGCTTCTATGGTAAAAGGTTGGGTTGAGTAGGTTATATCAAGAGGCTTGGTGTTTGAAATATTTTTGTTGTTTGTGTGAAAGGTTTGTTATAAATATTTATTCATGAAGGTAGTTATATAAGTCTAAATACCAAATAGAACTGGGACCAAAAATGTCACAGATCATTTCAATGGTTGAAGGTTCATGAGCAGGTGTTAAAACATGTTCAACAAGGAAATGATAGTCTTTAGCCTTTTTTATATTAAATATCAAATAGCAAATGGTATCCATGACATATGTTATCATATTATTAGCATAAGGTATGTGTTCAAACTAAATATGGGTAATATTATACTTAAGAATGTTCACCATGTCCTTGTATGGTACTAGATTATCATCTTTGGTTTATAACTAGTCTGTAACCTAGTTGATGATTATCTGAGAATCACCATGAACCAAAATATATTTAATGTTTCATTGTAGTACTTGATGAAGCCCTACAATGAGTGCATATTTAGTGATGTTATTGGTATAAAGAAAGATGATAGAAAATGATTTGGGAATAAAATCCCCCTATAGTTATAATCATTGGCATAATTAAAAATGCCCCATTAGGGTATATAGAACAATAAATAATTATTTTACCAAAGGTGGTTATAATTATTGGCATAGTAGTTTTCCTCAATATGGAATATGGAAGCGTGATATAATTCATTTTTTCTCCAGTAGGGAAAATCAAGAAAAAGGGGGCTTACATGCTAAATATGTACTCACAAAGTAAGATTAAGATAGCATAGAAGATAATCATGAATTTTGGATACCTACTAGTATGGAGATACACATCTTAACTAGTAGGGATATAAAAATCATTTGAGATTTAACTACTATACATTTGGGTAATGTTTGGGAATTTGCTAGGTGTGAAAAAGGAGAAGTACTACAAAACCATTGCTTATAAGATCCACCAAATTAATTTTTGATATAACTTAGGATATCATATATCATAGTTATATAAAAATATAATAAAAATGTGTAGCCAAAGCATGGAAAACTTAATTTATATGCAAGTACAAATCACTTAGGCATAAGATATGAAAAATCAAATCCCAAGTGAATATAATGTAATAAACTAAGTGTAGGAATGTATATAGGAATGTATACTAGTTCATAACTCAAGTATAATATATGGGTGATCAAGATTTAAGTGTAAATAAATTTTAAGAATACTATGACAACTGATAAAGGAAAAGGAAAAGAAACAAAGAAAAATAAGATAAACACATAAACAACAAAACACCAAGAAATAAAAAGAATCTAACAATAAAACACCAATAAACAAAAAAAAACACCAATAAAAAAAATTAAATAAGCACCAAAAAAATATAAATAAAAATAAACATGGTCCTAAATAAATAAAATAACACAAACAAAATAAATAAACAATGCAAAGCAAAGAAGAGTTTTATAATCAAACTACTCTAAATAGATAAAGGAAATATACAAACTGTGGTTAATCATAATTTTAGTATAAATAAAATACAAATTATTTTTACATGTGTAATATTAGTGTTACTCTTGGTGACAAGGTGGCCCATAAATGAGATAGTAATGATGCAAGTATAACAATGCAAGAATAAAAGGCAAACATTCATCCCTAGGTGATAGAAGACCATGAAACAAAACAAACAAAATGCGGGGGGGGGGGGGGGGGGGGGAGAAGAAAATGAATGAGTAGTTGAGATGACTCCATATGCATTTGGAAAGTGGAAACTACCTACATAGTTTCATGGATGTAAGATCCAACTTAAACTTTAATCCAGATGTAGTTCTCCTAGGATATGGGATAGAAGAAAATGAATGATAAGAAAACATGATTGACATGTAGGGGAATATGGGAGTGATCTCAAAAAATGGTGAGTGTGTATAAAAAGAGAGGAATAACATTAAAAATCATGAAAACATCAATATAAATAAATCATGTAAGTTCAAGAGTATGTTTTAGGCTAAAACCATGGTGAAAGACAAGAAACGAATATCTACGAATGAAACAAATTGGTAGTTCATAGGGTCTACTACATATAAGGTGTAGAATGAGAATGAGCTCATAAAATGGAAAGAGAATATAGAAATCACAAAGTGATTTGAGCAGTGGAAATGGTTTCTCACAACATGATGAGAGCATAATAAAATCCAAGTGGTCATTAGTGCATAAAATTTGAATGTATAATGCTCACAATATAAAATCATAAAACAGTGAGAACATATGGCTAAGGATAATAAGGATGGGGAAACTAAAGGAAAAGTGATTAATTTTGAAATAGTTAGGAGTCTCATAATCCTTAAGGCAAAGAAATGTATAAAAAATAAATGAAGGTGTAGCTGAGCTAACCCAAGATACCCTATGTATCCAAGTTCTACCTACATAGTCTGTGTAAACCTCATGCTAATGTAGTTCTCCCAAAAATGGGAGGAAAAAAAGACCAAGGTGGTCTAGAAATAAATTGAATAGATAAGATGGCCCATCCCATAAAATTTTGGTGGATTTATATCTTGCATGGAAATAATAAGCCAATTATCATGATTTTTTTTTTTTAGGGTTTTCTAGATCGTTACAAAATTTTAGGGGGTTTGAAACTATTTCAAATGTTTTTGTAAATTTATAGGCTTATCAACTCAATTTAGGATTATGAGATACAAAATGGTCCAACTCATAAAATGGTGAGAGTTTGGTTTAGGTTTCTTATAAAATGGTGAGGGAATTTAAACTTGAATTGCTCACAAAATGGTGAGAGTGTGGAAAATGGGTGATTGAGTTAACCTCAACATGAAACAATCACTACATACATAGTCTCATAGGACCTTGAGTCACTATAGTTTTTCCTTTACAATGAGGATTTGACTATGTAATAACAATTTCATGAAATAAAAAAATGGCACAATATAGTAATAGTAATGGCAAGGTGATGTGATAATGCATGGTAAAGGTGTTACTCCTAATTTTCCTATAGATAGTTAAATTAGGAAACAATTTCATGGTTTAATGATACTAATTTTCCCAAAGGTGATTATAATTAGTAACATCAAGAATAAGATAAAATGTGTCAATAATGAAGAATGAAATTGCCAAACTAGTTTCATATTACTCCTAGATACTACCTCTTTGTGAATACTAAATAAACTACAAAAACTTCATTTAAATCCCATCACTAAAGATTCCTAAAGAACCAATGGATCAAAACCAAGGTCAAAAAGTGTGGTTAAGGGAAGGTAAAACAAATTAGGTCAATAGGGAAGGTATCGAAGTGATGGTATATGGTATAATATAAAGAAGGTGATATTATGGTATGACGTAAATGATTCTTAGAGAAAATACATTGGGTTTCTAAAGTGAAATAAATCTTGAGATGTATTATGTATATAGGCTCATCTAGTTCATCTCTATCTAGTGTAGTTAATCGGTAAGCTTGAGAGCCACAATTGACAATAATGACATAAATACCTATCTAATTATGCTTGAACTTGCCTTTATTCATTTTATTGATAGTGATGGTTTTATTGTTTTATTTAAGAACAATATTACCAAGATCAAAATTTCTATGCTTGACATGATAGATATACTGATCACTTAACTAGTTATAATATGCTTGAAGGTTGTTTATAGTTGCCATGCACTTTTCATCTAGTAAATCTAGCTCTTAAAAATAAGAGACTCTATAATGTTCATCATCAAGGATATGATTTGATGAGATATGTAGAGAAATAAACTCAACCTCAAAAGGAATAATGGCCTCAATATCATAGACAAAGGAATATGGTGTGGCTCTTGTTGGAGTATGGTAATTAGTATGATAATCTTAGAGGGTTCAAAAGATTTATAAGTGTCAATCATGGCCAACATCATTGACAATATTAATAAGAATATTGACAATGGTCTAGTTATATGTCTCTATTTGGCCATTACCTTATTGTTAATATGTAATGGAAAATTTTTGGGTGATTCAAACTCAACAAAGATTTCTTTGACATCCTTGGTTTTAAATGATCTACCATTATCATATACAGTGTTGGATGGGATACCATAGTGGCATATGAGATGGTTGAAGATGAATTTGGAAATTTTTTCCAATCACATAAGTGAGGGGTATAGATTTAACCCATTTAGTGAAATACTCGATGGTAGTAAGGATATGTTTATGACCATCTGAGGACATGGGCTTAATCTTTTCGATGAGATCTATTCCCCATGTTGAAAATGGCCATGATGTAGTCATGGGTTTGAGTTTTTTGATTAGATAATGAATCAAATGTACATACCTTTGAAATTTATTACATATTTTCACATAATAAAATGCATCTACTTTCATGGTTGGACAATCAATAATAACTAGTAAGGAGGAAAGTTTTGGGAAGGATGACCCCACTAGTGTGAGTTACACACACTCATTTGTGGACATCCCTTAATGTTAATGTTGGTTATAACAAATCGAAACAATGAAGCAAAATTCCATAAAATATTTTATGATAAAGGGTTGGGATGATTAGGGTATATCAAGACGCTTGGTGTGTGAAAGATTTTTATTTTTTGTGTGAAAGGTTTGGTGGAAGTATTTAGTTATGAATGTAGTTATATAATCTTGAATACCAAATAGAACTAGGACCAACAATGCCATAGATCATTTGAATGGTCAAAAGTTCATGAGTATGTGTTATAAAATGTTCAATAAGGAATTGATATTCTTTGTCCTTGTATATGTTATAAATCAAAGAACAAATGGTATCCATGGCATCTATTATCATGTTATTATCTCAAGGTATGTGTTTAATTTAAATATGTGAAATACACTGCTTGAGAATGTATACCATGGCCTTGTATGGTACCAACTAATCATCTTTGGTCTAGAACTGGTATGTAACCTAGTTGATGATTTGCTTATAATTAAACTGAACCCAAAGATGTTCAATGTTCCATTGTACTACTTGATGAATCCCTAAAATGGGTGATTTGTATTCATCCAGGTTATTGGTATAAGGAAATCTAATACAAAATGATTTGGAAATAAGATCCCCCTATGGTGTAATAAATAATAGGTCAGCCTCTAATCCATGAAATGTGAATGAACCATAAAAATATAGCTTCAAATATTGCTCCTCAGGAGGTGTTTCTATGATAGTCATGATGGAATCATCTGGGAATGTAAAAGTGAGTGGTTTAATATCTGAAAGGAGAGTTTTAACAAGTTGATCTATAAGTACTTTTCCTTTATGGCCTTGTGATTGGCATACTCAATCTCATAATTTCTCAAAATCATTATCCACTTATACATATGACCCTGCAAAGTTATTTTTGATAGTAGATACTTGAGTGGATATACTTTGTCAATGACTATGGTCTTGTTTTTAAGCATGTAATGACATAAATTCTAGGTTATGAAGACCATATCTAAACATTATTTTTATATTAGCATATAGATGTGCTACTAGTGTATGACTTAGATAGTACACAACATGATCTTTCCCATTTTCATCATGCTTAGATAAAATTACCCATAGGACATTGTTAGTGGTAGTTAGGTATAGTATAAGTGGCCTCCCTAGCATTGGTGATAACATAGTAGGTGGTTCAGCTAGGTATTCCTTTAGTTTCTCAAAGGATTTATGACATTTTTCACCCTAAAGAAATGTAATACCTTTATTCAATAAAAGAGTGAAAGTATGGAATTATATTGGCTAATTTTAAAATAAAGCATCTAATAGAATATATTTTTCCCTATAAACTATGGAGATACTTTAAAGTGGAAGGTGAAAACATTTTAGTAATGTCTTATACCTTGGTAGGATCAAATTTAATGCATCGATAAGAGATAATAAAGCCTAAAAAATTTCTTGAAGTGACATCGAAGATGCACTTCTTCGAATTGAGTCAAACCTTATACTCATAAATAATTTCAAATATCCTTTATAGCATAGTTGTATGATCTACACAGGTCTTAGATTTACCCAATATGTAATTCATATAGTCTTTGATAATATCATACATTAGTCATGAAATATAATGATCATATCCATTTTATACATTTCCCTAACATTATTAAGGATGAATGGCATAACTTGATAGCAAAATATTCCCCAAGGAGTGGTGAAAGCCATTTTGTGTTGATCCTATGGTGTGATGTTGATCTAATTATATCTTGAAAATCTATCCGTGAGGGAAAGCATTTCATATCTAATTGTGGAGTCAACTATCATGTTGATATTCAATATAGGAATGTTATCCTTGGGTTAGGCCTTGTTGATGTCTATGAAATTAGTGTAGACTATGATCCCTTCATGTTTATTACTAACATGAATAATGTTGGATATCCACTCTAAATAGTTGATCAATCTGATTCATCTCACTTATAAGTTTTTTTTAACTCTTTCTTAACTAATACAAGGATACATTTTACACAATTTATGCTTCATGGGTTTGGAATTAAGATGCACAACAAGGTGGGGTCCAAACTTGGCATGCCCCAATAATCCCATGAAAAAATGTCAACAAACTCCCTCAAAAGGGTTGTAAAAATTTCACATTCCTCTTTAATGAGGGAGACACCTAATTTAACCCACTTCAAATCCAATGGATTACCATTATTAACTTCCATAGAATATTTTACTAGGAGATTCAAGACATATTATAGAATAGTTGGAAAAGATGTGAATTGGCCTAAAATGGCAAAGCCCTCTAATCAGACGAGTTCTATAAGCTCTCCCAAATAGGATGATTTTGAATGACCTAATGGAAACAATGGCCATGTAACAAACACTATGGGACATTCTCATTTTATTTTATCAAAGGAATGTTATTCCTTTGTACTTAAATTATACCCAAAATCAAGTTCACCATTGGTGATCTCTTGAGCTTCATTAAAATAAGGGTGAACATCCCCGTGTAGTGGTACTTGAAATAGGTTTTCAACAAAAGACTAACTTTTTTATTTACTTTTAACCTGGTCTAAAATCAACTCAAAAAGGTTTTCAATTTGGGACTTCAATGTTTTATTCTTTTATTTTTATCTAAGGGTGTTCACCTACTCTTTGAAATAGGCTATAAGATCCAGTTTGATAGAGAACCCTTGTTTTTGGTCTCCTAATATTGTCTCTTAGGCCTAGAAAATCACAAAAGGCCTCATCATTCTCAAACTCATCTGAAGGTACTATGGATTCTTATTGGTCTGAGTATATAAGTTAAGGATGATAAAGGGAAAGCATGGAATGTTGGATTACTGGGGTAATAGTTCAAATTGTATATGGGTCAAACAAGTTAGTACTAGAAAGGTCTTCATATATGATATGATCAGACTCTGCTTTACTTCCAACATCATCACCACTAGTTATTAGTGTTAGAATATGAATAAGATATGTGGGGTCACCCCCAGATAGTTTAAATCTGAGACCATGAGTTCCTTTATATCTAGCCATAGAAATGGGCTCAAGATTACCCTAATAATTTTCCCCTAGGCCTTTACCTTAATATGCTTGGTTATCAATGATCTTGTTAGGGATGGTATACTTATCACTTTAGTAACAATCAGCCAATTTATCATCGTATAAATAGGAACCATAATTAGCAAGTGGGTCTTGTTCTTGGCTAATGGCATGCGTAAAAATAATAGGCACTAGGCTATGAATCTTTCCTTTTACCTTTTATCGCCATTCCATATAAATTGGCTTAGCTTTGGTTCTTCCATAAGTCTTAAGATAATGTGGAAGCTTGGCTATGTCAAATGTGTCATGGGTAAAATACTCTTCTTGACCATTATCTAAAATGGTAAGCTGATTAGACATTTCAATAAGATGAATATGTGAGGTTGAGGCAAGTCTATCAAGGTCTATGCAATTTACTTTTGGTAATTCAATAAGTATATCTTTATCTTCATCTTTTTTGGGTACTAAGTCTAGACCAAATGGTAATTGTAGCTTTCATATTCAACTTCTAAATTCTTGTAGTGTTCATATAGATTTAAATATTCATGGATAGTGACCTTTATCCCTTAAGTGAGGAAACTTGATACATTGGTGCAATGTTGAAGGGATTGCACAAATTTTATGTATCCATGGTCTACCCAAAAGCAAATTATATGATAAATCTAGGTTTATAATAGGAAAAAGTGTATCATGGGTCAAAGGACCAAAAATCATTGGTAAAATTATGGTTCCTTATGATTCCTACTCTTCATTTTCATAGGCCTTGATAGTAATAGTCTCTGGCTAAAGGTCAAATATTGTAAATCCCAAATGCTTGATTAGCTTTAGAGACACAACATTCAGACTTGATTTATTATCTATGATGACACATTTGACTTTGTGTTGTATGATGACAACTTCAATGTATAATGGGTTATTATGGAGAGAACTAATGGATAACATATCACTTTGGTTGAAGGTCAAATATTAGCCTAGGGCTAGGTGTCCAACCAAAGCCTGAAGTTTGTCTAGTGTGGTGTAATTTGGCACTTGGGATTGGCCTAGGAATTTTATAAGGATATTATTTTGGATGGTAGATGTACATAAAAAATCTAAAATGGAGATTTGTGCAAGTATATTTTGGAGTTATTCCATAATGTCATACATTTTTTACTCAGCAATTGTAATTGGCCTACTCCTAATCAACATAGTGGGTTGGATTGGCTCATTGATAGGGGATTATAGGCTTAGGATTATGATTTTAGATTGTTGATTTTAAATTACACAATCTAGATTGGATACAAGACCATCATAAATATAAAATTATGGGGATGGACTAGAGAGTATAACTATTGATTTCCAATGAACTTTATTGTGGTCATGGGGAAATGAAGAGTTATCATCATAGGGTCTTGAAATGGTAATCCTTAGTTGTTGTTGCACTTGGTTATGATCATAGGTCAAGGAAGGATTACTAGCACTAGTAGGTTCATTGGCATTGTTAGGCAATGGTCCTAGTCTATTGGCATTCAATATAGGATTGATTTTAATAGTAGATATATGACCACTTGTAATAGGACCTACAACTTTATTTTAGTCATATGAAACTACATGGTAGGTCTATTAGTTATTGGGTCATTTTAGCCTTGGTTCCTTCCATTCAATGGTTGATATTATTATTGTTGCTACTAATATTGTTGTTTTTTTATTGTGGTTGTTATTTTGGTTGAGGTATTCATTGTTATTGTTTTTGATTGGTATTGTTGTGATATGGAAAAGGATTTTGGTAGATAACTAGGTTTTGATTGGAAGTAGATGTTCTATCATCCAACTAGATCTCTCCATTTTCTAACATATTCATTATGAGGTGTTTCAACTACACATAATGGATTATAGAATGTCCATGAAAATGATGGTATTAAAAAAACTCATTCTATATATACTAATATGGATAAGGTATTCCCTTAGAAAAGTGTTTTGGAATATACCAACTAATCATATTGGTCATGGTTGATTTGAAAAACACTACTTTAATAGGCTCACTAGGGTCATTGAAGACTCTAGGAGTGGGTCTTATTCTTGGAGCAAGGGTTTATAAAGGTGGTGGATATAGCATTTGAGGATATCACCTAGGTTAAGGCATAGGCCTCACTTACTAGATAGGCTACATTTATGGAGTAATCTACATTTATGGTATAAGCTGAGTGGATGGTGTTTGCACCATTTAAACATGATGCAACTTAGTGACTCCATTACCTACAAAATTCTTGTTACAATTGTGTGGCATAGGTTTTTCATAATTATTATCCTAAGAAAGTGCAGATGCTTTCACTTAGACTAGGCTAAGATTTTGACTTTGGCCCAAGTTTTTGTTTTGGCTCTAATTCTAGTTTAAAGAAGACAACTTGATAATCCATTTGTTGATAAGGGCTTTTTTGATCGATATGCCTTTCTCAATGATCTATTTGAATATGTGAGAACACTAAAGCTCTAAGTGATAAGATATTTTGTTATGATTTTTTTAGTAAACATAATTACCAATTGTTTATCTAGTAAGTTATTGGTGAAATGACTATAAAACATTTTCCCTCTTTATAGGTAGCCGGCAAAGATCTCACCAGATTTCTACTTGCCCTGAGTCAAATACACTATTGAAATCTCATGCTCAAGATTTTAGGATAAACATTGTACAAAATTATCTAATAGAATATCAAAGTTAGATATTGAGTTATTTGTCAACTTAAGAAGCCACTCCAAAGCATGTCCAATGATAAGAAGAAGGTAGATGTCACTATAAGCCACTGGCTGGAAAATGGTAAAAAACCTTTTTGATGGTCTCTAAGGTCTCATTTACCCTTATAATTTTAAAATTTTTGTGGCTTATAGATTGGATAAAATTATATCTGGAGATACTCTATGTTAAATGGGTATGAATACACATCATCTAATTTGAACTTCTTTGTTTGATTTCTTGTTTTATTAGATGCAATTACATCCTTCATATGTTGCATTTTTTTGGCCAATAAACTTGATGTCACATTTGGTTGTGGTGGTGGTTGGGTGGTCAAATGTGTATTACCTTAACCAAGGTACAATAGAAGTATGGATTATTGTGTAACATTGGTTTGGTAGACCAATCGACCAATAATATTCATATACACATTTTGATTAGGTTATTGATACTTTATGTGTTATTGGTAAATATTCTAGTTTGGATTTGGAATATTGCCTTGGGTCTTAGGGAATTGAGGTTGTGATGGAAGTATGTGTCTTTTTGGAAGGTATTCAGGCTATTGAGTTTGAGTAAAAACTTGTTGCCAACTAGTCAAACATAGTTGTATAAATAGTAATTATTATTGACTAAGGCCCTATCTTTAAACATGTGGCACATGATGGGTATAAGATAAAAATTGCCTAATAGTTATTTAGTGGATATTATCACCTCTTTTTTGAATAAACACCTATTATAAACTAGATGCTTGTTAGGTGTTTGGTATTTGTCTTTGACCAATAGAAATATGTTGTTGATTAGAAAATGTATATAATTATTAAGGTACATTGGTATATAAATATTGAGGTACATTCATCACTACTTATTGAAGTGGAACATCCATTTCCACTTTTTTAGGTGGCATAGTGTTCTAGATCTATAGAGGTTGTAAATTGGTTTGTACTTATGGCTACAAACTATTAGCCATCATCTATTGAAGTAGGATAATATTCATCACTTTTTGAGGTAAAACATTAGCTAGAGTCTGATTACTTATCCCCTGATGTTGTGTGATTGAAAAAGTAGGTGGTTAAGGATTGGGAGTAACTTGTTATGGTTAAGAATTAGGCATTCCTTCCCCCACTATTATGAACCATTCATGGTATTGGTAAGAGTTACTTATTGTTGAGGGTTATTTGGTGGTGAATTTACCTCACATTGGCCTGAATTAGAAGACACTTACATGTTATCCACTGTATTTGACACATGATCCTAAGTAGAGGCCACAGTCACTTTCCTAACTAATGGGACATTAAAAATGTTGCCTACTAAATTAATTTGGGAAAATGGGTCCACACCCATATTATCATGACCTAATGAATTAATTTACACTCCTATTGAAGGAGTTATTTCTATGAGTGGAGTATTTGATATAGCCATAGTGTTGAAATTTTGTGCTAGATTAAGATAAGTCTGATATGCTTGTTGTATTTTCATGAATTGGTCCTCCATGGGACCCTTTCCTTTTGCAATCATATTTGGATCTTGGTATGAAAAAGGCATGAGTGATTGAGGGTAAATAGTAGAATCATGTTCAATCTTTTAGGTATAAGGTACATTTTGAGGCACTCTAACTAGACTAGGTAGGTTTTCATGGGGAAAGTCTTTTAAAAACTTGGCCCCTACCTCTATGGATATAAATAAAACCTCATCTTTGTTCTCAAGAAAGTGATGATCAAACAATTATGAGTCATAAGTCATTGGAATGGTAACATAGTAAGGTTGTTATTGGAATTGTTCAATAATAAATAACACACTAGCAAGGTATTGAGTTATTTGTTCTTTCTCTTGACATTTATAAGGAGGTGTATTAACTAGGTAATGTGATAATGTATCTTATCCTTGTTCCACATATTGAGTAGTGTAAGGAGGATATGGATCCATCTCACAAACTACATCATCACCATATGGGTCTTGAATAAAGGCATCATTCTCGACTACATTTTCATAATCTAGATTGTACATGGTCCCACTATGTGTGTAGTAAGGAATATCTAAATCCATGACTAATGTCTCATGAAGAAAAGGTCTAGAGTTCATAAAAACTCTTGAAATGTAGTCTAAGAGATTTTTTCAATTCTTGGTATGTATAGAAACTTCGTATAGATGGAAAACTCGATCTAAATGGTTTAAAATTGGCATAGGAATGGAGTTATTCTCCAAAATCATCAATGATAATCTTGGTCTCAAATATCTCCAAGGTATACTATCTTGCACACAAATTGTCAAATGAAAGGTAAGTTTGAATCTTGTTCTTTTGGCATATTGTTTCAAATGAATATGATCTAGGTCTAAAAATGAAAAATGATTATTAGTCTTTGGAAATAAGTCACAAATATAGAATTTAAAATAACTAGGTTGAGGTAAAAACTTGAAATTAATATAATCTCTAAGGAAAACAATTCAAAACACTTATAATCAATATAGGAACATGGATTTAAAAAAACTTGACCTTGGTAGAAGACATTCACCAAAGGTGCATGCCTAATACTAATTTGGAAATTAAATATCAAGTAGGCTAAAATAAGAGTGACGAGTAAAAAAATCAAGCCTAAGTGATAAGAAAAGATTCAATGTAAACTAACTATGCTTAAGGTTTTACTTGAAAAGAGACTTTTGACCTTAGTTCAAGGCAAAAAATTGACTCGAGGAACATGAAAATAGACCACTTCCTAGATCTAGGCAAAAGAGTATTCAAAAAAAGAAAGGAATTAGCCAAAGTTGCATGATTAAAAGGTAAGAGGTAAACACCTAAGCCAAAATTAAGCAAGTCATAGGTATAAACCACTCAATTTTGAATTTAAACTTCGCAAGACAAATTTTGAACTTGGTTTAAAAGACTTGGATTCATCAAATGTTTAACATCATAGACATAAATGGATGGAATAATGACACCAATTTTAGACCAAAGGAATACATGGTTTCAAACTTGGTTTGAAACAGGGGAATGTTTTTGAAATAACATGAGCAGCTTAATAATGCTACTTTTCTTAAAAGGTATGAAAATGGTTTTCAAAACTCCAAGGCAAATACTTGGGATAAAATGGATAGTGTAGTGACACATCATTTAAACAAGTGATATACAAATATTATGGAATGAAAATTCTAAGGCAAAAAGTGTGACACTAAATAGATAAAATAAAACCTCTTAGGCTAAAGTGGTGTAAAAACATGTGAATGGTTTATGAATAATTTTTTAACACACAAATAGTTTCTAGTCTCAAAACATGCATGTAAATAAAATAAAATAAAAGTAGCACAAATATATCATCTTATTCCTATAACTAAAATGAGTGTCCATTGCTTTAGCCAAAGTTTCCACCGATATACCAATACTTGTGAGGAATTAAATGTTAATCTAAAACTTAAAGTACAAGTGTAGGTATAGTTTTTACACCCCATATATCTCTTAAGAATTGGTACTTGTCATGCAATTAGAGTGAGGATAAATTGGCATTTGGCATGAAATTTTGTGATAAGTGGGGTTTGACTAAAATATATAAGTTTTGCATGTACTATATGGTCCCAATTTTAGTTAACATAAGGGTGAAAAACATTAATTAAATACAAACCACCTATCTTACTATGCAAGGGTATATTCCTTTACCTAATGACTCTATCTATGTACTACTTAGTAGAGTCAGATGTCTTGCTATTACATGGCCTGAGTACCCATTAGGATGGTCAGACTAACTACTCACCACTATCCCATCCAATAGTTTTCCCAATTTATATATCCCATCATGGAGAGAGGTTGGTATAATGTTAGGAGATGAAACCCCAGGTCAACACACCTTCAAAGAAATCATGAGGAGGCTATGAACTCTTGCCTACAATCCAAGTTCATAAAAAGAAATAAATGAAAAATGGAAATAATTTATAGGTCACTTTTGAATCACCCAAGTCACTTGAATCTTGGGGAGATCATACAAGACATTATTTATGACACATTTTATAAACAATGGTAATAAACCAATCACTTTTGGTCACTTGAGTTCCCTAAAGGGGATGTGGGGAGATCATACATGATAAAGTTTATGTTTGCCAAAATCAAAGAATCTAGTCTAGATAATTTGAAACTATTCTAAAGAATAAAAAAGAATTGAAAAAGCTCTTAGGAGCTCTAAGTAAAGATGTAGGATCTTTTTACTAACACAAAATCAAAAATTGTTTGAAATTGTTTTCCCCTTAGCCATGTTTGCACTTGTAAATGCTAAAATTAAAATTGTTAAGTAGATTTTAAGCACCTTAGTCAAATGTGAATGAAATTTAATCTTTATTGTAAAATTTGACTTTGTAAAATGAAAAATAAATTAAAATGCATCCAAACTTCTTCTTTCTTGGATTAATTCTCTATAAACATTGTTAGTCGATTATTTTTTACTCTAAGAGAAGGTAAAATTCTACAAATTAGCTCAAGAAAACATAATTTTAAGCTCTCTTGAATGATTTCACAATTATGTAGTAAACTATGAATTGTAAAATTGTTCAAGCATATAAAAATATAGAAAAATAGAAAAGTAGAAACTTGTAGTGGATGTTTTCACTGTTTTAGAAAAATTTCACAACTTTGTTCAATAATTTTAAAACTTAGGCAAACAATTTTACAACTCAAGTCAAAAAATTTGGCAACTCTATGATTTAACAACTCCAAAAAATAATTTCACAACATGGGCAAATAATTTCAAAACTCAAGGAAATGATTTCACAACTCTACAATCTCACAATTCAGGTCTTAAATTTCACAACTTGAGTCTACAATTTTTTAACTATCTCAAACCTTTAAGAAAAAACACCAAAATAGACAAATTATTTTGTGATCCAAGTGTATAATTTTACTATTAGGTGTCCTAAGTTTTCAAATAGTCAACACAATTATGAAAACATAGAATAAATAATAATTTTTTAATTAGACAATTTCACAATTAAAATGATGATTTCCCAATTAAACTCTATTATTTTATAATTAAAATGATTATTTCACAATTAAACTCTACAAATTCACAATTTTTCATAAAACTAAGAAAAACCCATAAAACTGTAACATATTTATAATTTTCCTTCATGATTTTGCAACTTTCTCTACTAATTTCATATTCTCATAAAGTCAACTCCAAATCAGAGTGATTTTGTAATTTTATAAGATAATTTTTCCGAATCAGTTGATGATTTCATGGTTTACCTCTATGAATTCATAGTTATGTAATCATGAATTTGTAAATTCATAGTCACAAGTAAAACATGGAAAGCTTAGCCAAAAATTAAGAAATTAAGCTCTAAAATGAAATATTCTTAGATCTAAAAATCTCTAAAAATATCTATTTATACTCATAGGTTGTGTGGTCCCATTGAGCATACCATTATGCAATCAATAGGAATATAATAGGGGAGACTAGTATCATGTTAGTATGATGAAAATCAAACAAAAACACACTAATAAATCTAACACCTCAAGCCTAGACACTCAAGGAGCAAGAAAAAAATACAATTAACTATCAATAGAAGACAAAACAAACATTATTTAGCTTCCTTGAGAGTAAGAGTTATATGTTGGAGATGGGGGAATGTGCTCAGTCATGTGATCAAAGAATATTTGGCAATGGTGCTCTTTGCATCATATGTCCTTGTCATATTGGTAATGTTGTACTTGGATTTGGTTTTGGCTTGGCTCTCTCAATAAATGAGCATTATAACACTAAAAATATAATCTTATTAAATCTATTTTTTCGTCATAACATTACACCAAAAGAGCTTGTTGACTAATGGGTGAAGCCTTGTATTTATAGCCTTTCAAACTAACTCTAACCCATGTGCAGTTAGGTTATATTTAACCATGGTTGAGTTTAGACTAACCCTAGTTGAGTTAATGAGGGGATAAGAAATTAATATTTAGGATAGAGATACCATTTATTAATAATGGCTCTCCATTTCTAAATTTAAGGCTTTAGGGGAGATATTTTTAATTCCTTGACTTTCAGGATGATGACATCATCATGACCTCATTTTTTTTAAATTTTCCTTTTTACAAAATTCATTTTCAATAATTTCACATGAAAATTTTACTTAAGAATTTAATTTAATTTTATTATTTAATTCATTCTACTTATCATTTTATAATTTAGTAATTGTTTAAGTGTTTTATCTAATGAGTCCAAAGGCCAAAATATCAATTTGATAGGTCACAAGTTGACTGGATATGAATCCATGCAAGGTTACTATTAAATACAAAATAATACCTCAAATAGAGATTCATAAAATATTTAGGTATTGTTAATTATGTATCCAAGGTGGCCAATGGTGTTCATGAGGTGCTAAGTATGTTAATAGGTTAATGACAAAGTGTGCCTTAGTGATCAGGCATGAACCTTGAAGTGTTTGTTTGGTTAGGCAAGATGATGGATGTTGATTATGTGTTGAAAATTTTTTAGGGTTCATATTGGTTATGATGAGTTCTTTTTATACTTGTGTAAGTTAAAATAATTCATATAAGTAGTCTTGTGAAGGTTTAGGTTATCCTAGTCATCTTGGTAGAATTTACTGAGTAAGTAGATTGATGATGTCAACATTTGCATGTGTAAATTTGTTAGAAGAAAGTGGTAACATGGGTTTATTAATATTTATTCCTAGATCAAGTTTTTAAAATTTTATATGTTAAAATTATGTATATCAAATGTTATGATGGTTCAAATTTTCTCTCTTAAGCAGATTTCAGTATTTTCTAAAGCCAAATTTGCATTAAAAAGTGATTGTTGGAATTCAAATATTTAAATTTACAAAGGAAAACTAATCTACAATATTTTGACAATAAATTTTTATTATGGATGAATTTTATGATGGATTAAAAATAAATTTACTAGATAACATCAATGGAAATCTACTAATATTGATTTTGAGGTTTGGATGGTCATACATTTGCATTTATTATGTTTCAAAGTTGACTAAGGGTTTGAATTTCTTCTACAAGCAACCTGAGAAGGATGTTTGATTTTTTATTGATGGTGTTTGGATGTTTCATGGTTAATTATATATTGGAGAGTTTTTTAATACTCCATGAAGATCATCTATATGGATTTTTGAGTTTTAACCAATCCATATTGAATTTTAACCATTGCTTGGAAGTTGACTATTTTTTTGTTCATGTTGTTTTCATGCACAAAGTAATTAATTGAAATTTTTTGCATATGTAGAGGAGTTTAGTGATGAATAAAATCACTCTATGGTGTTTTAGGTGTCATGTGGCATGGACCTATGTGCTTTGAAGTGGTTTTGTGTTTTTATTTTAGCTCAGTAAAGTGTTAAATGGGTGAATAGGTCTATATGGACCCAAAAGGGATAACTTAGGCCTAATTGAAAGGTGTTATTGCTTAAGGGTGATATATAAAATATATGGTAAACCTATGTAGGTGGTGTTTATATGTTTATAATTGGGATATAAGCCTTAATGTTTAAGTAATTTTTTTTGGCCAACCAAGAAGGTGGTAATCATGAAGGCTCTATAAAGAGCATAAACAAAGATGAAGGATTCTAGAGTTGATGAGAAAAGTATAGAGGAGTGTGAGTATGCTTGGTGGATGAATTAAAGAGTAGAGTAGTGTGAGTGAATTGTGTGTGACATAATGGTCATATTTATAATGTTATAATAGTGTTTTTAGGGTTGATGATTGAGGATGAATGAAGAAGTGTAGAGTGATCTAAAAGGTTGTTTTAGATGCATTTCTTGTGTGTGAAAGCTTGAGAGAGTGTGAAGGGTTGAAGATAATTTATATTCATTATTTATCCATAATATTGGAATGCAACTAGAGATATATAGGTTTTGATATCAAAGGTGTTATATGGGTTCTCAACATCTAGGACAAGTGGGTACTTGTTCATTCTTAAGGGTTGGTACTCATTATGAATTAGGTGCTTCACTAAAGTCTCTTGTTTGTGATATATTATAGGATCATATTCCATTGGTTTTAAGGCTTGAGAGTGGGTTTTATTCCCCAGGAGGGTTTCCTATGTAATCCATGTTTAATATTCCTTGATCTTGCATTATTTTATTTGTTCATTGCAATGAATGGTTTATACGATTCATGATTGCTTATATTTAATGATCAAGAGATTTAATAATTAGAATTATATTTTTAATTGATTACATCACTAATTCACACCCTCCCTCTTAGTTATTTTACCTCTAACAATTTTTATTAGAGCCATGAATTCTTTATAATTTTAACCACTTGAATTTGGTCAAAGGTACAATGGGTAGTCATCAAATGTAAGGTGTTTTATATACTAAGTAATCACCACTATTAAATAAATCCAACTATGATTTTGAGTGTAAAAATGAAGACCTAAATCATGTCTCTAGGTTTTGACATTTGGAAATCTATTATGGATGGGTATTATACACCCCCTACTCCTCCAACTAGTGCAGCTAAAAAGAAGTTGAGTGAGAAAAAGTATAATGCTATTAGTGTTATCAATTATGTCCTATCAGAGGCTAAGTTCACCAAGGTAATCCATTGAAATTCAGCCAACGAAATGTGCGACACATTAGAGATCATCTATGAATGGGATTCAAAGATTAAGTTGGCTAAATTACAAACCTACCAAAGAAAATTTGAGGCCCTCAAAATTCAAGAATAATATACCATGGTATCCTATATTATAATGGTTGATGAGCTGGTGAACATGATCAAAGGGCTTGGAGAAAATATTGAAGAAGATATTATAGTGTAAAAATTATTAAGGTCTCTCACCCTCAAGTTTGATTCAAAAATTTATGTTGTAGAGGAAATTCATGATCTCACCAAGATGAAGATGGATGGATTGCATAGAATAATTACTACTTATGAGATGAGATTAAATGAGGACAAACCACCAAAGAAGGAAGCAACCTTCAAGGTGATCTAGGAGACACAAGGTAAGAAGATCTAGTTAAGTCTTGAAGACTTTGATCTTAACTAATATCAACTTGAATCCATGATTATAATAAAATTGAATGTAGGATCAGGGAAATATGAAGGGAATATTCTTTTTAATTTTTTTTCATGTGTTAAAGTTGGTCATTTTGTAGCTAAGTTCCTAGATAGAGGCAAGTTAAAATATAAGGAAGATCATAAGGAATATCATGAAGATGAGCACAAGAAATATAAAGGTCCTATCAAGTATAAGAAATTTTTCAATAGCATATATGGAAAGGAGTCATACAAAGGTAGTAATAGTCTTTACCATGAATAAGATAGTAACTCATCTACTGAAGAAGAAGGAAACACATTAGATAGTGATGATTCATCTCATGATGAGAACAAAGAGACACTATTCATGGATCTTAAGGATGAGGAAGGTGAATGTTATTTAGGTAGAGATCTCATTGGTGGAGATATATTAGAGGAAGAATATGAGTAATTCACTCTTGAAGATAAATATCTAACTACCTTGGTAGAATTAAAGATTCTACAAGGCAAGAATAGAAAGCAATCATCCTTGATCAAAACCTAAGAGGAGAAAATTGGTTTTTTTGAAGAAATGTTTATCAATGAAGCCAAAGAACATGATGAGATCACTCAACATATTGAAACTAAGGTTTTTACCCTTGTTGAAGAGCTAAAGAGTAAGGATGAATAATGTGTCAAATATAAATTAGAAAAGGATTCTTTATAGATGAAACTAGATCAAGCTTGAAAAATATCAAAAATTTGAGAAAAGTATAGTTGATATTAATGACTTATTAATCAGTCAAAAGGTCTCAAATGAAAAATCAAGCCTAGGGTTCCATGAATATGTTTAAAATAATAAGAATATTAAGAAGACAATGATGATAGATCAAGAGACTAATCATGTTAAGGAGAGTGTTATTCAATACAAGAAGAATGACAATATGAATAAGAAGGACAAATTCAAAAGATACAAAATTTAAAATAGAATGAATCAACCCAAGGCATTAAGGTATAATAAATTCTTCAATGGTAATATTATACCTATCATCAATTTGGTCATAGGATCATTGATTGTAAGAGAAAAGATCCTAGTAAGAATTTACATGGAATTATGAGAAAGATAATGACAATCATGAAAAATATCATCATTCAAGATAGTCAAATAGTCCATAAGGAAATCATGACATCTTGTGTTATATGTGTCAAGGGATTGGTCATATTGAAAGGTCTTATAATGCTTTCATCAAGAAATCATATGATCAGGTGTATGAATTGGATAATGAAACTTTAAGGATTAATGATATGGCCCATACATAAGGTATATAAAATTAGATAAACTTTATTTGTTTCAAATATCAAGAGAGAGGTCGCATAACAAGCTATTGAAAAAATTCAAAGAAACTTTCTTTGGATAGGTACTGAGGAGAAAAGGAGAATGCCTTTAATTGCTTGGGATAACATTTGTAAACCTGTCAGGGAAGGAGGACTAAGAATAATGAAAATTAGAAGTATGAACACAGCTCTCTTAGCCAAGCAGGGATGGAGGGTTTATCAGGAAAACATAGAATGGAAGAATATATGGAAGCATAAGTATTTATTCAAGGCAAAGTCCCTCTCTAATTTCTTTTCTTACCCTGATGTTTCCCATCCATCTTCCATATGGGGGGCAGTTCAGGGTACTAAACAAGTTTTAGAAGAAGGAAGCTCTTGAAAAGTTGGCAATGGAAAAAAGGTGAAATTTTGGGAGGATGTTTGGTTAAAAGGAAAACCTTTGATAGATGAAATCCAAGATAAAGAAGCAATAGACCGATGTAAGCAAATATTGGGAATAATGGTTAACCAATACTTGTAGAACAAATCTTGGGTGAACCTTACTGATCTTGATCAAGATTTCAAGAATATATAACTATCCCTAAATTCTATATCTCTCTACCTTAATCTTGAAGATAAGATTGTTTGGCATAATGAGCCTAGTGGAAAATTTAAAGTTTCTTCCATTTTTACTTCAAAGGGAAATGGCAACAAACCTTTGTGGATGAAGGCCTGGATAAAGGGGCTCATCCCTAAAATCAAAATCTTCTTCTGGACCCTCTTCCAAAATAAAATCTTGACTCTGGACAATTTCCAAAAAAGAGGAATATATGTTGTGAACAGGTGTATTCTTTGTAAGAAGGGCTTTGAAGATAGAGATCACTTGTTTGTGAACTGTTCTTTTACGCAACGAGTTTGGAAATAAATCCTCAATCTATGGGGTATTGCTTGGATTCACCACAAAAATGTGGAACTATATTTTAAAAGTTGGTATTGTCCTTCCAAGAATCCTGAAGTTATATTTTTATGGAAACTAACTCTTCCTCATATTTGGTGGGGAATATGGAAGGAAAGAAATAACTAAATTTTTAGAAGTAAAGAACTTCCCTGATGGGTGGTGGGGAAAAACATCATTAGAGCTATTAAGGAGAATTTCTCATCACAAAGGAATCCAAATCCAACCTTTCAAGTGGATAATCCCTTAAGAATGGAGAATTCTAATGGTAAACCTGAAAATCCTAAACTAGGTGTTACTTGGAATATCCCCCCTCAAGGGTGGATTAAAGGAAACTTTGATGGAGCTGCTAAAGGGAATCCAGGGAATGCAAGATGTAGAGGAGTCTTGAGAAACCATATGGGAAATGTAATCAATGCTATTTCAATCCCCATTAGAAAGTTGAATTGTCATATTGCTGAAGCTTCTGCTGCCCTTCAAACCATCAAACTAGCTATGGATTCGGGATATTCTAAATTATGGCTAGAAGGGGACTCCTTGAATATCATAAATATTCTAAACAATAAAAATTCTATGTCATGGACTATAGAGGCTATGGTGATGGAGATGAAAACTTTAATCAAAAAATTTGAAAAAGTAACTATTACCCACACCTACCGTGAAGCTAATAGAGTTGCTGACTGGATAGCAAATTATGCAGTCTAAATAGGATGCAAAGTGAGGTGGCAAGAAACATTAAATAAGAATGTGGATCTTAGATTACTAATTCATCATGACACAATTCATGCAAAGGAGGGAAAGATCAGCTTGTAATAGAAAACTAATGAGTTGGAGGAGTGGCTTCGTGGAGAAAGGTTTACAATCATTAAAAAGGAATGTCCTCGAGAATGAGAAGCAGATCCTTAACATGCCTAAAAAAAGGTGATCTTTGAACCAAATTGGTAATAGGTGGGATCATTATATAGCTTACAGTGATTGGGTATCAAAGGAAATCTGCATGGCTCACATAAGGAAAGGAGAACCGAGGAAGCAGGAACCCAAAAATTGCAAAGATTGGAAAGCGAAACAAGATGTTTGGAAGATCCTATAGAGAGGGAAGGTTGTGAACTACATGGAAAGGATCCATGGTTCAAAACCTCATATTGCAATAGCTTTTTTCAAAAACGGGATTGATGATAGGGTCACTCTGCATGGCATCACAATGAATCTAATAGAGGAATTTATAGCAGAGGTTACGGGGCTGCCTACGGAAGGAATAAAATTCTCCAAGCAGAATAGCATTTCAAATGAGGCCTTTTGAAAATTCCCTAAGATAGACGTTGAGGAGCAGAAGTTGGAAAAGAATGGGGATTTCTTTGAACTAGATCAGATTAAGGGCATTTGGAGGGATGTCTTATTCTATATTCGAGAGTACTTCATACTCAATGGAAGAAGCAAGAGAGTCCACAAATTCCACTTTGTATTCCTAAATCATTTCAGACACAAAGTAAGAATTTCCTTTCCCTTTTATCTGTGTTTCTCTTTGATCCAAAGTTTATTCACTCATAGGAAGAAGGAAATGCGTCCTATTCTACATGAAGGATTAATTCTGATAATTGAAGGCTATTCCAAGAACAAGGCCATGGTTATGAACCCTTATTTGGGGAAAAACAAGGATTCATGGAGTAACAAGAGTGAAATTGTTAAAGGGAAAGATAAAATCAAGCCCCCTAGTGTCAAGAATCAGAATGTTGACGAGGATATAGAGTGGGAGAGAACTGATAAGTCTAGGGAGGAAAGTTTGGAAGAAGAGGGAGGAATAAAAAGTAGGAATTCAAGCTCCAGTGAGGAAGAAGAAGTTCAAGAGAAGAATGAGAAAGAAGGAGTCAACATAGAGGAGAAGTCTAAAAAAAGTGAACATGACTCTGAGGAAAACTAGCAAGTGTTTGAGGATGATAAAGTCCTGGATGACCCTGTTGAGGACCCTATTTTGATAAATGAGAGGGAAAATACAGTTCAAGCTGACAACCAAGAAATGGACTTGGGAGCTCAAGCTGAAACTAAGGAGCAAAATCATAGGGGAAGAGAGGACCACATTGTAGAAGGTGAGAACAATCCTAATAAGAACACAGAAGAGTGGAGTGATAAAAGGCATAACGATGGAAGGCACACACCTATGAGATGGGTTAATTGAAAAGTAGAGGCTATCCTCCAACTCGATTCATGGATGTTTAAGGAGATAATGGATCTCATAAGGAAAATGGAAATAATGGAAGACAACTAGAAGGCAGTTTGGAACAAAATCAATAACATGGAAAAATAGATGAGAGACATTCCTATCAAACTCAAAGACTATGAGAACAACTTAAGGGAACTCATCAAGGAAAGCAGAATGAAGATGGAGGAGGTTACATCTAACATATGTGTTGTAGCTGTTAATATTGGAAAAAGAGCTAATAAGGAGATCAAATCCTTGGAGGGGTCTAGCAAGAGGACTAGACAGAGCTCAAGAAAGAAAGCTATGCAAGAGGGAGCCATGTCAGCGACTACTGCCATTCAGGACACTACTGTGAAAGGTAAGGAAGTAGTGAAAATGATTTTGGAACTGGAAGAATAGCCTGGTTCTTTTAGTTGGTCATGTTATCTGGTCCTATTTCTTGGTTTTTTGTAATATTTTGACTATGGTGTAGCCAGGTCTATGTAAAACCTAGGTTATGACTTGTGGTATTTCCGGTGGTTTCAGGTCCATATAAAACCTGTTTATGATACTTCTTTGTAGTAGGTTTTAGGTTTTGCCTGTGGTCGTAAATGCTTCATCTTTCTATATTTGTTTCAAGGTTTTGGGGTCCCTTCAAAACCTATTTTTACCTTAATCTAAAACAAGGTTCTATAGAAATGGTCATAATTCTACTTCAAAGAATGTTAGCCCTAAGATGAAAAAAAGGAGTCATAATTAATTGAGATCCAAGGAGGTGAATTAAAAATAGGTTCAAAATGGATTGTTTTTCCTGATAGAATAAGTTACAAATTTAAGTATCAAATATCAAGTCTTATCTGCCCAAGTGGATAAGAAGATCAAGTAAGATATTGAGTTAAAAGGAAAGATTGAAGGTAAAAACCCACTCAAAGTCAATTTAATGATGAGGTAGGGATAAAAGTTAAATGAGAGCATGGAGATGTGGGATTTTCTTGAGTTTTGGGACCTTTAGTCTCTCTATGATAGGTGGGTGTCTTTACCCATGCTTCTTAAGAGACATCTTTCATATGTAGAAGCAAGTGTGTATGTGTTATAGGTGATGTACAAGAGGCTATAATCAATACAAAGCTATGTAAACTTGTTGATTAGTATTTAAGACCAATGAAATTATGGTATATAATAGATTATATTATGTTTCAAATTCTTGTGTTGATCATATAAGGTCATTAGTTAAGGAGGAGAAACAAGTTCATGAGCTTGCTCTAAAGGTTTGTGATGAAAAGCTTCAAGAAATCTGTTTAGAGACATTAGTCCTAAAGGCAAGTTTTAATCAATTTTTAAAGCTTGGTTTAGTAGATAAAAACATAAATAATGAAGGTAAGATTGATTTGGAGTGTAGAGAAGACTTTTCCAAGTGTATTTCATGGGTTCAGATGTGTTAAGTTGGTCAAAAGAACAATTCTTGACCATTTTTTCAATTTGACCTTTTTGCTTAGTGTTCACTACCTAGTGAGAGCTCATCATGAATAATAGGTGTTTTTTGGGTATATAAGGATAAACAAGGGTTGAGGCTAGTTGGAATTGATGTGTATAAGTGAAAAAGGTGCCTTTAAGGTGTAAGAATGATCTCATGATCAATTGAAGTTGTCTTGGCATAGTCATAGGGGTATACATAAGGTCTATATGCATAGTCATGAGCTTTCCAAGTGTCAAATCAAGATCTAAGAGTGTTCAATGTGACTTTGTGGCATATAAAAGTGTTTTTACCTCATATAAGTGTGCTCTAGGTGGTTTCAATCTTTGATGGCCTCTTGAGGGAAAATTGAATAATTTTGATACCTCTCAGGTATGACAATTCTTACTTAAGGGCTAATAGGACAAAAACCATTTCATGGTTATATGGGTTATCAAAGGATTCATAACTCAAAAAAAATTCTAATAGTGTGTATTGGTGGCTTATAGGTGTGAGAGAAGTTTGAGGAGTTGGTGTTGACTGGGAGACGGTAATTTGACCACATTTCTCTTTGATGCCCTAGTGTTTTAGCCCATATGGGTTAATAACCTTCCCAAAGGAGTTGAGATCTAATGATTCCTAATATAATTAAATTTCCTAATGGGTGCTTAAAAACTACTTTACAGTCATATGGAAGTGTATGGTTTATTCTATGGTTGATTATTTGTGCAAATAGAGGGCTAATTAATAGGCCAATTTGTGAATTAGGTATGGTACATAGGAAGATTTGGTTCATGAAAACTGGCATGCATGAGGGGTAATACGATTTTGAATTAGATATTTAATTTCAATTCATAAAGGTATATACATAAAAATTTATGGGCTTTTTATGGTTTAAGTAGGGCTACTAGGCCATTAGACAAGGCTAGGTGATTCAAATGGAATTTTTGGTCATTTTCTCCAAAATACCTAGGTATGATTATTATAATATAAAAATTTCATTCTATTTTTAGCATATTTCATGTTTGAAGAATGGCTTGAACATTTGTTAGGATCATGGAGTTGGCTTGTGAGAGAAAATTTGAAGGCAAATATGAAATTTCATCATGGTTGGAGATGGTTTGAAGGTGCTCAAGGGGTGCCTAATCTTAGGTGACTTAGGGGGAGTCCATCTTAGTTTTCTTAAGGTTTTACCACTCCTATTTGATTTATAATGTTCATTTCTTCTTCATAGAGCATTTCATGGTCAAAGATGAGTGTTGTCAATGAGCAAGTTTAAGGTAGTTATGGTAAGAAATGGTATGCATAGTGCTAGGGGAGTTTATATAATATATCGTAAGAGGTCACTTTTTATGCTAGATTTGAAAAAAATTATAGGTCCTTAGGATCAAAAATTAATCTCACTTTGTCATTGTGTTAAATGGGGAAAAAGTGTTTATATAGGGAGAAAGAGTATGTGCATAGCTCTATGTTGGTGTTTACAAATCTTAACGTCAATGAAAAAGGGGGATATTGTTGAGGTGTTGTCAATGATGTCTCCAAGGTGGCAAAGGGTGTTCATAAGGTGTCAAGTATGCTATTAGGTTAACGAAAAAGTGTGCCTTAGGGATCATGCATAGAACCTGTAGTGTTCTCTTGGTTATGCTAGATGATGGATGTTGATGATGTGTTAACCATGTTTGAGGGGTCATATGGGGTGTAAGGAGTTCTTGGTGTATTTATGGAAGTGAAATTAATTCATCTAAGTAGTCTTGTGAAGGTCTAGTTTATCCTAGTCATATTGGTAGAATTTCTTGAGTAAGAAGATTGATGACATCATCATTCACACATGTAAAGGTATCAGAAGAAAGCGATCACATGGTTTTGTTAATATTTTTGCATATATCATGTGTTTAAAATTTTAGGTCTTGAAATGTGTCTACAAAATTTTATGGAAGTGAAAATTTGGTCTCATAGGCATATTTCTCTATTTTCCATACATAGCCAAATTTGCATTAAAAAGTGATCGTTAGAATTCAAATATTTGAATTTACAATGGAAAACTATTTTAAAATGTTTTTCTTATAAATTTTGATGATGGATGAATTTTATTAAGGAGTAAAAATAAAAGTGCTATATAAATTCAAGGGTAATATGATAAAATTGATTTGGAGGTTTGATTGTCATACATTTGCATTTATTGTAGTTCAAAGTTGAGTAAGGGTTTGACTTTATTCTACAAGTGACCCAAGAAGGATGTTTGAGTTTTTATTGATGGTGTTTGGATTTTTAATGGTGAATTTTATATTATAGAGTGTTTTATACTCCTATAGGATCATCTTTATGGATTTTGAAGATTTTACCAATCCATATTCAGTATGAACCATTGCTTGGAAGTTGATTGGTTATTTATTCATGGTGTTTTCATGCACAAGGTAATTGATTGAAAGGTTTTACATATGCATATGAGTGTAGTGATGAATGGAATAAATTTATGGTGTCTTAGGGGTCATATGGAATAGACCTATGTTCTTTTAAGTGCTCTTTTATTTCTATTTTAGCTTGATGAAGTGTTAAAGGGGTGAATAGGTCTCCATGGATGTAAAAGGGCTAACTTAGGCCTAATTGAAAGGTGCTATTGATTAAGGGTGATATATCAAAGATATGGTAAACATATGTAGGTGGTGTTGATATTTTTATTATTGGGATAAAGACTTAATGTTTAAGTAATGTTTTTTTGGCCAACCAAGAAGGTGGTAATCATGAAGGCTCTATAAAGAGCATAAATAAAGAATAAGGCTTCTAGTTTTGATGAATAAAGTATAGAAGAGTGTGTGAATTAATTTAAGAGTATATAAGTGTGAGTGAAATTTGAATGACCTAGTGGTCATATTTTTGATGTTATAATAGTGTTTTTATAGGGTTGATGATTGAGGATGAGTGAATAAGTGTAGAGTGATCCAAAAGGTTATTTTAGATGCACTACTTGTGTGTGAAAGCTTGAGAGAGTGTGAAGGGTTGAAGATAGTTGATATTCATTATTTATCCATCATGTTGGAAGGAAATAATAGCTATAGAGGTTTTGATATCAAAGGTTTTTTGTGAGTGCTAAACATCTAGGATAAGTGGGTGCTTGTTCATGCTTAAGGGTTGTTGCTCCTTGTGAAGTGGGTGCTTCACTAAAGTCTCTTGTTTGTAATCTCTTATAGGACTACAGTCCATTTATTTTATGTATTGAGATTGGATTTTATTCCCCATGATGGTTTCCCACATAATCCATGTGTTAAATTCTTTGATCTTGCATTATTTTCTTTGTTCATTGTAATGAATGGTTTATATGTTTCATGAATGCTTATGTTGAATGATCAAGATATTGAATAATTGGAATTAAAGTTTAAAATTCTTACATCACTAATTCAACCCACCATATAATTGATTGTACCTATAACATCATCATGATTATGATCACTAATGTCTGGTGTACAGATGAAATTGGGATATTTAGTGATTCTTAGGCTTAATTTGCACTATTTGGTAGAAATTAATCTGAACTCTGATTGGAACATAGTTGTGTCCAAAATAGTGAACCCCATATATAATTATAATCATGATCACTATCATGTGTTATGTGAACTAATATGACCTTATGAAAAAATGAAATGCCTTATTAATTTAGATCTACTTTAGCTTCCATTTCATATAACCATTTTTCCTCCATTTTAAATGGGTGTATAGATGTATGGGGCCGTATCCATACTTTTATAAGGATAACATGAGGCAAACAAAAAATTGAATTAAAATAAGCAATATTTAAATTATCCTTTATGATTTAATTCTTTGATATTATATCCAAGTTGTGATACACATATTACATTACAATAGTTTTATTTTTCTATGGGAACAATATGGTTGTGCCAACAATAAGCTCCACCCATGAATAATTTGATTGTTAAATCCTTTAGGTGAGGATGATTTTTTATTGGTGTATTTATAAGTGGTTTTGGATTATTTCCATCTATTATTGGTCCCGTATTAATTAAATTTTACAAATGTGTCATATAAATATTTCGAATGCCACATATTTGTTCATTGTATTCACTCGGCAATGCATTCCCATTGTATGTATCTTGAACAAAGTTTTTTTAATTTGTTTGAGATATATTAAACTATTTATTATAATTAGGTAGGAAGTAACTATATATTTTCACATCCATATATAAGTGGTCAAATGAGGTGTAATAATTATGTAATGACCTTTATATTAGTGAAGAAGTAAGACCTCTACTAAATAAGAATTGAAGTTCCAAATTTTAAGGTCAATATGATAAGGAGTATCATGCATTTTTAAATCAAATAACATAATATTTAAGAGACTCATCACCATATTATTTGAATTTTTGAAAAAATTCCAATGTAACTTTTGGCACATTGTGCATACTAAATAAGAAGATAATATATTCTAATTGATTGAATGTAGTTATGTAACCATTTGGTAAACTATAGTACCAATCCCAATATTATTGTGTAAGAATTACATGGAACTATTTTAATAATAATCATTCATATTTATCCCAATGGTGAAAATAATGTACATATTAAACTATATGGTTGGAAGGATCTTTATGTCCAAAAATTAAAGGTAACATTGCATGATAAATGCTTATGGATAAGGATATTCAAATACACATTTTTTAAGAGGTTGATTTTATATATTTTTATATTGAGTATTAGCATTGTATAATATCATTTTTTATTTTATAAGTGAAAATTTCCTTTGGATATCTCTTATAGTACTCATCATAGACATAAGAAAAGTAGTAGGAATTGTTGAGGTTTTCAAAGATGTAATCATTGATTGTAATTCACCATATATTTGGAATATAGGAATAATGGACGTCTCATCATTATGAGGACTTGATTTTAGACATTTGAAAATTCTTATAATTTAACTTAACTTGAAAGTTTTGGAGCTTTTGATAATAATTCATATTTTAGAAATTTTGGAACATTTTGTAATGGTATATCATCTAAAAGTTTCATTATTTTTAGAAATGGTACATAATTTTAAATTTTTAGGATCTTTGGTATCAGTTCATAGTTTGAAAACCTTGGGTCCATTGGTAGAGATACATTGTTCAAAGTTTTCAAGGAAACCATGATGTACTTGTGAATGTTGTAAAAAGTTTCAAGATTAAAAGATGGAAAATATAAATTATTATTAATGATGGGTGCATCATTTTTAAATTTAGGAACCTTTGGTAATTGTATTATTTTCCATGGATAAAAATTCACATAATTTAATGTGTACAAATATTCATGATATCCTTATAAACATTTTTAAAAAATTCATGATTAAATAAAGGAAATTCTACCCCATGTGTATCCAAATTTTTTTTAGGGGGTTGAGGAACATCTTTAACATCACCATGATGTGATGGCCTACCCTTTTGGTTATTAATATAATGAACTAAGAAATCCAACATAAGCCTTTAGTGATGGTTGAAACTAGGATGGTAGCTATTAGAACCTTTAAGAGTGTGTTTTACAATGTAAGTTATCACACATGCTAGTTTTTGTTCATTTGATATATATTTGGAATATTTTTTAATAAAAAACTATGGATTTATAAATATATACCTCTTATTACTCATAGGTTATGCTTTATATTAAAAATTGTGCCATGGAGGAAAATTTTATTTTATATTTGGTAAAATAAAGAATGAAATAGATCATAAATAAAGTATGAAACCCTAGACAATTGAAAAAACTTGAGAGTAAATAATGGTTTCATAAAAAGACTCAAAGGTTAGGTTCACCAAATATTTAACCCTTTTTAGGTTTTGGATGAGATTTTAAATTTAGAATATCCTATACACAAGGATGCATAAAATTATTATAAAGTATGATAATTAATTAAAAACTTAGATAAATGAACATTCTAAAATAAATACTAAGTTATTTTAAATATGCAAAATAAATTTAAAATAATAATTAAGTTACATAAACACCAAAAAGAGATAATATTTAGATTATATATAAATGCGTAGGTAGATTTGAGATATGTAGGGGTGGAAATAGGTAGGAACAATATTAAGTTCCAACCATCAAATTCTATAAATATTAGTTCTAGAGGCCTAGATATGTGCATCACCCTTGAGACACTTTCACCAACATAGGTGTCCTAATTTTAAGATATTTCTATACTATGTAATACTCACTATAGTAAAAAGTGACCACTTTGAGACTTATGGGTTTTTTTATCTCATTTATAGTGATATATTTTGTTCATACACACATAATATTTATATGATTATTTATGGATCAAACCCTAGCTCTTCACCTTATGTATTTATACCTTGAAAAAAATGGTTTAGTGGGATCATGAAGCCAAGTTGAACTTAAGGACACCTCTATCAATTTTCACTTCCTAAATATCCACTAATTTGAATATCACCTCATACATATATATTTATCCCCTGAGTGTTGGATTGTATGTGCACAAAGGTGTAATATTCTATATGTAATGGAATGCAATGATCTATCTTGTAACTTGAAAATATTATCCATCAGATACTCTTTTAATGATTCAAATATGTAGTATGACTAATCCTATGGATAATATAAAAAAAAGGAATAATAGGTTAGTTTTTAATTATTTAAATGTGATTTTATAGATGTGTGCTTGGTAATATTTGAATATGACCTTGTGATAATGAATGGTATTTATTTTGTATTTGCACCACACCTTTTGAAAATATCTCACAAAATGGTTAAATAAAATAAATGTTCTAATCCATAAGATTCAAAATATTTATGAATTATATGGATTTTGAGATACAAACACTAGATAATAATTTTGACACTTATGTCGATGTAAGTGTCATTATGTGGAACACAAGTTTCTAGCAGGCTAAGAAGCTGATGAGGATATAAAGCTAATAGTGAAAGATATATATTAGGTTCTAAATGTTTTCTACTATGTATGATACCTATGTCATAAAAAATGATATGGTCAAACCATAAGGTAAATATCTAGGCACAATGAGATGGATAATGAAAGACTTTAAGAAATAGGAAGGTTTAAAACTAAAAGGTAGAGCCCTGATAGGTATTTTTCAAGTATATAAGAATGGATGATATATAAATTATATTTTATTATTTAAATTCATATGATATAATTAAAATGTAAGATAATGGAAGATTATGATATTTTTTATGCACTCAAGTCATGAATGGTAAAACTATGTCAAGCTTAGCATTTTCAAGTATTGAAGACCAAATTTTAGTATCTACAACAATGTAAATAGGGATGTCTCTATAGTGGGAAATATAATAGTAGGATTTCCATTCCATAATAATACTTCATAACCAATTTTTTTTTTTAAAAAAACATTATGATGAGCCATTTGAGTCACCCTCATGGGGGAGGAGAGAAATATAATATAAAACCTTACTATCTATTACATCCTTTCAAATCACATTTTCATCTTTTATCTTTTCCTTGAAACTACCATGTTATAATATGACGGGAGTTATCCTGAATCCTGACCCTTAATCCTTGAAATCTATTCCAAAAATTAGGTAAGATATCAGATAACCTACCTAGGACTAAACCTCATCCTAGGATCCCTCATCCTTCCCTAATGATACATAAAAATTGCCCAATAATGGCAATATAAACATAAATAAAAAAAAAAGTATTGGAATAATCACACTTATCATTTTAGCCACAAAAACTATAAAACCACAAAAATTAACCCCCAATAAATAAAATTAAATATCATATGCATATTTCAAACCAAAAATTAGTAATAAATGTAGGCCAATGGAGCTCTAAATAGTCTAAAAACAACCACTACAAGCTATAAAACAAAAATATATAAATCCTTGACATTAAATTTTATCCTACATATTTATACTATCCTTATTGATTTTTTCTCTCCGTCTACTTTCCATAATTTTTTAAGTGAAAAATGAGTAGGTAAAATATACAAAAAATGGGAGTAGTAGTTATTATACATAAAAATCATTGATGGGTAGACATGTGTCAACTTTGTTGTCTTGAGTTATTGTAACCTCTACCAAATTAATTCTTATATAAACTCAACCTAGGGAAGTTGAAAATTATAAAATAATACATTTAGATAAAAAATTCAATCCCAACACACTTTTGTACAAATGAATGGGAGAGTAATGGGTTGAAGGACACTTTTAATTTTAGCATCTTTTTTCCATTCACTTTTTTATAAAAAATGAGGGTGTGTAAGAATATAAATTTCACCATGGTCATCACATTAACATGGAGGTGTTCACATGGTATTAAAAATACCAATATATTCATGGTCAAATAGGATATAAATAGACTATTAGAATTGCAACTAGTAACTATGTATAATAAGCTAGTGTAAAGGTAGTGGTCATGTGGTCATGGGGAACCCCATTTTCCCCATCTTGTTTAGGTGTAAAAAATGTTAATACACACTTAATTAAAATTTATAAAAATCCAAACATAAGTGTATAAATATAATTTAAAAATCTATAATATGATAAAATATTCATGTACATATCATAAATAAAATAATTAGATTAAAATATAATTATGATCTATAGACAATGTTAACACATGTGAACCAACCTATAGAGTACATATAAAACCAAAACCACAATAAAAATCAAATAATGTGCATCATAATCAACTCCATAATCATAAAAAATGCATGCACATCATCAATAATAAAATTAATCAACACTTTCTTGTATGCATATCATAATCGGGCACTTCAGATATTTCAACACCATAATGAAAAATAAAAATAAATGCTTCTAGGCACCCTGTGCTCATAAATAATGTATAAAAAATCAATATAGCAGATATGAAACTATGAAGATATAAATAAGAATGCAAATTTAGGTCACATCCTAATGCTTAAAGATTATGTACATAAATAAATGGAACAAATTGGATGTGTGACTATAGCATATAGATACTATTATCTAAATTGAATGTACATAAAAAAATCAAAAATATGGAGAGGATGTAATAAATATCCCAAACTTCCATGTTTCCTATGACACTAATTATAAAACTTATATTTTGTATGAGGAGTTATTATGTAAGGCAAACAAGTTTCATATTGGAGATGTGAGTGTTAAAGGAAATAAAATGGAATAGGATGTCAAGTGTAAATATTTGACAAAATGAAATGTAAACACTTTGACCCATGTGATAATTAAATATAATAAGGAAGACCTAAGGGGAGGATGTATTCATGGTCTAAATTAACCTTTAATAATCCTATTTATCGTAATAGACTATGATATGAACATTGTCATAAAAATATAGCTTGCATATACTTAGAAGAGTAGGTAATGACATATAATAATCATAAATCTATTGGAGGGTAATCCACACTCAAAATTTAAGATGATATTTCCAAAGAGTACCCCTAAGATTTGGTATGGATCTCACTAGTTCAGTGTATCAAGGATATAATAAGGATATTGAAAGAAAATAACTACAAGTAATAAACTAATAAAAATGTAATGGTGCAATGGTCAATTGATGGGTGTTATATGAAATTTAAAGTGATAATGTCAAACCTAAGAAGCCATATAGTTGTACCAACTTATTTAATATAATAAAGAGCTTGAACAATGATAAAACCATATCTACTTTAGTAATAAGAAAAGGAATATATAATATATCAAGTAAATAAAGGAAATAGAGTATGGATAGAGATAATTACCTTTAGGTGGAATATTTTTGCAAAAAATATCCCCCCTTTGGCTCAAGTGGAACTTTGAAAGACATTTTTTAGGTTGAAGACCTAATATGGTAGGATGAAGACCTAGTTATACTTAGTTGGAGATTCAAAAGAAAAAGTGTACCTCCTTGGTTTGACTTCTCCTATTGATATTCAATAAATTAAATAAGATTATATGTCCATTCTAATACTCTCATCCTTTTACTAATTTATATAAGTAATAAAAGTGCATGTAGAGTATATATGAGTGTTATATATGGTTTGGAAATGAAATATAACCCCTATATATATAGTTCTAATACCCATAACTAAAAAAGAATTTTAATCCAATGGTATAAGCTAAGTTAATACATTTTAATTATGTTAGCTGATGTATAACTATATCAGCTATGATATAATACAATTGATATGGGCATCACTTTAAACTATATTATCAGGTCAATATACTACATAGAGAGACAAGTATGAAATAGATTGTATCAACCTAGCTGATATAGTAGGAATATAGAGTGGCTAGAAAGACTGAATGAAAAGTATATGAAGAGGTAATATAGAAAGAAACTTAGAGGAATTCAAATTGACAGGTATGACATAATAGTATGAAAACATCTCTCATAAATTACTATGAGTTGATCGAACCCCATTCTATTGCATCCTTTAAGGAATGTACTCATGGAGATTGATGTACTGATAAGACCCTACAAAATAAACCATAAATAATTCATAAATATGAAAAACATTAGATGTATACATAATCCCCACCTAAATCTCATCAAATGTAACAATAATGTAACATGGGGTGGTGCTTTGGGAAAGATACCTAGCAACACCAAAGAGAATAGATGGAAAATAAATTCTTAAATAACTATTTATAAATTAATAACTAAAACTAATATATACATACATTTACTTATATTTTATCATAAAATATGCATACACATACTATAGTCTCAATCATGGTAGGAACAAAAGATAAATTTGATAAACCTTAAGTAAACAAAACTAAAATAGATAAAATCAATGCATACACATGTATGATATTTAATAAATGGATGAGAATAAAAAAATATAATAGAGTAATATTATAAAACCCTTAAAAATGGTAATTCATGATTGATAATACTAAATTACAACCAAAATATTCAAGGGAGAAAATAATAAATTGATTGTGAAAACATCTAGTGTAAGATAGGTGGAAACCCAAATCCAACAAAGTGGATTGAGGTAGCATGTAAATTGTCTATAAAATCATCTAGCATAAGACAAATGAAAAATTTAATAAAAAATCATGTGTGACAAAGGAAATAAAAGACTATAATTAGTGAACATTGAAAATGAATTCTTATGCTAAAGAAAAGTGTAAGAAAACATGACCATATAGAGATATAATCATATTGACAAACATGGTGAAGATATGAAATATTATGGGATTTTGTGAGAAAGGTATAGTTGTATCCCCCATGGTTTTATAATTCAGCACACAATTTAACATCTAAGAGGAACTATAATGAAAGTTAAGTACCATATCTAAAGCAAATATAAATAAACTAGGAATATAAATATGAGGGACATGATCAACTAGTAGTAATACCATCAAGGGGATATTTTTAAAGAGATTATGGATATATAAGGATGAAAGGTTCCATAAAGGTTATGTTTAAATCCTTAACAAAGATAAGACACTCTAGTCAAGTGGGCAAGGATAAGAGATTTTGACATCAAGGACATAGAGAACCCCACCTAGTAAGAATATTTTTGGGATAACAAGTGGAGTATAAAGACCATCCCATGAATTCTGAATACATGAAAAATAAAAAGTATCATAAATTCCCATAATGTATTCCCCACTCTTTATTACCCATTACAGAGTTGTTGGTCTACTATGAAGATTGGTTACTTGCATGAAAAAATAGGTAACACCAAAATGTATAATAAATGATAGATAAATAGGGAATGAGACCACATACCCAATTCTGCTAGCCTAATACACCATAATGGACCTTTTCTATATCATGAGGCTAGATTTATAGTTTGATATTAAAATATAATAGGATATATGCCAAAAATATCACATCTTTTAACATGATCTAACTTTTAATGTGTATTTTACATTTTAACATTGACTTTAATTAAGATATGGATTTTGAATATTTTGGATTTTTCTATTTTCCTTTTCCATATAGATTTGGAAAAACCAAACAATGGGTGATAAATATGACTAACACATGAGAGTCTAAACCTAGTCATTAGAGAGGAGAACCTATAGACCAGGATGTTTAGAGACTCCTAGACTAGTACTTTATAAAAGAGTACAACCTCAAGACTGACCAAAGTGTGTCTCAAGTTAAATGAAATGGAAATATGGTGGTTTTGAAAGATCCAGAAAATGGTAATATAATGAAGATGCTCTAGTAGATGATGAGAAGAAGCAATATTTTTTATTAACAAATGATTAGGCAAAAATATAGAATCTAAAAGTTAAAAAAAATGTAAGTAAAATAATAGAAATGGGAATCCTAAGAAGTGAAATGTTATGCAAATTTTTAATCATGTCACTAGAGAAGCCATACTAACTTACAAAGGGTCTATCACAATAATTGATAAGATAAGTCATCTCAAAAGAGGGGAATAGCAAAATATACCAAAGAATCACTAGTGAAAGTAAGACAAATTTTAAATGATCTAAAAATAGGGAGAAAATAAAATGTTAAAAACCTAAACTTGAAGGTGATACCAAATATTTATAAGGGGAAAAGGCCAATAGTAGTAAAGAGGGAGTGAATATATGATGAAAATAAAGAGGATGGACATTTTTTATAAGGGCCTATTTTATTCCCCAATTATTACTATGTAACCCAAAAAATTAAAGATTAAAAGGTGTAAAAATGACAAGAGACCTAATTACCAATAATATATTATTAAACTTAGAGGTGTAAATAAAGTAAAGTTAAGTTGTAACATGAGAAAATTTTAGTTTGATATAATAGAATATAAATATGTATAATTAAAAAACTATGTAAAATAAATGAAAGTATCTAGTATAACACATGGTTGGATATTTAAAATTTTATAAAAAGTTAGAGTTGTTTATGATTGTGTAATGTGGAGGAAGAGAAATCATCAAAATATGCCCCTAAAATGCCCCAAATTTTGAATAGAGAAAAGGGTGGGCATTAAAATATGACATAAAATATTAATTTAAATGTTAATGGGCATCAAAATATTCCCTAACATGTGATTTAGATTGAGGTGATGTAGGATTATGCTTGATAACAACATCAAGATTGACATATGGATTACCTTTTGTATTAAATTCTTTGTAGAGTTGTATTACAACATAAATATTAAGAGTTAGGTAGTTTTTGGATATTTGAGAGGGGATTTTAAAAAAAATTAAGACATTGGCTAGGATAATACACTCCATAGTGTGAAATAATGGTCTAAAATGTATCAGGTTAGCTGATACAATTAAGTTAGTGTGAAATAATTTGAACTGTATCATCCAGTTCAATACACTTAGCTGAAGAAAAGAGATTTAGATTGATGAATTATTTTTGTTGTAATTGATATATATTATAAAAATAGATAAAATTAAGTATATATAAGTTATTATGATCGATAGGTAGAGGTATGGTGTTTGTATTGGCAATTTTCATGTGTTGGCCGATGTAGTTAGTTAGGGAAAAAGTGGATTTTTAACTATATCAACATATTCTTGGTCATGGTTAGTACATTTTATATGAATATTAATAACTATAAACACAATAATTGTGTATTTTTTGGTATAGTTGATTATTATAAAATTAAATTCATAACTATATCAGATTATTTTAGTGTGTAGTTGATGCAATTTTTGGTAAGAGGATGAAGATTTAAAACTATATTTGCATAGTTTAGGTCAATACTAATGAACTTGATTTGTTATATTTTTATATTAAATATATTTACATGGTAAATATAGTAAATATAGGTGAATTTTTATATATTTATGATTTGGATTGAATTGAAATAGAAATTAGACCTAAAGGATAGGTTTGATGAATTATATGAGCTCTAGGATCAAGATCACCTATAATGCACTTTGGAATAGGTGCTCCTTAGGATATGTTTAGGTGTTATAAATGATGTATCCAAGGTGAAAAATAATGTACATGAGGTGTAAAATAGTGTTCATGAGGTCTAAAGTTTGCTAGCTAGTCAATGACAAAGTATGTTTTAGTAGTTATGCATGGATCTTAAGTGTTTGGTTTAATGGATGTTTTTGATGATGTGATCATGTTTCATAGGCCCTACGGGGTGTAAAGGGTGATTAGAGTGATTTTTTAATTTTAATTTTTCCATTTGGTCATCCTTGTAGTCATCTAGTCCTAGTTGGTCTTTTGACAAATCAGGTGAGTGAGCAGATTGATGACATCAAAATTCACACATGTGAAGGTGTTAGAAGAAAATGGTCACATGGGTTTGTTGATGTCTATTCATAAATAATGTGTTTAAAATTTAAGGTATTTAAATTATGTCTATAATAAGTTATGTAAGTGCAAATTTGGTCTCCTAGGCATATTTCTCTATTTTCCATACTAAGCCAAATTTGCATTAAAAAGAGACCGTTGGAATTCAAATATTTTAATTTACAAAGAAAAACCAGTCCTCATTGTTTTGGATATAAATTTTGATGTTGGATGAATTTGATGGTGGTATAAAAATAAAATTGGTATATAATTTAAATGTAAATCCATTAAAAATAATTTTAATGTTTTAATGGTTGTACATCAACATTTATTGCAGTCTAAAGTTGACTGGGGGTTTGACCTTCTTATATAAATGACTTAGGAAGGATGTTTGAGTTTTTATTAATGGTTTTTGGATGTTTAAAGGTGAATTATCTATTGGATAGTGTTTTAGACTCCATGAAGATCATATGCATGTATTTTATATGTTTGACCAATCCATATTCATTATGAACAATTGCTTACAAGTTGAGTTTTTATTCGTTTATGATGTTTTAATGTACAAGACAAATGTTTGATAGGTTTTCCATATGAAGAGGTGAGTAGGAATGAATGTGATAACTTGAGGGTGTTTTAGGGGTCATGTTTCATGTACCTATATTCTTTTAACATGACTTGTGTTCTTATTTTTTCTTGATGAAGTACTAAAAAGGTGAATAGGTCTCCATACGACCTAAAATGCCTACTAAAGCCTAATTGAAAGGAGTAGATGCTTAAGGGTGATCTATGGATGATGTGGTTAAGATATGTATGTGGTATTAAGATATTTATTATTGGGATATAATAATTAAGAGTTAAGAAATTATTATGACCGAAGAAGAAGGTAATGAACATTTATACTCTATAAAGAACAAAATCAAAGGTGATGGTTTCTAGAGTGGTGGTACAAAGAAGAGTGAAGTGTGAGTGTGCTTAGTGGGTGGAATAAAGAGAAGATAAATTTTAATATTATGTGTATGACCTCTAGGTCATATTTTTGATGTTATAATAGTGTCCTTTTAGGGCTGAATATTTAAGATGAGTGAAGTATTATTGGGATATAATAATTAAGAGTTAAGAAATTATTATGACCGACAAAGAAGGTAATGAACAATTATACTCTATAAAGAACGAAATCAAAGGTGATGGTTTCTAGAGTGGTGGTACAAAGAAGAGTGAAGTGTGAGTGTGCTTAGTGGGTGGAATAAAGAGAAGATAAATTTTAGTATTATGTGTATGACCTCTAGGTCATATTTTTGATGTTATAATAGTGTCCTTGTAGGGTTGAAGATTTAAGATGAGTGAAGAAGTCTAGAGTGATCCAAAAGGGTGTTTTTTATGAATTAATTATATTTTAAGGCTTAAGAGAGTGTGAACGATTAAGGATAAGTATTATAAATTATTTATCCATTAAATTGAAAGGACATTATATATTTAGAGCTATTGATATTAGAGGTGTTGTTTTGGTGCTCAAAATCTAAGATAAGTTGGTGTTTTTTCATGCTTAGGGGTATGTGCTCCTTATGAAGTGGGTAAATCACTAAATGTATCTTTTTTTGATCTCTTATAAGAATATATTCCATGTGTTTATAGGCTTGAGAGTGGTTTTTATTCCAAATGAAGGTTTCTCACATAATCATGTTTTATGTGTCAATGATCTTGCATATCTTTCTTTGTGAATGGCTTACATGCTTCATGAATGTTTTTGATTAAGTGCTTGAGAGTTTGAAGGGTTTTAGAATTAGATTTTAATTTATTTCATCTATGATTCACCCCTCCTCTTAGTGATTTTAACTCTAATAATTGGTATCAAACTCATACCTTCTTTACAAGTATAACCCCTTGAAGGTGATCCAAGGTACAATATGACAAGTCAACATATGGAGGGTATCTCTAAAAAGTATGCACCAATATTTAATGTATCTAATTATGATTTTCAAAGTGAAAGGATGAGGACACACATCATGTCTCTAAGGTTTGATATTTGATAATCTATTACGGATAGTTATACTACACCAACTACTCCTCCAACTAATGTAGTTTAGAAGAAGTCGAGTGAGAACAATTATAAAGTTATGAATTCATGAATGCAATCATTTGTGGCATATCAAAGGATAAGTTCACCAAGGTGATTAATTTCAAGTATGACAAGGAAATTTGGTTCAAATTATAAACTGTCTATGAAGGGGATTCAAAGGTTAAGTTGTCTAAATTATAAACTTATCAAAAGCAATTCGAGGGCCTCAAAATGAAGGAATAAGATATTGTGGCATCCTATATTATAAGATTTGATGAATTATTAAACATGATCAAAGGTCTTCAAGAGGAGATTAGAGAATCTATTGTAGTACAAAATGTATTAAGGTCTCTTACCCTCAAATTTGAATCAAAAGTATTTACTATAGAAGAAAGTCATGATCTCACTTAGATGAAGATGGATGAATTACATAGCGTCATTACTACCTATGAGAATGAGGATAGACCTAATAATAAGGAATCATCCTTAAAGGTGATTAAGGAGAAAAAATTTAAGAAGAGCAAGTTAAGTCTTGAAGATTTTGATCTTAATGAAGATCAACTTGAAGCCATGATTTCAAGGAAATTAAATGTAGGATCAGGTAAGTATGAATGAAATATTATTTTTAAATGTTTTTCATGTGTTAAATTTGGTAATTTTATATCCAAGTGTCCAAATAGAGGCAAGTTTGAACACAAGTAAAATCATAAGGAATATCATGAGGATGAACACAAGAGATCTAAGGGTCTTAAGAAGTACAAAAAAATATTCAATAGGATAAATGGTAAGAAAGATTCATACAAAGGTATTAAGAGTATTTACCATGAATAAGATGATAACTCATCTATTGAATAAGAAATAAATGCATCAGACAATGATGAGTCATCTCTTGATGAAGACAAGATGACATTGTTCATGGCTCTTGGGGATGATTAAGGTGAATTATCTTTAAGAAAAAATCTCTTTGGTGGAGATAGATCAAAGGAATAAGATGATAAATTCACTCTTAAGGTCAAATATCTAAATATCATGGGAGAGTTAAAGCTTCTACAAGACAAGAATAGAAAACAAGAATCATTGATGAAGACATATGAGGAGCAAATTGGGTTTTTTGAAGAAAGGTTGATAAATGAATTCAAGGAACATCATGATATCACTAAACATATTGAAACTCAAGTTTGTACCCTTTTTTAAAAAGTAAAGATTAAAGATGAAGAATATTTTAAATATAAATCAGAGATAGAGTCTTTGTAGGAGAAACTAGATCAAGTTATGAGCAATATTGAGACATTAGAAATTTGAGAGAAGTATAGTTGATCTTGATGACCAAAAGGTTTTAAATAACAATTCAGGCCTTAAATTCCATGAAGATTCTCAAAAGGATAAGAATATTGATAATATAGTGATGATGGATCAAAATACTAATCATGCTAGTAAAGACAAAGAAAATGTCAATATGAATAAGAAGAATCAGACCTTAAAGTTTAATGATCAATCAAGGAATGATGGTGCTAGTAGGTTGAAAATTAATCCTATTAGACAACCAAATGCTATGATTTTTTCTAATTTTAATAGTCATTGTTACTCTTGAAATTCATTTGGTCATAGGCCATGAGAGTGTAGAAGACCCTCAAGTAATGAATTTACTTGAAATTATGATTTGAATCATCAATCAAGTATGTGATTGAAGTTGAGTGCTAAAGTTATTACGACATAGGGAACATTGAAAGATTTTATCATAATAAGGTAAGAAATAGTGTGTTTTCCTTAATAAGTATGGTTTGATAAAAGTGTCAAGAGATAGATCATATAACAAGGTTTTCTAGGAATGGTCATTATTCTACTTCAAAGAATGATTGTCATAACATGAATAAAAGGATCCATAATGAATGGAGACATAAAAAGGTTAATGAGAAATAGGTTCAAAATGGACTATTTTTCATGATGTAATAAGGTAAAAATTCATATTTCAAAGATAAATCCTTTCCTACTCAATGGGACAAGAAGATCAAGCAAGATTCTGAATCAAAAGAAGAAAATGAAGCTAAAAACTCAGTAAAAAAAAATTGATAATGAGGTAGGACACTAAGTCAAATGAGAGAATGGAGATGTTGGAGTCTCATGATTTTTTGGAAATTTAATCCCTATATGACAAGTGGGTGTCTCTACCTATGCTTTTCAAGAGACTTATTTTATATGTGAAAGTAAGTATGTATGATCTATATGATGTACATGATGCCAATCAGTATAGAGATATGTATAATTATTGATTGGTCATTAAGACCAATGCATTTTTGTATGATATTTTATTTTAAATAATTGTGTTGATAATAAAAATTCATTGGTTGAAGGGGAGCATAAATTTAATAAGCTTGATCCATAGGTTTATGATGAAAAACTTTAAGAGTTTATTCTAAGACATTGGTCTTAAAAACTTATTTTTGTCAATTTTTGATGCTTGGGTTGATAGGTTAAATCATGAAGAATGAGGTAAGGTTGATATGTAGTGTAGATAGGACTTGTTAAAATGTATTACATATGGTTTCATGCATTTTATTGGTCACAAGAAGCTCTAATGATCATTTGTTCTATTTGATCATTTTGCCTAGTATTCACTACATGGTATGAGCTCATCTTACAAAATTTATTATTTGGTGTCTTTTAATCTAATAAAGGGTAGGGGAAAATTAGAATTGATATGTATATATTCAAAATGAGTTGTCAAAAGGCTTCCATGATCATTCTAAGGAGTTTTAGCATAGTGATAGGGATATACATAGGGTCTGTATGCACAAAATGACTGGTTCTAGGTGTCAAATGAAGATTGGTGAGTAGTCAAGATGAATTTGTGGCATATAAAGGTGTGTTAAACTCATTCAATTAATCTTCAAGTTGTTTTAGGGTTTAAATATCTTTTGAAGGTAAGTTTAATTTTTTTTAAGTTCTTGGGTATGATAGTCTGTGAATAAGGGCTAGAAGGTCAAAAACCATTGTATGGCTATATAGGTTTCCAAAGGATTTTGACCTCAATATTTGATGTATAAGTGTGTATTTATAACCTCCAATTGTGAGAGAAGTTTTAGGAACTTGCATTAACTGAAAGGTGGTATGTTGACCATATTTCTTTTTGATGCCCTAGATTTTATACCATGTGAGTTGGTGACCTTCCCAAAGGAGTTGAGACCTGAGGCTGCCTAATACATTTAAATGGCCAAAATTTTGATAGAATGGTTTTTTAAATTCATCTATAAGTGTGTGTTTTATCCTATGGATGAGATTTTGTACAAATGAAAGGTTAATTAAAGGAGCTATAGTATAGAGGAAGAATTGGATGCTCATTCTTGGCATGAATGAGGGGCATAAAATTTTACTATAGATATGAAATTTCAATCCATGAAACTTCATACATATAAATTTATGGGGTCTACAAGGTTCAGGTAGGGTTATTTGGTCTCTAAGCAAAGCTAGTGTAAAAAATGAACTTTTTGGTCATCTTCCCCAAAATACTAGGGTATGATTATTCTCATATGATTTTTTCATTATATTTTTAACATATTTCATGTTTTAAGATTGGATTAAATATCTATTGGTGATCATGGAATTGACTTGTGAGAGACAATTTGAAGGAAACCATGAAATTTTGTCATGATTAGAGATGGTTTAAAGGTACACAATGGGATCATAAGGTTAACTAACTTTGGGGGAGTCCCTATCAATGTTATTAAGGTTTGATAACTCTCATTTTACTTCATATTATTCATTTCTTGTAAATATAATAGTACATAATTAGAGAAGAGTGTTATCAATGAGTAGGCTTGAGGTAGTCTTGAGAAGATGTGGTATGCATAATGATAGGGAGAGTTTTTATCATCTCTTAGAGGTGATAAATTTTTTTTTTAGATTTGAAAACATTTTCAAAAAAATTAGGTCCTCAGGATCAGTAGGTATTCCCACTTTGTCATTGTGTCAAATGGGGAGAAAGTATTTGCAAAGGGAGAAAGAGTATGTGCATAACTTTATGTTGGTGTTGACATCAATGACAAAGGGGGAGATTGATGAGGTGTTTTCAATGATGTATCCAATGTTAAAAATAATTTACATGAGGTGGCAAAGAGTGTTCATTAGGTTTCAAGGTTGCTAGTTAGTCAAGGACAAAGTGTGCTTTAGTAGTTATGCATGGATATTCAGTGTTTGGTTCAATAGGCAGGTTAATGGATGTTGTTGATGATGTGATCATGTTTAAGAGGCCATATGAGGTTTCAAGAGTGTTTGGATCATTTTTATAAGTTAAATGTTTCCATTTGGTCATCCTTGTGGTAATCTAGGCCTAGTTGGTCATTTGGAAAATCAATATGAGTGAGCATATTGAGGATGATATCATTCACACATGTGAAGGTTTCAAAATAAAATGGTCACATGTATTTGTTGATGTTTTTTCATAAATCATGTATTTCAAATTTCAGGTCTTGAAATGTTTTCTATCAAAAGTTATGGAAGTGAAAAGTTCGTCTTCTAGGCATACTTCTCTATTTGCCAGATTTGCATTAAAAAGTGACCATTGGAATTTAAATATTTGAATTTACAAAGGAAAATCAGTCCTCATTATTTTTGATATAAATTTTAATGTTAAATAAATTTGATGGTGTTATAAAAACAAAAGTGGTATATGATTTAAAGGTAAATCCAATAAAAATAATTTGGAGGTTTTAATGATTGTACACATGCATTTATTATGGTCCAAAGTTGATTGAGGGTTTGACCTTCTTCTGAAAATGACTCAGGAAGGATGTTTTAGTTTATATTGATGGGGTTTGGATTTTAAAGATGAATTATCTATTGGATATTTTTAAAAACTCAATGAGGATCATCTTTATGTATTTTGGAGGTTTGACAAATCTTTCTTCAGTATGAACAATTACTTACAAATTGTCTTTTGATTCATTCATGATGTTTTAATATACAAATAAAATGTTTGATAGGTTTTGCATATGTAGATGTGAGTAGGGATGATTGTAATAACTTTAAGTTATCTTATGAGTCATGTGGAATGGACTTATATGATTTTAAGGGGACTTTGTTTCCTAGTTTTACTTGATTAAGTACTAAAAGGGTGAATAAGTATCCATAAGACCTAAAAAGCCCATTAAGGCCTAATTGAAAGGAGTATCTGATCAAGGGTGATCTATGGATTCTATGGTCAACATATGGAGGTGGAATTGAGATATGTATTAATTGGATAAAAACTTTAAGAGTTAAGGAAAGTCTTATCGCTGACCAAGAAGGTAATGAACAAGTATACTCTATAAAGAACAAAAGCAAAGGTGATGGTTTCTATGGTGGTGGTGTGAATAAGATTGAAGTGTGAGTGTGCTTGGTGGGTGGAATATCATGGAAGAGTTGAAGCTTATACAAGGAAAGAATAGAAAACAAGCACCCTTGATTAAGACCTTTGAGGAGCAAATCGGGTCCTTTTAAGGAAGGTTGAGAAATGAATTTAAGGATCATGATGATATCACTAAACATCATGAAACTCAAGTTTGTACCCTTGTTGAAGAGGTAAAGAGTAAGGATGAAGAATGTGTCAAATACAAATCAGAGATAGAATCTTTGCAAGAGAAATTAGATCAAGCTATGAGTAAGCTTGAGATGTATTAGAATTTTGAAAAAATTACAATTTATATTGATGAATTATTGACTAGTTGAAAGGCCTCAAATGATAATTCAAGCCTAAGATTACATAAATATGATTAGAAAGATAAGATATTGAGAATATAGTGGTGATGAATCAAAAGACTAATCATGCTTATAATGAAAAATAAAATGTCAATATGAACAAGAAGAATTAGACCTTAAAGGCTAATGATCAATCAAGGAATGATGGTACTGATAGGTTGAAAACTAATCCTATCAGAAAACCAAATGCCAAGAGATATGGTAGTTTTCATTGTCATTATTACTCTTCTAATCAGTTTGGATAGGTCAAGAGAGTGTATAATACCCTCAAGGAATGAATTTTCTTGGAACTATTATTTAAATCATCAATCATGTAGTGTGATTGAATTTGAGTGATAAAACTATTATGGCATAGGGTACATTACAAGATTATGTCCTAAAAATTAAGAAACAATGAGTTTTTCTTAAGAAGTATGGTTTACTACAAGTGTAAAGAGAAAGGTCACATAACAAGGTTCTACTAGAATGGTTAGTATTCTACTTCAAATAATGAGTATCATAACATGAATAAAATGATTCCTAATAAATGGATACCAAAGGAGGTGAATGAGAAATAGGTTCAAAATGGACTATTTTTCATGATAGAACAATGTATAAATTCAAGTGTCAAAGAGAAAGCCTTACGCAATAAAAGGGACAAGAAAATCAAGCAATATTCTAAGTAAAAAGGAAATAATGAATCTAAAAACCTAGTCAAAGTTAGATTGATGATGAGGTAGGACTATAAGTTAAGTGAGAGCATGGAGATGAGGGAGTCTTTTAAGTTTTGGGACATTTAGTCCCTATATGATAGGTGGGTATCTCTACATATGCTTCTATTGTACCCAATACCCCCTTTTTCTATAGTGAAATGGGGACCCACATTTTTTAGACTATGGTCTTGACTTTGAGCCCATCTTCTATATGTTTATACAAAATATAGGAAAAGATTGATTATTGACCTTTTCATAATTTTAAAAAATGGCATTGGTATTATGTTCATAGACTAATTATTTCTATTAGGCTTAAGTTTTTAGGTTTATCTTTATCAGACTTATGCAATTTATCTTTTTGGGTTTTATGTTTAAGGTATTTTATCCATTTCCTTTGTCAACTAATTATTTATGGAATTTTTTCCCATGGACTTATTCCATCAAGGAAATTGTTGTGGACATTTTGTCCAAAATAATTCCCCCAAATGAGTTGGGTCTATGGACATTTTGTCTAAAATAAATCCTTATATTTTCCTTTAGCCCTCTAGACCTACCCTTCAACCTTAACCCACCTGCCCTTCAGCCTTTTTGTAAATTTCCCTTCATCCTTTTGAAAGTATCCTTTAGGAATTTTATCCTAAGACCTTTTCCCAATGAAAATTACCTTTTAGACCTTTCATCATCAAACATTTTTTGTCTGATGCAAAAAAAACCAAAATAATTCCTCAAAATAATCTTGCCAATACAATCTCTCCAAAATAACTACCCCAAGGACACAAACCCTTTAGGCTTTGTGAAACCTAAACTTTGGGAATTTTGTCCTAGACCCTTTCCCTATCAAAAATTTACCTTATGAAGTAGACCCTTTGAGTATTTTTGCCATAAAGTAGATCCTTCAAGACTTTTATAATGGACAAAATGCCCTAAGAAGTAGACCCTTCAGATTTTTTTCCAATAAAAATATCCCTTTAGGACTTTTGGAAGTGACCCTTCAAGATAATTACTTTTGTACTTATGCCCAAAAAAATAGGTCTTCAATGAAATTATTGTGGACATTTTGTCTGAAATAATTCCATTGATGGAATTAGTCTATGGACATTTTGATGAATGCCTTACTACTAAGAACAATAATAGCCCTTGTTATACTTATTTGAATAAAAGGTGAAAATACTTCCCATTAATAGTATGAGACCCCTACCAACTTGAACTAAAAAAGTTTGAATTATGTAGGGATTATAAGCAAATTGAACATTGGGAATTTATGTCACATGAACTACTATTCAATGAATATATATATTATATATATATATATGATGCATAGCCATTGAAGCCTTCATTTATTTCTTAAAAAACTTGTATTCAAAGTCTACTACTATCTTATGCATTAAAGATCCCTAGCTACTCCCTAGAAAGAGAATTGTGAGTGAATAGTGATCAAGCTAGAGAAAAATTGAGCATACACCATACTTAACACCTAAAAGGAAATTGTAAGTAGCATAGAGAATATACAACATTAACATATTCATCTAGGACATTTAGGGATCAAATATACCATCTCCATACTAAATCAAATATTATGTAGAGTTCATGTATATAGTGTTTAATGCCACCATATTCAAAAATAGATACACCAAATATTCATAGTTATAGGATGTAGTCAATTATATGGAAATTTTTTTAGAGGAGGATGAGATGACACTCACTAATAGGTTATTTTTCCAAGAATTATTAGATTTCAAATGCTAAAGGTTACATTTTATTTCTGCCAAGCCATAAGTGATGCCATGCATCGATCTCGTATGGGATCTATTTTTATCAAGTAGGATATCAAAGAATTAATTCCTTAATTAATTTATAAATTATATTTTTTACATGAATTTTAAACTTGAATTCCAAAATTACCTATATTTAAACATACCTAATGCACACCTTGAAAATCATACGTTGCCTCAGTTTAATGTAGAGAACTCAGTGGAAAGTACACTTTATTTATGGTTACTCTTAGGATAGATCATCACATGGAAAGGGAAGAATCCAAATGGAGATATTTATATTGAAAAATTTATAATAGGGATATGCATTAGCATGGCTCTCTTGAACCAACTTTATGGTATGCCAAGTATTCATTTTGTTAATCTAGTCTAGGTGACATTGTTATACATGATGCTCATCCAAAATTATATGTATGCCTTAGGTGAGATAATCAAATTTCATTTAAGATATTAGATAATTCATAATGACAAGTATCCCATGCCTTCAATAAAATTATATATGATTTCCTATTTTCTAGATGTCATTATAGGAACTATTTACATATACCTTGGGGAATTGTGGACTCCAACCATAGACTATATCAAAAACTAATTTTTTGACCAATACCAATTTATGAACATATATGAATACACCAATAATATGGTTAGAATATAAGAGGACATATATTCATAGGTTTGACAAGCCATTCATGGCTCACCCATGCCTAGAATTGGACCAAATATTGTAAAGAACTTAGATGGTAAAGGGGATTACTTCCTCTATCTTAAATTAATAATCATAATGATTTGTGGGAATAAGTTTAATCCTATGTGTCTCTTAAAATACATCCCAAATAAGTTGGTAAAGCAAGAAATTGATTTCCAATTATGATGGAGTGTCAAAGAGGACCTATCTAGGCAAAATAAACCTTTTTACTTTGGCCACCATATAAGAATTAGGAGAATGGTATACACAATGAGGAATCATTTTGGAGAATTAAGAGGCAAGTGGAAGATTTATCCTTTCTACATGCTTACACATAGAGATTGGGATCTACATGGGTTTATTCAAATTCATGTATAGGTATTTAACATCCTCTACAACTATGTTCCCTATTCTTATTATTCTCTATTTCTTAATGCAAAGGATGATGAATATGTTTTAGAGAGGGAAAGATTTTTTATAATGAAGGAAGATAATTTGAGAATGATCCACAATGACCCCTTATTTATGGTAAGATAATTAGATAGCAAGAAATCTCTATACAAGGGATGAGAGCACACTATCTTTTGGAGAGGAAAGTCTGAGGAGCAATCTAAGGACCAGGTAGGTTCCTCATCTCAAAGACTCCATTTGAAATTAAAACTCAATAATGTGAAGAAATAACCTAGGGTTTCTAAGCCTAGAACTAATAGTAGAGCACAAGCAAGGGACCCCATCAGCTTAGATTTTGATGAGGAGGAGAAAATATAATAATAAACCACTACAAGTGCCATTCAAGTGATTAATGTCATGCCCCAATCTCAAATTGATATATATATATATATATATATATATATATATATATATATATATATATATATATATATATATTGGGATAGAAGCTTAAAAATTAATGGCATATACCCAACAAGGCTCCCCCATATAGCTAAAGACCCTTATAGTTTACAGAAGGAATCCTAGGACTCCAATAGGTTGTCCCATAGTGGAATCATCAAAAGGGTTTCTTGATACACCTCCATGATTATAATTAGTACAATGAGGGGTTGTGATATTTAAGGATATTAAGGATGATTATGATGAATAGGTAGATATAGAAATACTTAAGGCCATGAGACTTCAAGAAGATCTTGTAGTGCCTAGTTATTTAGGTACTCAACCCTTCATAAGTGTTCATTTATCTTTTATGTCAATTTTTTGACATGTTTTCATTTATTCTATGTTGAGGAAACCCTAGGTGAAAGTGCCTAATTCCACCTCCAATGATCCCTTCACCACCACTATCATTGATCTAATCTCCACTTCAATCTCACTCACCATGCCAACCTCATTTTTCCCTTCTGGCACTTCCACTATCAGATCCTTAAAAAATATTTTTGAAGGTATAGAATGCATTGGCCACTCCATAATTACATGTCTAGTCTATAGAGATCACCCTTACAATTTCATCTACCACTTCCATTTCGTAAACTATTATGACAAGTTTTGGTATGGGAAGGAAGACGAAACCCTAATTGATCATAGTCCATCCACTCCCTCAATTTGGAGGAGTGGATTGGTCTAAGATTATATGGCCTTCCCTACCTAACATACTTGTCAAAGTATAAAACAAATAGATATAAGTAGAGGAGGATGAGGAAGAGGTGTTTTTTATAACCCTAGATGCTTCATATTTAGAAATTGTTCTATGGGATATAGATTTTAGAAGCAAGGATTCCAAATGCCTAGCTTCAAATCACCAAGCTTCCCACTATCTCCACCAAATTTGAATCCCCATATGGAAATATATAGAGGGTGAAGAAGAGGAATTTATAAGATGATAAGGGCACAAAAATAATTATTTAAGAAAGACATGAATTATTCTCTCTCACTAATAGGTAGAATAGATAACCTAGGTAATCTCCTTACATTAATAATCTTGTAAACCTAGCCCAAGTGCATAAGGATGCTATAGTAGCCATCCATGAAGGTACGAAGATAGCTCTAAAATATCTAGAGGCTGAAGTGGAATAGTTGAATGAGCAATAAAATATTGTACATATCCCTATATGTATAGAAGTAGAGGTTTAGGAAGCTAATTCTAGGTATTACAACTCTTTGGAGGCAATGGAATTTATAAAGGCCAAAATTTCCCTTAATGTAAATAATGCCAACCAATTATATAATTAATTAAAATATGATAGTTTTGAGTTGAATATGTTTATTGCATACATAGGTAACTCATTATATAGTCATCTAGACTCAATGATAGCATTAGAGGCATCCAATGCCTTGAACTTAGTTGTCATAAGGTAGGAAGAAATAAAGGTGTGGCTATAATAAATTGGGGCCTTAATCCCCAAATATCAAGCACATGAGGCCCAAATCCTCCATATTTTGCATGATTTGAGCTATAAAATGTGAAGGACACCACAAGCAAATTGATTAGTAGGATTAATTTAGATAAACTCATTCAATAAGTGGTGGGTGACTTCAAGCAGAGTTTACAAGGCTTAGCACTAGAAGAGATAGAGTTCGAGTTGAGTGCAACTAGAGAGAAAATTTTGAAGAGTAAATTATAGATGACCAAAGATGAGCATGCAAGACTCCTGGGTCAATTTAAAAGAATACATTGACCACTACTACTAAAATTAAACATTATATAGTAGCAACATGACATAGAATATAAATTTTATTAAGAAAATGAGGCAAAAAAAATTAGGATTCTAATGATGCATCATCATCTACAACTTCAACTACTACCACTACAACTACTACACCAACTAAATTACATGCACTACTTCACACGATGTATCCTTGATGGCCTTAGATTTTATGCTTGTACAATTTTGTAATGGCATATAGTTTATTTATAGTTTGAGTTTTTTATTATAAAATTGAATTTATAATTTTTACACATGCACATGTTTCATGGATTTGAAAAGGTCAACTTATTTAATTGATAACTATAAGATTTATCTTATACAGTTTTGACAATAGCTAGAACTCATGTTTTAACTACCACATGTAAACACTTTGCATGAACTTGGAGGATGAGGCAACCCCTTCCCCAAACCTTTTTAAATATTTATAATCCAATTTAGATTTTTGTTATCAAATTCTTGAATACATGAGAAACATCAATTTTAATCATTAGTGAATGTGTTTGTATATTTTTTTTCTAATTTATGTGTAATTAGTTGTTACTTGCTTTGGTTGTATATTTCAATAATTTTTAGTGTGCAATAGATGCAATTGTATTTTTTATTCTTGATTTATGTATTTATATGAAGATGTACAACATATATTGAAATATTGGTAAATTAATTTAATTAAAGTGATTAAGTTATTCTATTCATAATTCTAATTGTGCATGAGTGCTTTGTTGGATGTAGTTTTCTATGTGTGTGTAAAAGTTACCTCAGATAATTCAATAACATGTGTCATAGTCTCCTAATTAAAGGTGTGTAATAGCTACCCTAAAATTAACAACCTTTGTTTGAAACTTACAAATTTCCTACATCATTATCTCCTTAAACTTCTTAGCCATGCCTGAGAGTGTGTGTGTAATTTCTGCTAATAGTAGGTGTAGGTTCTTAGAAAACTTATCCTTTTAGAAACCAACCAAGGGAGTAGTTCTTGAAAACTACATAGCTTTCTTTTCTACCTTACCCTTCCTTCCTTTATGAGTTTTTTTGGAGACCTACCCACTTTAGGTTATATTCCAACCATCCATCTAGCTCACATAGATATTCACTACCTCTTAGGAACCACACCTCCATCCAAAAAACCTTGTCAACAACTTGCATGCCCTATCAAATATTCCATCAATAGGCTATAATAGACCAAATACCTACAACTCATACCCTATAGTGGATTTTACCTCCATTAAGATCTTAAATTTTAAGAAGCTACCTCATTACATTGTGGTGTGCATAAAACCTACATCAATAATCTCACTAGCACTATAAAGAGGGAATTACCCTTGTATAGAATTAGACTAGAGTCACCTATGAGAGTGATTAGATCTAATTCTTAGGCTAGTTTTTTAGTCTCACCTCTAAAAAATCATAGAAGACCTATAACTATGCCAATAGTCATTGTTCAAAACAATTCACCTCCTCTAGTAGGGAACCCCTTACTTGTAAGGAACCCTTAACCTATTAATCAACCAACTATCTTAGCTTTGGTTATTTAGATTTGTTATTGCCATCCTAGGGGATGTGCATGATTTTCCACATAATCTTAAAAGGTACCTACCATCCTTTGCTCTTTTAGGAGAAAGGATAGTAGAGGAACATATTAGATCTTTTAAATCTACATTAAGGCTAATGAATGTTATCCATGAAGATGTTGCATGCATATTATTCCCTTTTACTTTACTAGATGCTACTTATGATTGGTATTTAAATATAACAAAAAATTCTATCACCTCTTGGGATGAATGTCAAGCATATTTTCTTGTAAAGTTTGGATAGGTCACCAATCTTGATTTAGTATACCAGCACTTTGCCAACATGAGGAGATAACCTAATGAGCCCATCCATGCTTTCAATGCAAGGTTTTAGAAGATGTATAATTGGTTTATCCCAAGATATAAACTAGATGAACCATTAATGTTGGAAATGTATAATAATGGGTTAGATTTGATTATTTTGGTGTTCTTAAGGAGAGTTGTTGTAACTAATAATTTGGCTTGAGTATTCAAATAAGTTAACAATATAGATAAACAACTCAATCCTCAGATGCTTAGTGTCCATAATGTTAATAACATCTTTCTAACATTAAATTTGATACCATATGTGAAGTAGAATGCTCTTGCATTAAATTAAAATAAATTATACACACTACCTCCATTGACACAAACAACACATCCAAATTTAATATTTTTAAACAATCATATGATAGGAAATGGTTAGTAGTAGAGTCAACAATCAGTTGTAATCACCACTATTATTTTACAAGGTATGTATTCCATAAAGGTAGAATTAGATTCTATTTAGAAGATGGTTTAAAAGTTGATCAATGATTTCTTGAATATGTAAAGGAAGATGAGCAATGTAAATTCCCTAATTGGAAATTGAAACGCTAGATTCTAGAGATATAATAGATAATTCAACAGGCCTAAACAACCTAACAGGCTTACAGAGATCAATGTAGTAGACATAGATCTTCCCAATTGGTGTAAAATTTATAATACTTCCAAGTATGGTGAGCATAAATATATTGAGTTATGTGTAGTGTTTGAAATCTTTTAATGGGAAGTAATCAGACAAGACTAGATGCATAATCTACCAGAAACCCACTTATTTATTAGTGCTTTAAACATCACTATGTTCTTTAAAACTAATGAGTTTCCCTTCCCAAGTGAAGATGACAATGAACCAAACACAACATAGATGAATTTCACACTTTATAGTAGTTTCAAAAAGGTGCATACAATCTAAGGAATAAGCATCCACTTACAACATTGAATCCTCCAAATACCATGGTGATTACTCCTAATTGTAAAGTAGATAATAATCCACTCCCTCCAAAGGGGAATGATCAGTAGAAAAGCATGGAAGAACCAAGTAAAGGAGGATACGAAATTATTGAGGATATGAAGAAGATCAAGGTCAATATAATTATTCATGAGTTAGATTAGATCCCTAAATAGAAGGAGCCAATATGGAAGTCCATTATTGGGAAAGATCCTATGGAAAAATTTAAATCATCTATAAATAAAGTGAAAGTTTCAGACACAAACATCATTTACAATAGTAATCTAGAAGTTTGACCCTTCCTAATAACTATCTAAGCCTTTGATAAGAATATTCATAATTGTTTGATTAATTCTTGAGCATATGAAACTATTATGCCTACATCCATATGTAAGAATCTAGGTCTTACTCTGAGTCCTTCAAAGAGAATAGTTTTATAATTAGATAAAATGGTAGTATTAATAGTTAGAGAAGTGACCAATATGCACATTCAAGTAACATTTAAGCTAAAATTCTAGATGACCATTGATATTCCAGGGGTAGACATACCCAATGTTTATGGATTGTTGTTGAGTAGGGATTGGTCCAAAACACTCAATGGGTATCTCTTCATAGACTTTTTTCATATCTAGCTACCATGAATGGAAATTGCAAATCAAATTAGAATTGACAGAGAGTTGAGGATGAAGTATCCCATTATGAAATATAATGTCAAGAATGAAGAGGTAAAGTATGAGTCACCCAACCTTGGTACTTATACTTTTACCACTCAAAATCAAGTACACAAGCTAGAACTTGAAGGTTCCACATAGCTATGGAATTTACACTTTGATGGTGCTAGATTCAAATAAGGATCAAGGATATGAATCAAAATATTTGATCTACAAGGTAAATTTATTTTGGTAGTATATAGGTTGTAATTTCTATACATAAACAATAGAGCTGAATATGAAGCTTTAGTTATAGGACTATAGTTTATACTCAAGAATAATTCAAATTAAATATCAGTATTCAGTGACTCAGAGCTGGTGGTTAACCAAGTTAGAAATAAATACCAATGAAAGCTATCTTTTTTGAAAAGATAAAAGCATAGATCATGGTCCCTAATTGAAATATTTGAAGCCTTCAACATAGTATCACTTCTTAGAGAGAAAAATTATAAAGCTAATTCATTAAATAATGATTTTACTAATCTAGAGCTACTATAAGAATCTAACGTAAAAAGGTTTTGTATTGAAATGTTATCATGTGCTTCTATTCCAAATAACATGGAAAATTTCCAATTCTTTGATGATAACTAGTAGATTATTTAGTTTTTAACTAATTTAGGGAAAATAAAATCCTAAATCATCAATTACAAGGACATTAATAACCTCTATCAAGAGGAATCAGATAAAGAAAGCATTCTCTAGCTTGAAAAAAATCAAATTCCAACTAGGTTGTTCTCTTTGGAAAGACCATTCGATATGGACCATCAAACACAATAGTTAAGGCAGCCCAAGGTCAATGAATTATATTTCAAAAGAGAAAATATAGGATATGAACATAGCCCACATTATGTTAATATCAATCTCAGGTGCACCCTATAAGAGAGATAACAAGTGAAGGATCTAATCAATTGGTATATGGACATCATTATTTGAACATATGAAGATTTGAAAGTATATGACTCACAGGTCATTACTCATATGATTCCCTTGAAGCTAGATCACAAGCCATTTAGATAGAGGCAAAGATTAATCAATCTTATTCTAGAGCCTCTCATTCAGAAAGAAGTGGAAAAGCTATTGACCATAAAAATCATCTTTCCTATAAGATAATCTACCTAGGTGGCCAATTTGGTCATAGTAAAAAATAATAACGTTGACATCATATTATGTGTCAATTTTAGGAGTCTAAATAAGGATTTTGAAAAGGATAATTATCATCTACCTTCTCTGGACAAGGTGATATAGATAGTAAGTGTTTTGAAATGATGTTCTTTCTAGATTGATTTTCAAGCTACCATCATGTACTAGTGCAATCTGAGGATAAAATAAAGATACCCTATGAAGTGGGTAAATTATACATATAAGAGGATGTCATTCGGCCTAATAAATTTAGGATCTACCTTTCAATGTGTCATGAATCATGCATTCAAAGGATTGATAGGAAAATGCATAATCATCTATATGGATGATATTATGGTATTTTTAAAGAATAAGAAGGGCCATATAAGTCATTTATAGTCCAAATTCAAAAGATGTAAAAGGTTTGGTGTTTAATTAAACCCAAAGAAGAGCATATTTTGGGTGATTGAAGGTAAGCTTTTATAGAATGTCATCACCAAGGATGGGATCACCATTGGTCTAAATAGAATTTAGGTGATTTCAAAAATTTAGCCATAAAATAGTATGAAGGAGCATAAATCATCATTTGAAAATATTAACTTCACAAGGAATTTCATCTTAGGATTTTAAAAAATCATTAAACCTCTAAACACCATGCTCAAGCAAGATGCCAAAATAGAGTGGAAAATTGAATCCTAAAAGTCCTTCCAAGATATTAAAAATGTAATATCATAAGATCTATTATTGATTAGTCTAGATAAAGATTTTTACTTATAATAATTTTCTTCAGAACATATGATTGTAGCTATCATCATGTTGAATAAGGATGAGGCCAAGCATCTAATTACATTCATGAGCACAAATCTAAAAAATGCATAACTTAGGTGCTCCATTATTGATAAACAATTTTTTTACCTTATCAAATTCATGAAGAAGTTTTGGAATTACATCTTAAGTAATAAAGTCATTACCATCATACCTAATCCTAAGGTCAAGTTCACCTTATTATAGAACAAGCTAGGAGAACGTTGAGGCAAATGTATGGTCAAGATGCAAGAATTTTACATAGAGATCAAGCTTGCAAAAATTGTTCAGGGCAAAGGCATTATTTAGCTTATGACTAAAATAGATCCTTGTATCACATTTTAATTGGTATGTGAAGCTCAAATATCTAAAAGAGAATGGTATACTGATATAATACAATATTTACTCACATGAGCTTATTTTTCGAAGCTCAATACAAGAGAAGAAGAGCTTTGAAGCTCAAATCTACTCATTACATGATCAATAATGGAGTCCTATATAAAATAAATTATGAAGGTATCTATCTCAGGTGTGTATCTATAGAGGAATCTAAATAAATCCTAGAGAACTTGCAACAAAAGGTAGGTAGTGGTCACCCATCTAGAAATATCATATCCCATAAGATCATAAGAATGGGTTACTATTAGCCAAGTTTCTTTAAGGATGCTCATGTTATTGTGAGAACATTCTATGAATGTCAAGATTTATCTAAGAGATAAGTGCATGCAATAATGACTTTGCAACTAGTTATTGAAGGAAGGCTATTTGCCTAGTGGGTTTTAGACTTCATTGGTGTTATCATCCCAAATTCCTTAGTAGGCCATATTTTCATGCTTATTGCTACTGATTATTTCATTAGATGGACCAAATCCATAGCCACAAAGAATTTTAGAGAATAACATGTGTTTCACGTCTTGAAGGAACACATAACAACTAGATTTGGCACACCCATTTCTTTGGTTTATGACAATGGACCAAATTTTACATCAGTAGAATTTACTAAGTGGGCATATGAAAATCAAATTATTATTAGGTTGGCTTCTAAATATTACCCCTAGGGAAATGGATTATAAAAATCAAAAAATAAGAATATGATCAATGTAATTGAGAAATTATTAGGGGACAAGCCCAAAAATTGGCATAAGTTATTGAAGTATGCTCTTTAGGTAGATTGGACTAGATATAAGCAAGACCTTAAAGCTTCACCTTATCTATTGGTTTATGGATGTAGACAAATTTTACCTATCATGTTCAAGCTACCCACTTATTAGTTTATGTAAGACTACATGGAACCAAATGATAAATTAGAATCAAGATTGATAGATATAATAGAAATGAAAGATTCAAGGATTGAGGCCTTAAAAACATTCATTAAACTCTATGATGTGGTCAATAGGTGGTTTGAGAAGAGAGAAAAATTCAAAGCATTTATAATTTTAGATCTAGTGCTACTTTGGGATAAATCCCATGAGAAGAAAGGACAACATGACAAGTTTTCCCCACTATGGATTAGATCATACCATATTTTGGATATCATGGGAAATAATTCATTTCATCTTAAGGACCTCTAAGGCAATGAACTTACATTTCTAGTTAATGGATAGTTTCTAAAGCACCACTTCATGGCTATGCCATCTACTAATATTAATGAGTAATGAGGGATATATGAGTGTTGACATATGACTATATTAGATTTATTGCCTTCATAGATTATTTTACTTCTTTCTAGATTAACCTTTCTTACTTTAAATATTTTTCTTTCATAAATTAGTTTCCTACTTTCTAGATTAATCTTTTTTACTTTTAGTATTTTGCTTTCATAGATTAGATTTCACGTTTTCTAGATTAGATTTTATTAATTTATTAGATTAGTTTTTCTTTGATTTAAATGAAAATCAAAATTCTATTTTATCTAAGTATAACAAAGTTAAAATCCAAACCAACTGAGCTTATGACTTATAGAAAAGGGGAAAATCAAAATCTAGACAATTTGGGACTAGTTTACAGATTAGGTGTATTTCTATGTTTTTTGAATATTTAGGATGAAGGTAGGTAATCATGGATTATTATAGATAGTGTCACAATTGAATTCTTTTACTAGGCATGTTGAAGTTAATCTCAAATTACTTCATACAAATTTAGAAAGTTTTCTTATTTTATTGGATCAAATGCACTTATCACATTAAATACCTGTTGGAAATGACAATTCTAGGTATAGGTGTAACTGGTAGGGAAGTTATATTAATGGTTTATTTTATAATTATCTATCTCTATGTGGTTTTATCTCTTATCTTTTCTAGTAAATAAGAACAAAAGAAGAAAGAACCAATAAGTTCAAAAGAGCAAAAGAAAATCAAAAGGATCACATAATGAAATAAGGTCAGTTTACCATGCATCATAATCAAAGAAAATAATGGAATGAAAATATAAGGAGCCCAAGGTATCTATATTAGTTCTATGGATGCTTGGATGGAAATAGAGCAATCCCTGAGCTTCCCTTATTTTTGAAATTTAAGATATACTAGAACTAAACCTATAGTTTCATCAAGCCTTTGAAAAACTCATCATAGAAGGGGTTAAATATTCTACATGTTTGACACACAGAGTTCTAAGAAATTAGAAGGAAAGCATTTTGTTTAAATAAAATTAGGAGTCTCTTTCATGTTTATAATTAATTATTCTTCTATGACACACTTCATGATTGATTTAAGATTGTAAACTAGAGTTTTAGGTTCTTGAATACTCAAGAGTATTCCCCCTATGACTTGCCATTTGTTATACCTAAATATAGTCATGTAAAATGTGAAATTATATAACTATAATTATGGCTAAAACACCTAATCCATAGGTCATCCTATTATCTCACACAAACCTTCTAAGATACTTATTTCACTAATTCCTAGTCATTTGTAGCTTCCCAAACTTAGCTTTTTAAGACCTAGGGAACCCTTTCAGGCCTAGATCCATCCCCTTGGGATTCATCCCCTTAGGAAAATAGTTCCAAAATATGATAGGAGCACTAGAATTCAAGGTGTCTTATTTTTAGTGCTGGTGTCCAAGCTCATCTTTGCCTCAAATGGTTAGATTTTCTCAGATCCTTATCTTTTTCCCTATTAGCCTCACGTGAATTCATTTAACCCATGACCATTAGTTTCCCTATAAAATTCCATTCAAAGTCCATTTAGAAGGGTTGGCACTCATTTACAAAAGAGACTCAAAAATACATGCAAGTACTCTTGATAACTCTTCCTTATTCTTTGCATATAGCCTTCCAACATTATTTCAAGAATACTCAAGCCATTGCACTAGTCCCTAGCCATTTGAAGCATGTCCAATTTCACATTATAGTTTCATTAATCATACACAAAGTGTACCAAGAACTTCAATGTGATAACTACATTATCTTGATCCCTCTTTGGAGTATTGGTATATAGGTAGTGTGACCACACATAGGGTGTGAACTACATCCAATGTATCCTTTACACACAAACCCCTTCTCTCTCTTTCCTAAGTTTACATTCATGTTCAAGCACCAAGATCTCATAAGGGTTTTGAAGATTAAAATAGGAATACAATATCTCTATGAGGTTCTAGACCCTAAAATTTTAGTGACAGGATAACATAGGGATTCTGAACAGAACCCAAAAAGATTTTAGCCTTAGGACAATAATGTTGGAATAGGACTATAACACTAGACAATAAGGTGTCTTATTTTTGATTCTCCTATCTAATTAATAAATGAAGTCTAGAGACCTATTTCTAACTATTTCTTAGTCTTGATCCTCTAGTATCATACATGTTCTCAATCTAGATCAGCTAGAATAAGTTAAGCTATAATCTCTCTCATTTCCTACTATATTTAGAAAAGGGAAAAATGAAATCTATTTACACAACTTAGTAGGCTGATTCTTGAATCTTTATTTACTAATTTACATTACTTAGCTCCTTTACTATTTAGGGATATAACTCTAATATTTTGAAAACAATTAAATAATAACACCCCCCTTTTTCCATAGGGAAATAGGGACCCACTTTTTTCAAACTATGATCTTGAATTTGAGCTCCTCTTCTATATGTTTATGCAAAATCTGGGAGAAGATTGATTATTGGACTTTTTTTACTTTAGAAAAATGGCATTGGTATTATGTTCATAGACTTATTCTTTCTATCAGGATTATTTTATTGGGCTTATGTTTTTGGGTTTATCTTTATCAGACTTGTGCAATTTGCCTTTTTGGTTTTTATGTTTCAGGTGTTTTTTCCATTGCCTTTATCGACTAATTCTTTATGTACTTTTTTCCCATAAACTTATTCTATCAGGGAAATTATTGCAAAAATTTTGTTCAAAATAATTTCCTTAAATGAATTGGGTCTATAAACATTTTGTCCAAAATAAATCCTTCAATATATTCTCCTTTATCCCTCTAGACTTACCCTTCAACCTTAACCCACCTACCCATCAACCTTTTTTGAAAGTGCCCTTCAACCTTTTAAAATTATCCTTTAGGACTTTTGTCTTGAGCCCTTTGCCCAATGAAAATTACCTTTCAGACTTTTCATTATTGAATAGTTTTTGTCTGACACAAAAAATCCCAAAATAATTCCATACAATAATCTTTCCAATACACTTTTAGAATAATAATGACCCCACAGGCACATATCCTTTGAGCTTTGTGTAACCCACCCTTCATGACTTTTATCTTAAACCCTTTCCCCATCAAAACTTTACCTTATGAAGTAGACCCTTTGGGAATTTTTTTCCATGAATTAGATCCTTCAAGACTTTTATCATGGACAAAATACCCTATGAAGTAGACCCTTCAAATTTTTTCTCAACAAAAATAGCCATTTGAGACTTTTACAAGTGACCCTTCATGATAATTTCTTCAAAACAATTTCTTGATAAAATAGGTCTTCAAGGAAATCATTGCATATATTTTGTTCAAAATAATTTCCCCAATAGAATTAGTTTGTGGACATTTTGTTGAAACATTTTTCTTGATGAATGCCTTACTACCGAGAACACTACTAGCCCTTGTTATACTTAGTTTAATAAAAGGTGAAAATACTTCCCACTAATACTATGATACCCCCACCAACTTGAACTAACAAAGTCTAAATAATGGAAGAATTATAAGAAAAGTGAATGTTGGGCATTTATGTCATATGAACTATTATTCAATGAAAAATTCTATATATTTGATGTGCAACCATTGAATCCTTCATTACTTTCTAAATAAACTTCATTCAAAGTCTTCTACTATCTTATGCATCGAAGAGCCCTATCTACTCCCTACAAAGAGAATTATGAGCAAATAGTGATCAATCTAGAGTAGAATTGAGCATACAAGATACATAACACCTAAAAGGAGAATGTAAATAGCATAGAGTGTATACATCAATGGAATATTCATATAGGACATTCAAGGGAGAAAATCCATCATCACATTACTCAATCAAAGATTATACAAAGTTCATGGATATAATGTTTGATGCTACCATATTCAAAAATAGATACACCAACTATTTAGAGTTATAGGATGTAGTTGATTCTTTGGATGTATTTTTAGAGGATGAGATGACACTCACTGATAGGTTATTTATCCAAAAATTATTGGATTTTAAATTCCAAAGGTTAATTTTTATTGGCACCAAGATAGAGGTGATGCTATGCATCGATCTCTTATGGGGTCTATTTTTCTTAGGTCAGATACCATAGAATTATTTCCTTCATTACTTTGTAAATAAAAAAATTGTTACATGCATTTCAGGACTTGACTTCCAAAGATACCTGTCTTTGAACATACCTGATGCACACTTTGACAAACATACATTACCTTATTTGAATGTAGATAGCTCAGTGGAAAGGGTACTCTCTTCATGGTTACACCCAGGCCAAATCATCACATGAAAAGGGAAGAAACCAAAGGAATCTATTTATATTGATAATTTTAGAATGGGGATATGCATCAATATAGCTCTCCTAAACTGACTTTATGGTATGCCAAGTATTCATTTGTTAATCTAGACCAAGTGCCATTGTTATAGATGATTCTTACCCATGATGTGTCATATGCCATAGGTGAGATAATAAACTTCCATCTAAGAGAGAAAATATTTCACAAATATAAGCATCCCACACTTTTAATCAATTTCTATATGATGTCCTATTTTCTAGATGCCATTATGGGAACTTGTTATTGAGACCTCAAGGAATTATTGACTCTAGCCATAGACTGTATCAAAAATATAATTTATGACCACTAACAATTAATGAACATATATTCCTACAACAATAATGTGGTTAGAATAAGAGATGACATATATCCACAGGTTTGGCAAGCCAATCATGGATCTCTAATGCCTAGAATTGGACCAAATATTGTAAATAACTTAGATGGTAAAGGGAATTATTTACTCTATTCAAAATTCATAGTCATAATGATTCTGGGGAATAAGGTTAATCCTCTGTGTCTCTCAAAATAAATCCTAAACAAGTTGGTAAAGCAAGAAATTGATTTCCAATTATGGTGGAAAGTCAAAGAGGACCTATTCAAGCAAACAAATATCTGTACTTTGGCCCCCATATAAAAATTGGTATAATGGTGTAAACAATAAGGAAGTATTTTGGATATGTGGGAGGTAATCAAAGGAGTTATCCTTTCCCCATGCTTCCACATAGATATTGGGATATAAATGGGTTTATTCAAAGGCATCTATAGGGATTTAACATCCCCTACAACCATGTTCCCTATTATTATGATTTTTTGTTTCTTAATGCAAAGGATGATGAAGATGTTTTATAGAGGGAAAGAATATATATAATGAAGGGAGACCATTTGAGAATGATACAAAATGACCCCTCAATTATGGTAAGAGAATTGGACATCAAGAAGGCTCTATACAAGGGATAGGAGAACATTAAATTTTGGAGAGGATAGTCTAAGGAGCAATCTAAGGACTAGGTGGGTTTATCATCTCAAAGACTACCTTTGAAATTAAAACTCAAGAATGTGAATAAATATCCAAGGGTATTTGAACCTAAAACTAGCAAGGGAGCATAAGTAAACAACCCCATCAACTTAGATTTTGACGAAGAGGAGAAAACATAGAACAATCCACTACAAGGACCATTCAAGTGGAGACTTTTATTCCATAATCTTATATTTCTAAATCTATTGGGATAGCAACATATAAATCCATGACATCTACCCAACAATTCTCCCCCAAATAGTTGAAGACCCCTCTGGTTTACACAAGGAAGCCTAGGACTCATCACCCAATTCCTCAATTATTCATCCCTTCATAAGTGTTCCTTTATATTTTGTGATAATTTTTGGATGTATTTATATTTATTCTATGTTGAGGAAACTCCAAGTGGAAGTTCCTACTTCCACCTCCATTTATCCATTTTCTACCACTACCATTGATCCACTCTCCACTTCCATCACACTCACCATACCAACCTCCTCTATCCCTTCTAGCACTTCTACTATCAGAGACTTAAATAAGAAGAAGGTGTTTAAGAAGGTAGAGAATGCATTGGAAACTCCACAAATCCACATCCAATCCACCCAAATCAACCTTATAATGTCATCCAACACCTCCCTAGAAGAAACTATTATGATAATTTTTGGTAGGGGAAGGAAGGCCAAACCCCAATTGATCATAGTCCATCCACTCCCTTAATTTGGAGGAGTATATTGGTCCAAGATTATATATACTTTGCTACCTGACATACTTATAAAAGTATAAAACAAATAGATAGAAGTATAGGAGGTTGAGTAAGAGGTTTTTGTTATAACCTCATATGCTTCACAATTGGACATTCCTTTATGGGCTATAGACTTCAGAAGTAAGGCTCCCCAAATGCCTAGCTCTAAGATCACTAAGCTTCCCTCTATATCCACCCTATTTGACCCCACATTTGGTAGTATACATAGGGTGAAGAAGATGATATATAAGATAATAAGGTAACATAAATAGTTCTTGAAGAAAGACATGAAGTATTCTCCCTCACTAATAGGTAGAATAGAGGACTGAGCAATCTCCTTACATTGAGAATCTTGTAGACTTGGCCCAAGAACATAAGGATGCTATAGTATCATTCCATGAAGGCATATAAATGGATTGATAAGAGCTAGAAGCCCAAGTGGAATAATTGAAGGAGCAGGCAAAGATTTTATATCTCACTATAGGTATAGAAGTAGAGGTTCATGAAGCTACTTCTAGATGTTACTACTCTTTGGAGGCAATGGAATTTATGAAGGCCAAAATGGCCCTTCATGTAAATAATTCTAACTAATTATATAATTCCTTGAAATATGATAGTACTAAGCTAAATATTTTAGTTGCATACATAGGCAACTTGTTATACAGTCATCTAGACTTAATGATAACACTAGAGTTATCCAAGGCCTTGAACTTAGTTGTCATAAGGCATGAAGAAGTAAAGGAGTGGCTATAATTATTTAGGGCCTTAATACACAAATATTAGGTACATGAGGCCCAAATCCTATATATTTTACATGATTTGAAGTTTTCAAAGGTGAAGGATACCACAAGTAAATTTATTAGTAGGATCAATTTTGATAAATTTATTCAATAATTACCAAATGACTTCAAGCAGAGATTACAAGGTTTATCACTAGAAGAGATAGATTCTGAGTTGAGTGCAACTAGAAAGAAAGTTATGGAGGTGTAAATTTTTAAGAGTAAATTTCAAATGACCAAATATGATCATGCAAGACTCTTTGGTCAAGTTAAAATAATAAATCAACCACCCCTAATGAACTTGAACATTATATAGTAGTATGATGTAGCATATAAAGTTCATCAAGAGAATGAGTCCAAGAAAAAGCAAGCTTCTGGTGATGCATCAACATCTACAAATTAAACTACTACCACCATAAATACTACATCAACTAAAGTACATGTAATACTTCACATGATGCAACCTTGATAGGATAATATTTTGTGCATGTACAATCTTGTAATAACACATAGTTTCCTTGTACTTTAAGCTTTTTCTTATAAAATTGACTTTATAGTTTGTACACATGCACACATTGTATGGATTTGAAAAGGCCAAATTATTTAATTGATAACTATAATATTTAACTTATATGATTTTTAATATAGCTAGAACTCATGTTATAACTACCACATGTAAACACTTTGCATGAACTTGGAGGATAAGGCGACCCATTCCCCAAGCCTATTTAAATATTTGTAATCCAACTTGGATTTTTGTCAAAAAAATTTAAATATAGGAGCAACATCAATTTATATTGTAAATGAAAGTGTTTGTGTATTTTTTTTTCCAATTTTTATGTAATTATTTGTTACTTTGTTTGGTTGTATGTTTCAATAATCTTTAGTGTGAAATAGCTTCAAATGGATTCTATTATTTTTATTGATGTATTGATCTGTAGATTTGCAACAACTATTGAAATATTGGTAAATTACATTAATTAAGGTGATTAAGTTTTAGTATTAATAATTTAAATTATGTATGAATGATTTTTTGGATGTAGTTTTCTATGTTTGTGTAAAAGCTACCTGAGATACTTCACTAGCTCGAGCCATAATTTCTCAATTAAGGGTATGCAACACCTACCCTAAAAGAAGCAACCTTTGCCTAAGGCTTGTGAATTTCCTAAATCATTATCTCCTTAGACTTATTAGCCATATTTTACTATGTGTGTGTATTTTTTTTATTATAAGATGTAGGTTTTGAGATAACTTGTCCTTTTATAAACCAATCAAGGGAGTAATTCTTGAAAACTACTGAGCTTTCTTTTCTACCTAACACTTCCCTCCTTTTTGAGTTTGTTTTGAGATCTACCCACTTTAGGTTAAAATATAACCATCCATCTAAATCACATAAATATTCACTAAGTTTTAAGAACCACACCTCCATCCAAAAAACCTTTTCAACAACTTGCATTCCCTATCAATTATTCTATCAATAGGTTGTAATAGATTGCATACCTATAACTCATGCATTAGAGTGGAGTTTACCTCCATTGAGATCCTAAAACATTAGAGAATACCTTAGTACACCATGGTGTGTATAAAATATACATAAATAGTTTCTTTAGAGACAAATTTTATATGTGGAAGTAAGTATGCATGATCTAGATGGTGTGCAAGATGCCAATTAGTATAGAGATATGTAGAATTATTGATTGGTCATTAAGACCAATGCCTTTTTTATGATATTTTATTCTAAAGACTTGTGTTGAACATATAAATTCATTAGTTTAATGGGATTAATAAGTTCATAAACTTGTTCCATAGTTTCATGATAAAAAACTCCAAGAGTTTTGTTCAGGGACATTGGTCTTAAAAGCTTATTTTAGTCAATTTTTTATGCTTGGGTTGATAGGTTAAATCATGAAGTATGAAGGTAAGGTTGATATGGAGTGTATAAAGGACTTGTTTAAATGTATTAAATGTGATTTCATGCATTATATTGGTCATAAGGATCTCTAATGATCATTTTATTATTTGACCATTTTACTCAGTATTCACTGCCTAGTATGAGCTCGTCTTGCAAAATTTATGATTTTGGGTCTATGAAGCTAATAAATGGTAGAGGCCAATTAGAATTTATATTTATATATGAAAATTATTTGAGGAGTTTTCAAAAGGATTATATAATCATTCCAAGGAATTTTAGCATAGTGATAGGGGTATACACAAGGTTTGTATACATAAAATGACTAGATCTAGGTGTCAAATGAAGATTGGTGAGTGGTCAAGATGAATTTATGGAATATAAAGGTTTTTTACCTCATTAATGTGTTCTCTAGGTGGTTTTAGGATGTGAATATCTTTTGAAGGCAATTTGAAGCTTTTTTAAGGCTCTTGAGTATGACAGTCTATGCATAAGGTCTAGAAGGTCAAAAACCATTTCATGGTTCTATGGGTTCCCAAAGGATTATAACCTCAAAATTTGATCCATAAGTGTGTATTGATGACCTATACGTGTGAGAGATGCTTCAATAACTTGCATTGATTATAAGGTGGTAAGTTTACCATAGTTCTTTTGATGCCCTAGATTTTTCACCATGTGAGTTGGTGACCTTCCCAAAGGATTTGGGACTTGAGGTTTATTAATCCATTTAAATGGAAAAAATGATGCTAAAAAGGTGTTTTACATTCATATAGAAGTGTGTAGTTTGTCTTATGGATGAGATTTTATGCAAATAGAGGGTTAATTAGCATGTCAATTTGTGAAGGAGATATGGTGTAGAGGAAGAGTTGGATATCATTCTTAACATGAATTAGGGGGTATATTATTTTATTCTAGATATGAAATTTCAAGTCATGATAGTACATACATAAAATGTTATGGGCTCTATAAGGTTCAGGTAGGGCTATTAGGTATCTATGCAAGGATAGTGTAAAGAAATGAACTTTTTGGTCATTTTCTCCAAAATACCAAGGTATGATTGTTCTAATATGAATTTTTTATTCTATTTTGAACATATTTCATGCTTTAAGAGTGGCTTGAACATCTTTTGGTGATCATGGAGTTGACTTGTGAGAGAAAATTTAAAGGCAACCATGAAATTTTATCATGATTAAAGATGGTTTGAATGTGATCGAGGGATCATAAAGTCAAGTAACTTAGGGGGAGTCCATATGAATTTTATTAAGGTGTGATCACTCCCATTTTTATTCATATTGTTCATTTCTTATTCATATAATAGTACATGGTCATATAAGAGTGTTGTCAATGAGTAGGCTTGAGGTAGTCTTGAGAAGAAGTGGTATGCATAGTGATAGGGGAGGTTTTTATCATATATCAAATGTGATACTTTATTTATTTTGTATTTTAAAAAAATTAAAAAAAAATTAGGTCCTAAAGATTAACAGGTATGTCCACTTTGTCATTGTTTCAAAGGGGGAGAAAATATTTTTAGGGGGATAAAGAGTATGTGTATAGTTCTATGTTGGTGTTGACATAAATGACAAAGGGGGAGACTATTTAGGTGTTTTAAATTATGTCTCCAAGGTGACCAATAATTTCCATGAGGTGTAAAAGAGTGTTCATGAGGTGTCAAGGTTGTTGGATAGTTAATGACAAAATGTACTTCAATATCCCTACATAGATCTTCAATGTTTGGTTGGATAGGTAGGTAATGGATGTGTTTGATGATGTGATCATGTTCTAAAGGCCCTATGGGATGTCAATATTGATTGGAGTGATTTTTTAATTGAAAGGTTTCCATTTGGTCATCCTTTTGATCATCTAGGCCTAGTTGGTCTTTTGATAAATCAGGATGAGTGAGCAGATTGATGACATCATAATCAACACATGTGAAAGTGTCAAAATAAAATGGTCATAATGGTTTATTGATGTCTGTTCCTAAATAATGTGTTTAAAATTTTAGATATTGACATGATGTATATCAAAATCTATGTAAGTGCAAATTTTGTCTCTCAGGTATATTTCTCTATTTTTCATAGCCAAATTTGCATTAAAAAGTGACCGTTGGAATTCAAATATTTGAATTTACAAAAGAAAAACAATCCTCATTATTTTGGATATAAACTTTGATGTTAGAATAATTTGATGGTGGTATAAAAATAAAATTGGTGTATAATTTCAAGGTAAGTATAGGAAAAATAATATGGAGGTTTGACTAGTTGTACACCTACATTTATTGTAGTCCAAAGTTTGTTGAGTATTTGACCTTCTATGTTTGAGTTTTTATTGATGGTGTTTGGATGTTTCAAGGTTAATTATCTAGTGGAGAGGTTTTTAGACTCCATGAGGATAATATTTATGGATTATGGAGGTTTTACCAATCCATCTTTAGTATGAACAATTGATTACAAGTTGACTTTTGATTCATTCATGATGTTTTAATGTACAAAGCAAATGTTTGATAGGTTTTTCATATGAAAAGGTGAGTAGCGATGAATATAGTCACTTTAGGGTGTCATGTGGGTCATGTGGCATCGATCTATATGCTTTTAAGGGGACTTTAATTCTTAGTTTTGCTTGGTGAAGTACTAAAAGTGTGAATAGGTCTCTATAAGACCTAGAATGCCTACTAAGGCTTAATTGAAAGGAGTATCTACTTAAGGGTGATATATGGATGCTATGGTCAACATATAGAGGTGGTATTAAGTTATGTATTAGTGGTATAGAATAATTAAGAGTTAAGGAAATTCTTATGGTTGACCAAAAAGGTAATTAAAAAGTATACTCTATAAAGAACAAAATCAAAGGTGATGGTTTTTATAGTGGTGGTGTGAAGAAGAGTGAAGTGTGAGTGTTCCTAGTGGGTGAAATAAAGAGTAGAATAGGTTGATGATTGTGTGTGTGATAGGCTATATTATTTTAAAGAGTATTTTTTCCAAGATAGGATCTTGGTCACAAATGGGATCATAATCAAAGATAGGATTTTGATCAAAGAAAGGTTTTTGGTCAAAAATAGGCTCTTCAATAAAGATGGGATCTTCATCAAAGATGGATGGTAAACCATGTTTGTCAAAGGTAGGTTTATGGAATATGGATTGGTCAAAAATGGGATGAATGGGATCTTGAGAAGTGGATGGAAGATTATGACCTTGAATTAGAAGTGGTGTGGCTTGATTAGGCTCAGTAAAGACATCTTGGCATATCCCCAACCTGTGATTTTTAGACATGGATACACTTTTCTCTACCTTGATTTACCCTTTGTCAATAAGATCTTGGATATAATGCTTTAGTATCATACAAATGTTTATAGAATGACCTTCAATTTTATGATAATCACAATATTCATTATCTCTATACCAATTAGGTTTTGAGACATTTGGATCAAAGTATTTGGTGTTTGGATATGTGATTAGGTTTGTAGTGACCAATTTTTGATATAATACATCATAAGGTTCCCCTAAATGAGTGATTTTTTTCTTAATAGGCATGATGGTTGGTTTGACAAGTTGGGAGTTTTGTAACTATTGTAACTTTGGGGATGGAGTGACACTAGATGTTAGATGTTCTAAAATTGATTTCCCTTTGTTAGTTTGATAGGGGATGTTAGAATCAAGGATATAACTAGAGAGGTAGATTGATCCTGGGAGAATGGATTTGTGAAGGTTGATGAACTTGAATATGTAGGGTTTGTGAAAAAATATGAATTTTATGTAGTTTGGTTCAAACTTGGGAATGGGTAAGATGAAAAATCAAATTATTAATTTTGATGAATTTGGAATGGTTGGTTTTTAAGGGTGTAAGAGTTAAAAGGTTGATTTGGATGGAATGTAGTTGGATTGGACTGAGTAGGAGTTTGATTTATGAATGAATTTTGGTTCAAGTATAGATTTTGAAAGTGATGGTGAAGCTGAATCAAAAGTTTGATTTAGATTGGTGCTAAGGTTGGGACTATAAGGATTGGTAAAAATTTTTGGGCTTGAGTTTTGGGTTGAACTAGATGTAAAATCAAAGGATTGATTTTGATTACTATATAAAGGCTAATTTAGAAAACTTGAATGACTATTCAAGTTTAGAATTTATTGATGGATGGATGAGGATGAATAAATATTAAAACATGGATTTGAATTTGTTGGATGATTAGTTTGATATTGATTCAAATATGTATTTGAATCTAAATTGGTTGGATTGAATCCTGGGTTATAATAAAGTTTATTGGGATTGTGATTAGGGATAAAATTGGTCAAGTAGTTATTCTACATAGCCATGATTATTCAATGGATGACACAACTAAAAAAACACTTGAATCAATGAAAAAGACTTCAAGTGAGACTCTAGTAAAGCAAAGTACTAAATTGACTAATTTTTTTTATTGCTAACTAAATGCTTTTGAGATTTTAGAGAGTGTTGTGATTTTTAGGATAAAATTTAAACTCAAAAGAATTTTATTTGCAAAAATGGATTTTTCAACACGTGGTAAACAGAAGGAATCAACAAACAAATTACTATTCTAAAAAAATAAGTAATTGTACATAAAGGGGTGAAAACTAAGTGAAAAAAGGTTTTGAACAACTATTGGGATTTTCATTTTCACTTACTCATTCATGCTCTCAACTATGGCTTAATTTTTTAAGGCACTAACCATGGAAGATCCTACCATGCCCATGGCCCACTAAGTCTAGTTTCAAGGGTGTGGGGAAAGTAACTTCTTGGTGCTAACCATTAACTGATGCACCAAAGTTGAATGACAAAGAGGCAATCTTAAGATTAAGGTATACATGAACTTATCTAGGGGAAATAAAACCATGAAATAGATTGATATGCAGATGCACACTATTGGGTCTTGTCCTAAAGTTCCCAACATAGTTTTAGGGGTCTCAATGTGTTGATAATTAGCAATATCATATCTTGAGTCAGTTGTTGAAACCTTGGGTATTGGAGCATGAAATCCCCTCATGTCATGGTGTACTTAAAACACACAACCGCTTAGGCAATTGAAATAGCTAGGTCTTGATCTATATACCCCATAAGAAAATAGGGTTCAGATTATTACATGGTGATGAGATCCATAGTCAATAGAGCCCCTAATAAAATAAAAATAAAGAGTTGATACTTATTTCTGATTTTTAGGTATCTTCACTAGTGTGATGCCAAGAAATAGCATACGTAAGATCAACTAGGGTAACATATAATCTACAAGATTGATTTTTATTTCTAAGTATCATCAGCAATGTGAAACTATGAAAAGAGCATACACAACCTTTAAAACTAGATAAGAAGACAAAACCAACAAACATATTTACTATGTAGAAAATAAAGTGTGATTTATTTACTAGGAATGCAAAAGACTGAAAATGAAAGATGTTAGTGAAAACAAATGAAATAAATTTGGTTTGATTTTTTTGTAATTTTCTTTGTCCAACATTTTGCAAACAAGGTGTTAGTTTGTTTTTCTTGGGCTGAAGAATAAGATAACAAACAAAAATAAATGGAAAACCATGAAAGAGACATAAAAAACAAGCCTCTGTGACAAAATCACTATTACATAGTCAAGTCAAAAAAGTGAAATTGCAAAATGAACAAATAGAAAAAGACAAAAAAAAAGAAAAAACTTATAGAAACAATATCATTTTTATGATAGAAAAAATCAATGCATAGAACAATAAAATCATTGTTGAACAAAATCACTAGAGAGAAAGATGAAATCACTACAGAAAAGGATGAAACCACTACACAAAAAAACAAAATTGCTGCTCAATATCACTATAGAAGAACATGAAATCATTTAAAGGTATAATGATATCATTTTTGTCTAATGAAATCATTATTTTGATACAAAATCACTATTAACCTAGAAAACATAGAAAAATGTACAAAAACATAAAAAAAGTGACAAAAATGCTATTAAGTCCAATGAAATCACTAAAATGTGCTTAAAAATCATTGTTACATAGGAAAAATTCACATCCAAACGTGAATTATGAGATAGCAACCTGTAGTCCATACCAACTCAAAATCAAATGAGATTAAACATGAGATAAATGAAAAGAAAACAAAAAGATTAAAAGATGTGGGTACATCCCACTGGCTGTGCCAGAAATATATGAATTAAAAAGTGCAAAGGCAAAGAACAAGTGTATTCTAAGATAAATTATACCAATGTTAGAGAAATAAATGCAAGAAACAACAATAAAAAACCTTCACAATTTAGACACATGAATCCTCCATTATGATTTAAATCTAATTTTCTCTATCAAAATGTGGTGCTCACTTCTCCAATACAAAGGTGAAATGGGAAGCATAGGGATGCAAAGATATTGAATTTAATTCACTTTTATTTTGTTTATGATTTCTCAAGATTTTTATTGATTGCAACATTTTTCATCCTTTAAAATGAGGATTCCCAAGCTTATTTATAGAATATTGGATTACGATCTAATGGTGGAGGATCATTTGGATTTTTTCAAGGTTATAAATGATTAATGGTTGAGGATGAGTTTTCATCCATGAGGATAGGGACTATTTTTACTAGGTGGAGTAAAAATATGGGTTGGTTAGTAGACTTAGTCAAAATGGATTGACAACTCAGTGGAGGAGTCATAAGAAGTGGAGGTTTTCATGGATTTGGTTGGGATGAGGGAGAGAAAAGTGGGAAAAGTTTGAATTGGTAAATTAAGGAATTAAATAATTAAAATAAATAATAAAAGGTACACAATTAACTTTTTAAAAAGTATTTTAATTAATCAATTAATTGATTTTAGGAAGAAATGTTAATTATTAAATTAAGAAGAATGATTAATAAAATAAGGAAGAATGATTAATAAGTTAAGGTGCATTTTGACACAAAATGAAATTTAGGTGTATATAGTGTGTATGACCTATAATTCATATTTATAATGTTATAATAGTGTCCTTTTAGTGTTGAAAATTGAATATAAGTGAATACGTCTAGAGTGATCTAAAAGGGCATTTTTGGATGCATTGCTTGTATGTGAAGGCTTGAAAGAGTGTGAAGGATTGAAGAGAACTATTATACATTGTTTATATATTATATTTAAAGGAAATAAAAAATTTATATATATTGATATTAGAGGTGTTATGTTGGTGCTCAACATCTAGGGCAAGTTGGTGCTTGTTCATGCTGAAGGGTGGGTGCTCCTTGTGAAGTGGGTGTTTCACTAAAATTATCTTATTTATGATATATTATAAGATTATAGTCCATGTGTTTGTAGCATTGAGAGTGGGTTTATTCCACATGAGGGTTTCCCACATAATTCATGTGTTATGTGTCATTGATCTTGCATAACTTTTTTTGAGAATGGTTTACATGCTTCATGAATGTTTTTGATTAAGTGCTTGAGAGTTTGAAGTGTTTCAAAATTGGATTTGAATTGATTGCATCAATGATTCAACCCCACTCTTAGTGATTATACCTATAATATGATAATGTGACCTAAGATGTTTATGAGTGATGAAATCTACCACACACTTCTTTTTGTTCATGTTAATTATGATTGAGTGTGTTTTCTACAACATTAGTAGTTTGTTTTTGATTCAAAGAATGTGGAGATTGATTTTTTGTTGGTTGTGAATGGTGATTTTTATTGGGATTTATAATATTTTATATTTAGTCATTGTATCATTCTTGGGTGATGGATTCATGGTTGAATTGTGCACCTAAAAATATGGTAAAAGAAAATATTTAATGGTTGTGAAAAAATTCATGAGAATGACCTAAAAAAAAAGGTTACCAATTTTTTTTGGGGATTATACCATGTTGGAGGAGGCTTGGAAGGGTCAAATATAATTGGTTGAGAAGGTGAATTTTTTTTCTTGAGTTCTTGGAGAATTAAGGGAGGGTGGGAAAGGTTTACATTATTTTGAGTTAGAGCTCCCCACTTGAGATTTTTAAGCAAGATTTTTGTGAGATGTATTAGAGTTGATTTTATTGGTTGATGTTGATAAAGATTCATCACTAGTATTTTGATAAGGTTCAAATTCGATCACAAGGAAGTGTTGTATTTTTCTCAATCGAATGCTTATTTTAAAGTCTTAGGACAGAATATCTTAAATTTGTATTGAAGAGGGGATTTTAAAGAGGTGATAACGAGCTTGAAGAGATTTGTATCACTCATTTTATTATTTTATTTATTCACGAAATATTTCCATAGCTTTATGAAGGCATGGTAAATTTACTTACGTGATTGTTTATCACAGATGATTTTTTTAAGGATAGTCTTAGGAAGGTCAATATGTTGGATTTACATAACTAGAGAATTGACTAAGTCTTACTATGTATAATAATGACTTTAAAGCTAGTTGTACCATTATAATGCATATTTACCAAAGGTTTTGGATAGAATCTTGGTAATTTAAAAGGTGTTATTTATAATCCATTCCTTATAGTGGTTTATAAAACATTTAAGATTTAAGGTAATATCAATAGTCTTATCATATGTGATGGTTGTATAAATTCTAACAATGTCCATTAACATAATGAAGGGATATATATGTTCATTTTGAAGATTTTGAATCAATTTGTTTAATATTGAAGGTTACATGATAATAATTCCATTGGAAAATATAAGAGGAGGAGGGATGTAATTATAACTTGGTTGACTTAAAATAATTTTAGGATCTTGTTGATCCATTTGGCAAAAAGGGTTTGCATTTGGAACAACTAGTTATGTTGGAAATTTGCATAAGGGCCATATTATTAGCCATTGTTCAAGGACTTGGGAAATATCAATGGGAGGATTTTGATTTGAATTGTTAGGATTATTGGTAGTATTATTACTACTAGGGGGATGATTCCAAACATTGGTGTTAAGAGGGAGACCATTGTTGGTTTCCCCAACCACCATAGTAGATGAATTGATAAGAAAAGAATCCAATTTTTGTTTTGTATATAAATGGTGTTGTTTTCAATATTTTTGATAATTTTCTTAAGATATATTAGGGTAAAATTATATTTATTTCAACCATATTTTGTTGTATTATGCTAATACTTAATTTTTTTGTTATTGGTTTAATAAGATGCCTATGAAGGTTGATTTTAATAGGTGGAACATATTGTGATGTTTCAATTTTTAGAGTGGATTTCTTGATGATTTTATAGTCTCTATATGTGGAAGGAGTTAAAAAACTATAAGATGAATGTGTAGCATGGTTTTTTTGGTTATTTATATTTATGTTTTTTTATCAATGAAGTATTGGATAGATAGAGATTGATATTGATGGAAATTTCACACTAAAGAGTTGCCTTCAAGGGTGCAGGTGGGAGGGATAAATACACAACCCATGAAAGAGATATAAATGGGTTGAGGATTATTAAAAAGACCATAAGAGGGAGAATCATTGTAAAAACTATGGAAAAGGTAAGAATTGTAAAAAAGAAAATTTTAACAAGAGGTGTTTAATCACCTAAAAGTGGTATTTTAATGCTAAGAATGATTGAGACTACTTATCCATAACTTAGACCTAGACCTATATTCGAGCCTATTATCACACTTATCAAACTTTGTGTGGGCCACAAACATCCCTAGTCATCCCTAAAGTAGTCTTAGACCCTTATTTATTGATTTTGGCCCTTTGTGCCTAGTTTTATGCCACTTAGACACTAACACCATAAGAAGGACACTGGTACCACATGGCGCTAGTGTCCCAATGATGGTGATAATGTAATTTCCCTATATTTTTCACAAATGGATATTTTGTCAAATCAAAAACCTCCTAGGGTTAGCCTATACCTATTTTATCACCCACATAATCATTAGAACAATATAAATACATGAATTTTAGCCTTATAAAAACTATATGTATATCATATGAAATATACACATTAAAACTTAGAATAATTTTTGCATAATTAAGTTTTTAAATCCCTATTCTCCCCTACTTTTGCATACTACCATCTACATCATTCCTAAGCTTAGATTACCTAGATTTATAGTCTCAAACAAATTCAAGTCACTTAAGGCCACTACCATACTAGATTTACTTGCATATACACTAGGAATTAAGTGGGGATAAATATATTGGGCTTGATCCCTCCTCAGAGTATTGGTATGTAGGCAAATCTCATCATAATGGGGTGCTAAAGATGTCCAACCTACCCCACTAACAAACACACTTTTTATCTTATATTAAGCAGATGTCATAGTAACATGGAAGATTAAAGTGTTATTATAAATTCAATCAAAATAGGTAATACATAGGTTTTTAGAAATCATGCATGCAAGAATAGACCTCAGAGATCAAGACACTTGTGTACCTAGAAGTTTGGGACAATCCTTCATAGAGGACACTGCCACCACATTTCTAATAATGGTAATACTATCCAATTAGGGAGTTACTATTATAGAGAGGTTATGACATCATGATCATATTTATGACACTTAGACTATCTTCTACCTTAATTTCCAACCTCTATATCATTTTTCTCTATTGGTTTCCAGCTAAATTACTACTTTCACTATTTATTACTAGTTTTACAAAGTTCAAAGATAGTCAATTCTATAAAAAATTAGTGGTTGTATTTATTGAATATTATTACCATGATTTATCTACTTAGCTTTTTAACAAACATAGGATTTAAAATCACTAAGTCCTCAAATGTTAAAACATTTGGTGAACCTAATTTACATCAAATATTACACAAACCTTAACCCTAGATAACCATAGGGTTTATGTTTTTATCCTTATAAGACCCACATTCAACTTTTATATCCATAATTTTTTTGATATAATCATGATAATAGTGACAAAATAAGTGTATCACTTTTTGTTACAAATTTTAATACTCTCATTTGCATGCTTGTTCCCTTTAATTCAAAATGAACTCAAAAAATTCATAAACACATGTATAGATGATGCTTTATATCAATTTAAATTTATGTCATATTTCATATAAAATTATATTTACCTTATATGTAATTACATTAAGAACTAAACCCTTGCACACATAGAGGATTTAGTATATAATCTTACTATCTTTCAAGTTTCAATGTCATATCTTATGTACAAGAAAGAATCTCCTTCTCCTCCTCATCTCGATGAGGGTGATAACTACTTTCCCTCCAATCAGGTCCATGTTATCACTCCTCCACAAGATGAAATAGCCTATACCAATGTCACTAATCCACATTATTAGCATATTCACACCTCTTCCCTATAGAATGTGTGCTTACATGTTCAATAAGAAGCAATTAGAGTTTGCACTTATGAGACTCTAATTTATCAAATTATAAGTATGAGAAAGTTAATATAAGATATAAAAAATATAAATTAGTTATTAATTGAACATGTCACATTATTGGAAAATCACATTACATGTACATAGTCTTTAGAATATGTTAGTGTAAATAATGTATATGCATCTACACCTAACAAAGTTGTATCTATCACTCTTTCATATCTAAATCATAAAGTACAACACAATGCATCAATGAGTCATTAAAAAATATTACAAGGGTCCAATAAGAGTTAAATTGAGATAATAAGGGAAATGATTAAATCTAAGTTGATCAACCTACTTCCTCTACACCTAGTGAGGAAATCTAGATATTATTATGCATATCATAGAATGCATGGACACCACAATAATTCATGTTTAGCATTAAAAAGTAAAATACGATAGATAATGGATAAAAATGACTCAAATAGTGACACATCATCCAAAAAAATACAAAGGGACATCTATAAATTCAAAAAGGGTGAAATTTAGAAATAATACAAAATGGTTAACAAAGCATAACACAAAATAACAAAAGGTTAACAAAGCACAATCAAAGTAAGAAATAATACAAGAATAAGTAAATAAATTAAAATATACAAATATACTTATCCAAAATGAAGCTCAAGTCTCAAATCAGTATGGTTTTGGTTAAAAATATCTACAATAGTTTGATTATCATGGTCAAAGTTTGGGTAAGGAGGCCTAAGGCATCACAACTTCTATTCTATCAATTGATAATGTTGGTTAATAAGGTTTGGGATTTACCAAACATCATAAGTTAAATCATTCATAGATATAATTTATCAATGAAAAAAGTATATATACATGGGAAATGTTATATAAAGAGTAATAACTTCAGTTGTAAAGTCAAAATCATGTTAAGCCAAAAAACATTCTCAAAAAAGGTTTTCTAACAAAAGAGCCTCCAAAGTACCAATGCCTACAATAAACACAATTTAAAAGGGAAAAATCACAATCAAAATTCCAAAACAAAATTTAAAAATTTCAACTCCATATTATAAGGCAATTCCCTCTAGCATGCCAGGTTATTATAATAATGATGATGAACAATACTTAGATTCTTATTACAAAAACATTCAGCAACAACATAACAATCACACTACATAAGAGATTACCATTCCTATTTTTGGCACATGACACATTGATAGTGATAATCCTATGAGACTCATCAGTTAGTATTTTTCCTCCATTATTGTACATACTTTGATTCTATTTTATTCCTTGTATATAGTTTTATTTTTATGTTTCTTATACATAGCTTATATCTAGAAAATACAAAAAAAATACAATACTTCAAAAACATAAAAACATTCAAATAATTACTTTGAAAACACAAAATTATAGATTATATGCATTGATATGTTTACATTTATTTTATTTTATATACACTACATATGCTATCTATTTTAGTATGTTCAATTTTATCATACATACATGCTTCACTTATTCTTGTCAAATGCTTGCAGATTGCTACAAGACTCAAGTCCACTACCCTAATATATATTTTCTATTATCTACCCATTTGTGGCATATAAAATAATACATGGGTTCTTCATTTGGCACATTTTACCACTTAAAGGCACCTTATACATAGTTTTAATTGCCTAGTTTTATCTTTCTATACCCTACATCACAACTTTAACATTATTATATCTTGATATTGATCATGCTACACTTACTCATATTTTTTGTTGACTAATACTAATTTAGACTCAGTATATGCACATATTAGCTCTTACATATATTTATATTACATGTTCATGTATACTTGCATTTCTATATTTCCTAGTCTAATTGTTTCTTTATGCTTCTTCTATTTGAGGGCATTTGAATATGCCATTGCTATTTGGATCCATGCCACTTCTATTAATAATGTGTATGCTTTAAACATTTTCCCATGTCCTTATGTGTTCTTTCCTAATTGTGTATAAAAACATTTCAACATGTACTTCTATGTGGATCTAATCCAATTTTTTTGTTGCTTGTGTATCTAGGCATTTGAACATGTCACTGTATGTCTTATTTTCTCATATTTAGTGACATGTGCCCATGTCCCTTGTATTATGGGCCCTTGGCCTACTTTATGTGCCTCATGTGTGTTATATTTATGTTTTTTCATATTCACAATAGCCATGGCACTTGTATCTTGTTTGTTAAACACCCTAGTTTTAGATACCATGAGGGATCTCATGCATCTCCCCTTCCTACTTGGGCATTGTGATGTACATCATGCCCCATTACCTAGGTATCTACCCAATTTTAAGTCATATTTTCTATTACATAAATTTGTATATATCTCTTGATACCTTTTTGAATGTTAGACATGACATAAATTACATATTACAAACGTGTGATCAAATTATCTTACATTATAATGTTATGTATACACATCATATTAGATTATTATGTATATATCATATATGTTCCAACTAACACACATTTTGTATCACTTTTTTAATACAATTATTACATAGGTTCAATAGTTACCCTCAAAATAGGGGGAGTTTATAAGGGTTTATCATAGAGATCAATCTCTTATTATACATTCATAGTAACTTTTTAGCACACAGGCTTAGATTATAGACATCAAGCTCAGGTAAACATAGCTAGAAAATAGTGACATAGAGATCAACATAGTTGTAAAAAAAATATAGTAGGACACTAACACCCAAATTGGGGCACTAGTTCTAAATGGCACTATTGTCCATATATGGTGCTATTTTCTAGTAGGCTCAATTTTAAAAAACATAGATTGGCCAAAAAAGTACAATAGGTATAATATAGGTTTGCATAGGTTTATTTACAAATTTATCATCTTAGCTTAGATTCATACTAATTTTCTCATATTAGGAACATCATGCATAGCATGACCATTTACATATTTATTAAAAATACTTATACATAAATTATTATAACTCAATCCATAATCCATATGCTCAAATATTAAATTGGGGGTCATGTGCATGACACATTAATTATTTATGCTCACTTTCACACCAGTTGATTAGATGGAATGATAAATTCTATGTCATTATTTATGATATATGGATTCAACATCATATTCTAGGTTACACCCTAGTTTCATGCCTTACTCCATCTATAGTGGTTGGCATTCTTGAGTGACTCAGAGTTGCCTAATATACCCAAGTGGTTGCAAAGCTGACATACCTAGTTAGATATTTCTAGTTACATCACATAGTTTTAGTTTTATATGCATAAACTACACATGAATAGAAAATTATGTAGTCATAGACTACTTGAGTTATTGATCCACTCAAATGAGAGGGTTAGACACACCATCATTCTAATCCAAGTTATTCATAGGTCATAATCCACCAAGTAGGGGTGGGAAATGATGGAGTCAAAAATAGATTGAGTTCTTGATCTACCCACACATGAGGATTGAGCAAGCCATCCACTTAGTCCAAGTTATTAATAAATTTTTTACTATATAATTTCACACACACACACACACACACACACACACACACACACACACACACACACACACACACACACGCGCGCGCGCGCGCGCACACACACACACACACACACACACACACACACACACACATGTTGTCACTAGGTTTATGCATTGGTTCACATACCCAGTAAGGTGTATTCAATCCTTTCCTTTCTCTTATCTCTTTACTTAGTTTTAATTCTTTACTTAGTTTAGTATTTTGATTATGATATCTCTTAAGGACTAATTTATGCATGTTTCACTTGAAGGACACATGTTGGAGTATGATTAACATACTTAGACCTAGCTTCACATACTTATACCTAGTTTCACAAGCTTCACCTCTTAGGTAATCCAAGTATGCTTCATTTTCTTTTTATATTAATCAATTCAATTTAATACATTTATATAATAAAGGGGGGAATGTAATCACTTAAAAGTGGTATTTAAGTTATAATAATTCTACTTGAGACTACTTATCCCTAGATTATCCCTAGACCTATCCTTGAGCCTATTATCACTCTTATCCAACCTTCATGCAAACCATAGTTATCCCTCATGATCCCTAAATTAGTCTAAAACCCTCATTTATTTATCCTAGCCCTTTATGCCTAGTGTTTTTCCATTTATACACTAGTGCCATAATAAGGACACTAGCACCCCAATAATGGTGTTAATGTCCTTTCCCTATATTTTTCACAAATAGATATCTTGTCAAATCAAAAACTTCCTAGGGTTAGCTTTGACCTCTTTTAGTACCTACGTAAGCAGCATAATAGTATAAATACATGAATTTTATCCCTCTAACCACTAAATTGAAATCATATGCAAAATAAACATTTGAACTCATAAAAATTTGTGCACAATTAAGGTTATCAATCTCTATTATCCATCACTTATGCATATTACCATCTACAATAGTCCTATTCTTAGATTACCCAGATTTACAATCTCAAACACATTCAAGGCATTCAAGTCCACTATCATACTATATTCACTTACACTTGAACTAGCACTTAGGTGGGGAGATATACATCAGTCTTGATCTATCCTTGGACTATTGGTATTTAGGAAACTCTCATCATAGTAGAGTGTTGAGGATGTATAACCTACCCCACTAATAAATGCATTTTTTATCTTGTATAAAATCAATACCCTAAAAACATGAAGGATTATGGTTTTCTCATAAATTTATTAATAAAAATCAATACATAGGGTTTAAAAACTTTTTCACATAGGAATAGTCCTCAAAGATCCAAATATAGGCACACCTAGAAGCTCAGGATAGTTCTACACAGAAGACACTACTACTAAAATAGGGACACTACCACCACATTTATAATAATGAAACTACTATCCAATTAGGGTGATACTATATAACAGAGACTATGACATCAAGATCCTAATTTTTACACTCAAATGAGCTTCTAAATCATCTATCTCAATTTTTTTCTAGCTAAGTTCTTACTTACACTATTTATTACTATTTTTAGAAATGTCAACGCTAGTCAATTATGTAACAATTTAGTGGTTGTAATTATTGAATATTATTACCCTAGTTTAATCTAATCATATCTTTAAAAAACATAGGATTTAAATTTATAAAGTTATAAAAGGTTAAATTAAGGTGCTTATTGAATTGAAATCTCTAAGAAGTAAGATATGGAAATGTAAAGATAATCCAACCAATGGGGGATAATATTCATGTTGAGATCACTATAAGGAATTATGATAATGAATACAAAGTGAAGAAAATGTTAATAATAAAATGTAAAGGTGAATAAAATATAACTAACAATGGGATCAAATTGATGTTGGGTTCACCAAAATGTATGCATGGGATATGACAACTTATAACAGTCCTCTTTTTATGAATATATTAGGATATAAACATGGTCATAATAATAGATCTTGCATGTACTTTTAAGAGTGGGTAAGGACATAAAATAACCACATACCTAACATAGGGTAATCCACACTCAAATTTCAATGGGATACGGTTCTAAAGCATACACATAAGATACGGGGTATGGCTCTCATTAGGTCTCAAGATAAATAAATGATTTTGATAGTGATTTTAAAGGGGTATATCAAGAATATGATAATGATATTACATACAAGGAATTGATAAACAAGTTTAACATATATCCAAGATAACTATAATTACTAAATTAATAAGATGATAAGTGGTGCAATGGTCAACCACTGATAGTCCATGTAACCTAAGGTAATAATTACAATCCTATGAAACCCTATAGATATACTATTTTTTTAGTATATTTAGGATCATAATAAAGGATAAACAAAATATGTAATATATATATATATATATATATATAATAAGTAAATAATATAAAATGTACTAAGTAAATAAAATAAATATATTATGGTAGTAATAAAAGGACATGTTAAATTGAAATGGCACTAAACAGGGAGAAAGAAAAGGAGAAGGTGAAGGAAAAGAAGCAGGAGAAGGTGTAATAGAAATTTCAAGGGAAGGATTCAACTTTATTGACTGGGGTTGAGAAATAGTTGAATCTCAAATCAATAGAGTGAGGAATGAAATGAATGAGTTATCATGGCAAAAAATATCATAAAAAGGTGTTGGTAGCTATGATTAAAGAAGAAAGAGAGTGGTGGAATGAAGAAGCAAAGTAAAGAAAATTATGGGCTAGCTAGAAAAGGAAATTATTAGGGAATCAGGCTTAGGATTTACAAAAGGAATAAAAAATTATCAAGCCCTTCATTTCAAGTAGGGAGGAGATCCTAGAAGATCTAAATGAATTGTTAAAACTTCAAAATTCAACTAATGTGTAGATTAAGTGGAAGATTCTACTAAAAAAATATGGAGGTGTTAGGGGATGGAGTTAAGATTGGCAAAGCTAAGGTTTTGGAATGGGATTTAGACCATTTTTGGATAAGATTAAACTATTGATGGATTGTTACCTAATTTATAAATTCACCAAAAAATGGCCTATGATAGGAGCTACCAAAATTTGGATCAAAGATAACAAGGGCTCAATTATTTTGGTAAGTTTTCTTCCCAAAGTGTTTCTTGTGGTATTTTTCATTGTTTAGAAGAGAAAGAAAAGGTTTCATAAAATAATTATTGATATTTTAATGGCATTGGGTTATGGATCCAAAATTGGAGCCCTAATTTTGATCCCATAAGGGCTTAAAAAGGGAGTTATCTGATTTAGATAAGATTTTATGGACTACCCTTAGAATATTGGAGTGAAAAGTGTTTGATAGCCATGAGAGATTTGGTGGGCTAGATGATGGAAGTAGATGATAATTCATTAAAATGTGGAAAAAAAATCTTATGCTTGAGTTATAATTTCATTGTATTTGAATCAATATATTCCAAAACATATTGTCACCAAGATGGAAGGTAGGATCTAGAATCAAAGGATCAATGTGGAAAAAATTCCTTTTAGACTATAAATGTCATTACCCATGTCACATTCATAATTTTTACAAAAAGGTAAGAGATATCCTCAAAAAAAATCTATAAATATGGTGCCTAAATGGAGACCTAAAAAATTCAAAGGGATAAGAATAGGGGTAAGGCTAATGAAGAGCAAAAAGAAGATTAGGGGAAGGAAAAGGAGGAAGTTTGGAAAACTCAATCTCAAAAAATAGGTGAAATAGAGGAGTTAATTGCAAATTTGGAAGTAATAGAAATAATCTTTCCATCAATAATGATTAAGATTTGATATTTTATTAAATAATAATTGAAATCAATCAGATATCTAGTTTTAAAAAATCAACAAAATTAAATCTCTCATATTGGTAAGAAGCAATTATTGGAAGGAGATAAGGAGGTTGTGGCTACAAAAGAATATTTTTTGGATTAAGAAGGAGAATTAGAAAAATATTTAGAAGGTATTTTTAGATAATTTATCTAAATTTCCCAAACTCAATGTTCTCTTTCCAAACCTAATTGGGATCTTAAGAAGAGATTGGGAAGGAAATATAAAACATATAATAAAGTAGCAAGTGAGATTTTAGATGGTAAACAAGGAAATTTAGAAGCATTTGTTGATGTTATGAGGCAAGTGTGGAATTCCCTCATTTTGAATCATAAAATTAATATCATGGAATTTTAAGGGTAAAAATTCCCATAAAAAAAGATGCTTGGTAAAGCCTCTTCTTAGTGTGGAGAAACTGGATGTCTTAATGATTCAAGAAATTAAATTAAGTTATGGGGAAGTAGAGGGTTTGTTAAACATAATTTGGTAATGTTGTCAAGGGTTATTTGTAGAAGTAGTGGAAATGTTAGGAGGTTTAGATATTATTTTTCTCCCTTTACCACTAATTTTTTTTAAAAGGATTCAGGGCATAATTGGCAGTTATGTAGATTGTATAGTTTCTATTCAGATATTCAATTTCTATTATTGAATATATCTGGCCCTTAGGGGGCTTCTTTGAAACTTATTTTTTGGATTTATATTTATAAAATATTGAATAAGTTTTAGACAAATAAGATTATTTTGGGGGTTATTTTAAAGGATAAAGATAAGAAAGGAGGTGCACACTCTAGTCCTCAAGCCTCCTAAGGTTTTGAAATGTTTATTTCAAGGAATAATTTTGAAGATGTGGAACCAAAATTAGGTTGGATCACTTGGAATAATAGGAGGATAGATCTTGATAATATTTTAGAGAGTCTAGATAGATTTATGATATCTTCTTATTGGAGTTAGAGAAAGTAGAGGTTAGATAGTTGGGTTTTGTCTCAATTAGGATCAGATCATTAGCTAATTTCTTTGAAAATTGAATATGATAATCCCCCTAAAAGATGTGATTTTTAGTTTGAATTAATGTGGCTAAGATATTATTCTCTTTTTGAGTATATTAAACATTATTGGAATCAATTTCCACTACCTCCACACTCTTGAATATATCAAATGTGTAAAAGTCTACAATTTATAAAGGGAAAACTTAGGATTTGGAATGAATAACACTTTAAGAAAAAAATTGGGAAAAATTAAGAATTAAATCTAAAATTCATAGCATGAATAAGAAATTATTAAGTTTGGGGATGGATTCTTAGGATTATGACTTTGAAAAAACATAGGTTAAGGAATATGAAGAATTCTCGTATAGATAATAAATTTTTTGGAAACAAAAATACTATGGAAAATTGACTTAAAGATGGCAATAGAAATTTAGCTTTTTTTCATCTCGTAGTTAAAGAAAGAAGAAAGGTCACCAATATTGATTGTATTAGATCAAGGTAGAGTGTGTTTTTTGAAACCACAAAGGAAAGTAAGATTGAATCTACTTAGTTATTTCAAAACTTGTTGAGTGAAGAGGATAGTTCAAATGAGGAAGCTCAGTTATTTTTTCCTTTAGTACCTTCATTAATTTCTAAAGCCATGAATGTTAATATTATGGATCCATTTTCTTTTGAAGAGATTAAAAGGATGGTGTTATCTATGTTTAAGGATAAAGCACTAGGTCTTGATGGATTCCCATTAATTTTTTTCAATCCTTTTGGGATATTTTAGGAAAGAATGTGTGGAAAATGGTGGAAGAATCGAGACTCAAGAGGAAAATAGCTCTTGATTTGAATGTAACCTTCTTATATTTGTTTCCTAAAGGGGAAAATAAAGACTCATTAGTTATTTTAGACCTATGTATTTGTGTAATACAATGTATAAGATCATTTATAAGGCCATTACAAATAGACTCAAACCACTGTTATAAAATTTGATCTCTAAAGAACAAGTTGGTTTTGTGCTTGGTAAAAATATTCAAGAAGGGATAATTATGGATCACAAAATTATTAATTCCATTTTCCATAACCATAAAAGAGTCATTATGGTTAAGTTGGACATCATTAAATCATATGATTGAGTTAATTAGAGGTTCCTATTTAACATGCTTAAGAATTTTGGTTTCAGTTCATAATGGTGTAATTGGGTTTTTATCTATGTCTCAATCCCCAAATTTTTTGTGATGGTTAATGGTAGTCTGATATGGTTTTTGAAATTTCTATAGGTTTAATGCAAGGGGATACCCTATCCCATTTCCTTTTTATCTTGATGATTTAAACATTAGACAGAGCAGTAGGAGAGGCTAAAATGAGTGGTATGCTATAGGGTATTCAAAAAGTGGATAATTTGGATAATCTCACTCATCATTATTTTACAGATGATACATTTCTCTTTAGCAAGGCATCATTAGAGGAATCTATGGATTTAAAAAGGATTTTGAAAAAATATGAAGAAGCCTCCAATCAGAAAGTGAATGAAGGTAAGTATTAAATCTATTTTGGTAATTGTGTGAAAAGGGAAGAAATTAATTTGGCTAAAATCTTAGGTTTTAATATAGGGAAGCTTCCTAGAAAATATTTAGGGGTTCCTTTATTTAAATGGGTAGGTAAATTTATATTATGGAGAGAATTTATTGATAGGTTTAAAGCCTACCTAAGTTCTTGGAAAGGTAAATGGCTCTTTTTGGCTAGTAGAATTGCTTTGATTAAAGTAGTTCTTAGTACTCTTTCTACTTATCATTTCTCTATGTTATGGCCCTCAGATCAAGTGCTCATAAATTTAAATAGAATTATGAAAAAAATTATTGATCAAGGGACTGGGGAGAATAAAAAATTGCATTGATGAAATGGGAAAAGGTGTGTAAAAGGGAACAAAGAGGTGGAACAGGTATTAAAGATCTTCAAATTTAGATTTTATCCTTGGGAGATAAATTGGTTTAGATGATGGCGACATATTCATATTGGCTATGGTGTAGACTTCTTATGTCTAAATACCTTAGTTTTGAGTTACCTGAGATTATTGTTTTAGTAGCATATCCCCCCAGAGGTTCACAAGTTTAATTTTTTTTAAATGTAGATCGTTAATATCTCAACATGTTTCTCAAATAGTTAATAATGGAAGGAAATCATATCTATGGTAGGATTGTTGGAATGGGCATCACCCTCTAGCAAAAAATTTTGAAGGAACATAAATCAAAGTTATGTTGAAAAATATTTTGGGGTCCAAGGTGGTGGATTATTTGGATTTTCATCCTAATGAATTGAGACCAGAATGCAGGTAGAAAAGATTTTCATATCTTTCAATCTCATCGGCTAAAGTAAAGGCATTGGAATAAAGTTTGATTCTAAGGAAAGTATTTTTCAATAATAAATAATATCAATTACATTATATTGGAGCAAAAATAGGTGATTATATATTAAAACTAGGTTATTAGATGGAAAAAGTAGTGGTTGATTCTCTGGCTTGGGTGAATTTGAGTGGTTATCAAGATGTTGTATGGGTAAACAAGAGGAGGAAACAATGAATCATATATTATTTAACTATTCCTTTGCTAATTGGTGATAGATCTAGTTGTGTAATAAATTCAATTGGGCTTGGGCTTGGCCTCCCACTCTATATTAGGTATTTTATCCCTAGCATATGGGTGATGTGAAGCATTCACTCTATATTTTGTGGTGATGTAGTCCATCTATTATAATCTAGACAATATGGAAATAAATAAATTTCCATAATTGAGGATAGAGAACATTTGTTACATGTAATTATAAGGGAAATAGATTTATCCATGTCTAAAATGGTTTCGATGCAAATAAAGAGGAAATAAGGTTTGTTGAGTTAATGAGATATGTAGATGTGTGTTAATTGTAAAAATATTAAGCACCCCCTTTACCCCCCTCCCCCCGTTAAAGGCTAAATAGTCAATAAGAAGAAAAAGAGAAAAATAAATTAAGTAGTCTAGATTTCTATGTAACCAGGTTGGTTTAAACTAAATTTTAATGGGGCTTGTAGGTGGAATCTAGGAGCTTCAGGGGTAGGGTGTGTTATCAAATATTATATTAGATCATTAATAAGAGCCATTTCATTAAAACTGCTTGATGGAACTAATAATGAATCTAAAGCTCAATCTCTAGTAGAAGGAATTGAGCTAGCTTTAGATTATGGTATATCATTTTTGGAAATCAAAGGGGATTCTCAAGTTGTCATTCAGGCATTGTTCATACAAAATCCCAAATTATAGAAATTGGATAATATTCTCTCTATTATTTAGATTAAATTGAATCAATTTAAAAATTGGAGATGTTTTCATTGCTTTAAGGAAAGAAATCAAGAAATAGATTTCCTAACCAATGTGGGAATTGATCGAGTTGACGTGTCCAAGGTATATAATAACAAGTAAGGATGAAGTGATTGTTTGGGGGTGGAATTGGTAGACTTAGAATTTTTTTAATTTTATTAAATTTTAATAAAAACTAAAAAAAGTGGGGTCATGAGGTGCTTTTTTTAAGAGATTCTTTTTGTTTTTTTTAGGTGATGACAGAGGTGATGATGAAGGTATTAGTGGAAAGTAGGTGGATTTGATGGGGTTTTTATGGAATTTCATGAAAAGTGCTTATGAGGATGATTATCTATGTATTGGATGTCATATCTGGGTTATGTTTTGTAGATGTTGGTTTGGTTTAGCTCCATAGTATGGGAGTCAGAGTTTATGGAAACACTGGGTTGGCCTTTGAGATTTACATGGGTCAAAACTAGAGAGATGGGATTCACAGGAAGTGTTTCTAAAATGAGTTTGATGAATATTTTATAGGTTCTTATTAAATAAGTGGTGAATGTTTTGGAAGTTGTTCTAGGATTGGAAGTGTTTTTGAGAGTAAAATGGTAAGAGTTAATTTTGATTTGGTACTCTCTTTTTTCAAGCAACCCTGTGTCTATTTGTTTTTGAGTGGTGGTAGTTTAAGAAAATGGTGGAGTTTTTTGTTTGGCATGAGCACAGGGGTAGGTTTGCTTTAAAATTTTATATTTTATGGCTTTAGGACCCATTTTAATAATTATGATTTTCTAGTAAGGATTGTTTGGTTTTGTTCTTTTATCAATGTTCTGGATTTTGGAAGAAAGGTTAACTTTTGTTAATCAATTTTGCTTAAGAGGTTGAAGAGAAGCCTATTCAGGGGTGAGTGGGAAGGAGGATTCCATAAGAATACCTATGCCTTATGTGCAATATTTGATTCCTATTCTATAGTTAGAAGTGTGATGAGCTTAGTAGAGGACTTTAAGTAGACTGAAGGCAATAAGAGTTGTTAGCACATGGTGTTATGATAGACGTATTTTAGGTGCCTTCATGGTGGTAAGAGTAAAAAAAAAGATAATAAATTGTAGGGAAATTGCAAGAAAAGATTGATTTTTTAAAATATGGTGGATACTATGACTTTGATGTCTGATAAATATTTGAAATTGGTTAGTCCAAATTTGAGGGAGTGTGCTTAAGTTCAAATGGTCTAATATCCTTTGCCTTGTAATAAATAAAGGGTTTTGAAATCAAGTATGAGGGTTGATATGCTAGGAAAGAGATCAAGTTAATAATACTTAACTAGAAGTAGGCATGTGAAATAGTAGGTTACTTTTGTTTCATTCATTGGTATTCACTATATATTTATTTATTCTTTTTAGTTACTTAAAATTTAAATTATTTGGTTAGGTAGTTAAAAACTTTGGTTATATAAATTTTGGTTTTTTTTTGGTCATATGCCTTAAAAATTCTATTGTTAAGCTAGGCCATTTGGTTTTATTTCATCTTTATGTTTTTGGGAAATGGACCCATGAAGCCCTGATACTTATCTAAATACATATATGTACACTCTCTCTCTCTCTCTCTCTCTCTCCTCTCTCTCTCTCTCTCTCTCCTCTCTCTCTCTCTCTCTCATCTCTCTCTCCCTCTCTCTCTCTCATCTCATCTCTCTCTCTCTCTCTCTCTCTCTCTCTCTCTCTCTCTCTCTCTCTCTCTCTCTCTCTCACACACACACACACACACACACACACACACACACACACACACACACACACACACACACACATTATGGATGGAGATACTTACCTTTGGGTGCAATTGTTAGTGCATCAGTCTCTCCCTTTGAATCAAGTGGAAATTTTCAATAGATGTTATACATATATTATGGATAGAGATACTTATCTTTGGATGCACTTATTCGTGCATCAATATCTCCCTTTGAATCAAGTGGAAATTTTCAATAGATGTTATGTGTGTGCGTAGTGTAACATCTATTTAAAATTTCCACTTGATTTAAAGGGAGAGATTGATGGACTAACAAGTTCACCCGAAGGTAATTATCTCTATCCACATTAATATATACATACATACATACATACATACATACATACATACATACATACATATATATATATATGTATATATGGATAGAGATAATTACCTTTTGGTGCACTTGTTAGTGCATCAATCTCTCCCTTTGAATCATGTGTAAATTTTCAATATATGTTGTAGGTTGAATACCTAAAATGGTAAGATGAATACCTAAATATCCTTTTTTTTGGACTCTAAATGCTATGTGTATTTCCTTGGTTCAAATTTTCCTATTGAACTTCAAATACCCATAATAAGGACTAAATATCTAAGATAAGACTCTAATATGTAACTCCTTTTACTACTTAGGAGTAACTCGATATAATTGGAAGGATTTTGGATGACACAAAATTGTATCAAGAAAGATGATCTAGTATAATTAACAAGGAAAGAATCATAATTATATTTTCCCATTTCAATACATTACAAGGATAGATAAATATGAAATATATTATATTAAGCTAGTTGATACAATAATAATGTAGGGTGGCCAACAAGATAAAGGAAATTAGATTGATAGGTAAGATGGAAAGAGACTCAAAGGAGGTTAGCCTAATAATAATGAAGGTATGATATATTATTATGAAAACTTATATTGAAAATTATCTTTATCATATCCCACCCCATTCCAAGTGCACCCTTTAAGGCATGAACTCAAGAATATTTATGTACCAATAAGCCACTACATGATAAACCATTGGTAAATGATAACGATGACAAATATAAAATGTATACAAAGGGAAATGTTTAAATTTATGTAACAACATGTGGGTGGAATTTATTAAAAATAGGGGCATAATTATGAAAGTGTAAATTAAACAAATCTTATAAATTATGGTGTTATAGGTGAGACACTATCAATATATTACCATGGACATCACACTTTATGAGTGGATTGACTTCTTCCACTATAAGTAAAACTAATGGGTCAATCTTGTCAAGTAATAATGCCACTACCAAAACATTTTTTTTGAAAAAATATTTCATCTAAAATTTTGATGTCTTATAAAGGGGAAAATATGAATACATGTACCCAAAATGAAGTATGGGAAGAAACATCAATTAATAGATGCCCAACTTGATACTCAAAACAAGATCATATAAAGTTGAGAAGTTTATTAAAGAGTTTAATTCACCAATTTATAATCTAAAAAATGATATATTAAAATTTTCACTTCTCCTTAAGATAAAGGATGATTATTAAATTAAAATTTTAAAGTACGTGGAAAAATAACTAGAATATATTCTTGGTAGAAAAGAGCTCTAATAAACTAAATGGAAAATAGCCCCATTTTTATCTATAAACCTCCTATCGAACCCTTGAATATTATAATTTTTTAAAATTCAAATCCCAAGATGTGTATATAATTTATTAAATGGTAAACCTATTCATATCCCAATAATAATGTTGATATTCCAATCCCAAGATGTGGATATATCCATAAACCTCCTATTGAATTACTAATGAGATCTTGCAGATTTTAACTTCAATAGATAGAAATATTTGGGAAGAAATTGATTTCAAAAGTCATATTAGTTTTACTCTTTATGCCTCAATTATTAATTTTAAAAATGAGAATAATAAACATAAGAATGAAAAATAAGATTCCCTTAAAAAATAAAAACACTAGAATAGGAACTATTTTAGAAGGATGCAAAGATAATATTAGTGAATCAAAGCCAATGAATGCCAATCAACAGCATAGACTAGAGAGGTTTAAGAAGAATAATGCACAAAAATAACAACATCAACATGGGCCTAGTAATTTTATGGGATTAATGACACTATAATCATGATTTCTTAGAGTTTTTATACACATGTTGATAAATAATTACAATCGGTCAAATTTTGGCTCAAATGCATTGTAAATGTCATGAATGCATGGAACAATTCATTGTTTATATTCATGACATTATAAATAAGGATAAATAATTAATGAAAGATAATCTCATGTTTTTAAAATTAATTATTTTTTTATATCGTAATTAAATTTATGATCCATATAAAGAGGATTCAAAATATGGATTATGTCTTAGGAGATATATTATCCATGGAAAACTTATGAGAAAGGGTTGTATAGAGAAAAGTATAGATTGAAAAAAAGGAAAAAAAATATAGTAGTGACTAGAGATGTGATTTATAATTGATGGAAAATTAATTTTCAAGAATATGAAATAAGGATGGAACTGTATAATATAATGATATTATGCTAAAATATGTTTGACTCAATGCCTAGAGTGGTAAACACTAGTTGTTATTAAAAAAAACATCCTCTTATTGAATATGTGAATAATATTATCTTCAAAATATTTTATTATTTACATTGAGAAGGTATGAAATATAAAATATCAAAGAGAAGATGAGATTTTATGTAGAGGGTATCACCCTTTTGTCTAATATTGTTCATAGTCCTAATTTTAAGTTAGTTGAGTGAGACCATATCAAAAATTCATATATAAGAGGTTATATGGATCCATTTAATCCTTGAGTAAATAATAAAATGATATTATATGAACTTATCATGTTTATATAATCTCCTCAAACTCCTTACCCCAAAATACACTAATTTCACTATATCCTAGTATTACTATATACACACAACTCCACTTAATATATAAAAAGAGATTTAATATAAACATACTATTGATGAATGAATATCTACCATTAGGTCAAAATATAGTGTTTAATAAAAACTTATCATTTTTGGATCTAAAGGATCCATTACATGAGTTTCTAGTTATGATCTTCCTGAGATTTGTAGTGGAGTAATGGCCAAGCTAAATGACTATTTCACAAAATAAACATGTAAATGATTGTTGAGAGAAATCATGGTCCTAAATATTTAGGAATATGAAATTTATTTAAACTAAGTCCAATTAAATATGACCAAACCCTAAATTCTAAACCTAATCTAGGATGAATATTTACAATAAGTTAAACTATAGTGATCTAATAAAAAAGAGCAAAAGCGAGGGTATGACAGAAAGAAGGTGTTTCTAATCTTCAATATAGATATTATGATATAGCTTAAATTTCATCAAGACATGCACTAAACCAATATATAAATTAAAATCTCATAAGCATATATCCTACTATATATCAAGAAAATGTCTAAGTAATGGTAATGCAAATAATAAATTAGGTTCACTTTAAGAATTTTACCCCTATAAGCAACTTGTATTAGCCTAGATGCAAGAAGAGAAAATAAAGAAAAGTAAACTTAATAACTTTTAATAAACCTAGTATAAGCGTAAATTGATAACTCTACATTAACATGTGCACATCTAGGTTCTATAAAAATAATTCAAATCTAAACATCCAACTAGAAAACTGAGGAAGCAACTATGATAGCAAACACATAGACAAATATTGGACAAACTTTGTAAAATTCCTTGATTTTACTACTTTCTCTAAGTTTAAAAATTAATTTTGGCTCTAAGAACTCCCCCCTCTTTTTACAATTGTAAATACCTACTTTATATAGATAGTTAATGAGATATGTTAGTCATAGACAAATATATATTTACAAATGATTTAGAACCAGTGACCTCCTTTAACTATGACTAACCTAGCATATTATATATGTTCCATATTGGTCTTGATTTTATAGAATAGAATATGCCTTTGAAAAGAATACACTAAGTCAGCTTAACTACCTTTGAAACACTTTTACAATCCTTTGTCTCTATTATAGGATCATCATTCTTCTCATTCACTTTTGGGTCTACCATATCTTGAAATATAATGTGTCATGTCTATATGTCAATGCCCATGCTGAGCTATTCATTTGATCTTGAAACATGACCTATATTACCTTTGAACAAAATTTCCTTACCTTGTGCAATCCTACAACTTAATTAAATGTGCTCCATTGATTTTTTGTTGGAGTCTTTAGCCCTAATATTTACCTTGGGCCATTGATCTACTTGAATCTCTCAAGATTTTTCCACTTGGTATTCTTTTATTCATTCTAGGTCCTTTGAAAAGTTCACTTTTACCTCACATTATTGATCTAGATCTAGAAAGTTAAACTTTACTGGTCAATATTTGTACCTAGCATCTAAGATCATGTTATTTGGTAGCTTCATGAGATTTATTTACTCTATGTAATTAGTCTCTATCAGGTTATTTCCCCTTTTCCACATGGTGGCTTCTCATTTGGACTGAGTTATTTGTAAAGTCCTCTTTCCTTTTGCACATGTAGACACTAAGAAACTGCACACTTACCATTTTTAACAACTAAATGCCTTAGAACCCCCTAAAGACCACCTAAACCTTATTGACCCTTAACCAACCCCTCTTAACCTAATAAAATCACTATTCTCCTTTTCAAATAATACTATTCAAAAATATTATTTAAAAATACTATTCAAAAGTACTATTCACTATGGGACCCACTAGCACTATTCATGATGGCATGGCTAGTGATATGGCATGTGACATGGAAAGTGATATGGAATGTGATTTTAGAGGTGATATGGCAAGTGGCATGGCTTAGAAGTGAGGTGGCTTGATGTGAGACATCATACCCCACTTGGGATCCTTTCCCAAGGTGCTTAATGACCTCATTTAAGCATCACAAGGGTCCCCCCATGAAATATGGAGAATTTACCCTTAATGGGCCATTATTAAACATGTATTTTTATTTCACACATGAAAGTGGCCTTCAAAATGAGATACCCACCTCTTTAGTGCTTTGGAAAAGATAAAGGGTACCCATTTTTAACTTTTTAACCTAAATGGGAGACCCATGATTAAGGTGGGAATCCCACCACCCTCATATTTTGACTCATTTATGCACCACATGGAAAATTGTGCCACATTTTTTGGGTCATCTCTTTAATTTCTTTGATGAAGATAATAAAGGGTGGTGAAAAGTATTTGGCCTCATTTAGACACATGTGCATGATTCCCATTCAAAATTGTATTTATGTGCAAGGTGAGAGACACACCAACATAAATGGGATACCCATGATCAAGTTGGGAATCCCAAAAACCTAATATTTTTACTCATTCATGAATCACATGGAAAATGGTGTCATACTTCTACTATTCCCTCTTTTGGCATGTTTCTTCACAACAAATGTTATAAATACCTCCCTCTCCTTCACCCAAGGTTAAGTTTGAAGTTAGTCTTTAGTTATTAATATATTGTTTCAGGTATTTAAATGAGGTCATAATTTTTGATTTCATCCACATCTTTGAGGAAAATAATTCAAAGGAATGAAGCTCTACTAAAATTGCCTCAAGACATCTTTAACAACATCATTAACAACAACATTCTTATTCAAGCTCGGAAGGTAACATTTGGATTTTTTTATTAAATTTTATTTTATCATCCCCTTGGATTTTTAATCTCTTCATCCCCACTTATCCATTTTCTTCATTTTTCATTTCATTATCTCAATCCATTTTTTCCCTTTTCATCTTTTATCTATTCACACCTTTGCCACTTTTACCCTCCTTATCCTCTTCCCCCTTTTCCATCTTAGCTACTTACCTTCTTACCTCATCAAATATTCACCAATTTATCCCATTTTAAACTTTAAATTTTTATTATTTTAACCATTTATCAACCAACCAAGCCACCTTTCTTTAATCCCTTATTAAATTTCCAAACCAAAACCATAACCTTACTTTAACTAATTTTCAGCATTAGTTACTTTATTTAGTCATTATTTTAAAAGAAATTAAATTTATTGTATTAATTTAGTTATTTGATGTTTTAAATGAAATTATATTTTATTTTTGTTCACAAACTTAAGTGTTAAAAGTAGGTGGATTGACAATCTCCTAAAAAAAATTTGCTTCTAGGATCTAGCTCACACTAGGCAATCCACCTAAATACTTGTCTAACCAATAAATTTTGTGGTAGTGATTTATTATTACAGGTAATTATTATATATCAAAATATGATTTATCACAAATTATAGATTCAACACATGTGCATTCAATAGGTATTCTTTTACACACCCTTCTTAACTAGTTTCTTTTTTTCACACTTAAGAAAAAGCAAAAATTAGATAGAAATATTTTGGCACACCCAGTGGGATATTTGAGTTTTCTTGGTTTATTAAATGTTTTAGGACATTTATAATTTCATTATTGAAATTAATTTAGTTTAATTTTTAGAAAATTAAGCTTCATTTTTTACAAAAAATAGGGAAAAAAATTAGTTGCATTTCTAAAAAGAAAGAAAAGAGCATTCATCCTAGGATTAGGATTACATTATCATGTTGAATTTTATTTGTTCTTGTCTTCATTAATTTTTTTTAAAAAAATGGTTAAAATTGAATGCATCCACTAACTTCTTACTTGATTTTAGCTCACCTAGTTTAATTAAAAGCATTACGAATTAATTGTAGTTCACAAATATTACACAAACCAAACCACTTGCACAAAAAAAAAAAAACACACTTGAGACAAGGCCCAACTAGAATTTTTTCACTTAGCAGATCACCTTACCCTTTCCCAATTATCATACTTGGATTTAATCACTACGAGGATATCCAATTTATTTATCTGACTAAGTATAGACTCTAGAAATTGGTACATATGGATAAACACCCGCACTGGTTGTAGGATTGTGATGTGAAGGGAGAAAGCCCAAAGTACTAGGCCACATGGACCAATATAGACTTCTATTGAGTTCCTACACATAACCCAAAACCAAACATATACTACCTTGTTTAAGACCCATTCAAGCCAATTTCCTCTTCAAACTTTTCTAAGGCATAAGCCAAAAAGGAGATTAAAAAAAATCATAAGATTTAATGCACTCTTAGTGAATGCATTGTTCACCTTGATTATTTTTTTTATTTCTCTTTGTTTGAGGTTTGAGAACATATAATATTTTTCTTATCTTCTCATATGGTTCTCACTTGACAAAAACAAAAAATCTTTGAGGAACAAAACCCACTACCAAATCAACCATCACCAACTTCCATGTCTTCATCCATGGAACACATTTTTGAACCTAAAAACTCTCCTCACTCTCTAAAATTCCTACTCAAGTAGTCCTAAGAGATACAATTTTTTTTTGCTTTCCTAAACAACAATCATGCAATATTAAAACACTACTTAAGAACCACATCTTACCAAATCCCTGTTTTAATCCCACCCATAGATCCACCTTATGGCATGCCTCTCCACCTCATGGGGAATACCTCCACTACCATGGGAAATACTCAATATTTAATTTCCCAAATGTTATCATCAACCAACAACTCCCTCAAAATTAACCCACCAACCCAAAATACCACTACCTTTATACCTCTTACTAACCACTCCCCCTAAATAGGAGTGCCTACCTCTAGTACTACCCATCTTCCTCTAGTTACCTCCAATCTATCAAAAAATACTCCACTTCCAAGCCTTATGGTGTCCATAACCTCCATGTTACCAAAAATCAGCACAAGAGTCACCACCCTTCCATTAGCCACTAACCCAACCACCACTCTAACCTAACACGTAACCTTTAGCTATATTCATAACCCATGAGGGTATATGCCCACTATCCAACCACCCACCTCTACCCAACCATTAACATTTTCATACCAATATATATCTTCCACCCAACCTCCAAAGACCACATACCAATACATGGAGTCATCTCAACCATCTACTAGCTATTCACACATTGCCCAACCTCAAAAAAATATACCATATAACTAGGCATCCCAACAACCTCAAGCAAACTTTATGAATTTGATCATGGACAAGTTGACTACCCTTTAGTCATCCATCTCTAGAGCTCATAATCTCTTATCCTATGATAAAAATTTTAATGATCCTATTCACCCTTTGGTCCCTATTAGACCTTATCTATCCTAGTGAGAACTTTAAAAATTTACCAAGTTTAAAAATAAAGAATACCCTCAACAACATTTAAGATAATTTAGGCATTCATGCTACTTGATTACCCATGATGATGCTCTTATCTTCCATACCTTTCCTATTTCATTATCCACACCAACATTGGATTGGTATAGTGCCATACCCAAAAAAATTATCCTCTCTTTCACCTAATTAGCCCAAAACTTCTTGAATCACTTTTGGATCAATATATCCAAGAAATTTTCTATTATTAACCTCTACTCCATTCAACAATTTGAAGATGAATCTATTTTCAATTTTGTGCCTTGTTGGAGGAGCCTAATCAACCAACTTACCTTTTCATTGCCTTAGCTTGAGCTTAAAGAGATCTTTACCTAGGCATGTGTAAAACATATTTCATCCACATTGTGTGTCCAAAGCTTTGATGAAGCTTTTACCATGGCTCACAAACTAGAGAATAGAGACATTGATGAAGGAAGGTTAAAGTTGAAGAGAAATAACTCAAATTACAAACCCAATGAGCCTTTTTCTTCCAAACCAAATAACCAAACCAATCCCAACACTAAAAACAAAGTAACCACCAATGCCATTATCTTTAAAGTTGCACTACCACCATCTACCAACCAATAGAACCCAATGAACCAAACCTATGACTCCTCTAATTATTCAAGATAAAACCAAAAGAACCAAACTTGGAATAATCATAAGTAATTAACTTCACTTGGGGAGCTGTACCCTTATATTTTCAAAAAGTTACTAAAATCCAATATCATCCAACTTCCACCAATTAAACCACTATAATAGTTTGATGCTTCTCACCCCATACCAGGTTGGTATAATGATAATGAGCATTACACCTTTCATCAATTTATAGGACATGACATCAATAGGTGTAATGCTTTCAAATTCCTTGTCCATTTCCTCATTGATAAGGGGGAGATTACATTGGACAATCATAATGCACCACTAAACTAGGCCCTTGACATATTCTGCAAGCCTTTTCCTAATCATGTTCCTTCTACCCCTTACCATGACAATAAACTAAACCCATCTCATGAAGCACATACTATTAATGTGGCTATTGACAAACCCATTATTGAAGAAAACATTACCTTAACCAGCTCTTTCCCCATTCCCCTAATGGAAGAAAAAAAACATCCTTTTATTCTTTTGAAAACCCAAGAAAAGGAAACCACCATACTCACACCTCCATTGGATAAAACCACACCTACCTCTCCTATTGTAGAACCATCCACCCCCTCCTTGAAATATATATCACAAGAGAAGATGAATTCATCAACCCAACCTATGATTTCAAAACCTTCTATCAGAGGTTAAGACAAAGGTAAGGGAACTAGACTATATATTCTAACCCCTTCTTTGGTAGACCAACCTAGCCCTTCTAAACTAACTAAAAACTCCACCCAACTAACCAAAACCTCATCCAAATAAATTGACCCTCAAACACCTAAACCCACCAAGACAACTAAAGTGACCAAATCCCTTCCAAAACTAACAACTAAAACAACCAAAGAATTAAAACCACCAAAAGGCCTAAAACCCCCAATTTTACCTCCCTCAACCTTGCCCTCCATTTTGGGTCCTCATCCCTTTACCTTGAATATGAATTCCATTATTTTTACCATAAACCCACCACCTTTATTGGTCACACCTTCATACTTTATTTCTAAGACACCTTTCCTCACTACACCAAAAATTCCTAAGTTACCTACCTTTCCCTCCTCTACCTCTAACTTGTCAACTATCTTGCCTAAAACAAAATCATCAACCAATCATACTTCTTTACCCAAGACATCTACCACCAAATATATGTCTACACAACCTTCTACTTCAACACCCAAAATAAAAACCACTATAACTTTTACACCTTTACCTGAATCTTACTTAGCCATTCTCTCGTAGTTATTACAAACTTCTTCCTTGAGCTTACCACCCATCAAACCCTTTGAACCTTCATGTACCAAACCCTCTTTGTTCAATGATAACTTGATTTGTACATTCCATAGGACACCAAGACATGACATAAATTTTTTTAAAGCTCTCTAAGCACTTGTTCATAGTTTATATGAAGATGATGATCTATAATCATATAAACCTCCTTCATACCCATTTCAAATCCAACCACCAACTAACCCATCCAATCTTCAATCTCACCCAAAATTAAAAAAGAGGAACCAAAGTAACAACCCATTTCAAAAAAACCCCTTATCCACATTATTCACATGGTTACTCAATCTTGAGCCCAATAAAAGGATAAAGGGAAGGATAAGGCAACCATTCCTTAGACTTAACCCCTACCCAAACTCCCAAGTAAACAATACCCAACCATATATATCTTTTAAAAAACCCAAGGTATTTATATTAGGTGCCTCCCCATCTAACCCTCCATACCCTAACCCATATTCAATATCCATCCAAAAATCCATCCTCAAGTAGCTTCACCAAAATCTAGTAAAAATGAGCTTATATGAGTTAGTCTCTACCTCACACCATCACTACCTCTTACCATCACCACAAAGTACTCATAGAAGCCTTGCAATCCATCAAGGTCCAACCCAATGACCCTTAACTTCTAACCACCTTTGTTAGTGCCCTTTGAACTTCCAACCTTGTCACCTTCAAAGATTCAAAAATACCTTAGACTCATTTAGAGGATCCCGATCCCCCCTCTTCATTATGGCATACATTAATCAAACCTACATAAAATGGTGATGATTGATGGAGGAGATAACATCAATATTATCTCATCCTATGCCTATGACCAACTACACTTACCTATAAACATCATGTCTAAAAGCACAGTGGTCCTTCATTCTTTCAATGATATCATGGCTACTACCTTGGGCATAGTTGTCCTCCATATTTATGTAGGGCACTGTACCATTCCTAAAAATTATTATGTTGTAAAAGGAGAATTCCAATACAATGTTTTAATTAGGCACCCTTGGATTCATGCATAAAGGGAAAGTTGTTACTATCCAGGCTAACCCTAGTCCTTTCACATCTTGAAATATGACATATCAGCCTAATTATGTCCTTCTACCTCCATCCACCTCATAACCATTTCATAATGACACAACCCCACTAACTAAAACCCATAACACTTCCCCACCAAATGTTGATGAATCTTCCACTAACTTATCTATCCCTTCTTCATAGATTCTGGTAGAGGACCCTATGATAACCACATTCCAATGTTTTTATTTTGTGTAATATAGAATCTTAGCCTTAGATGAATTCTCTACTCCCAAAGAATATGGGAATCTCATACATGACCCTTATTATAACTCTAAAATTGGATCCATCATCCCCTTTGGGATCCCTAATCAAAAAGAATTTTTCATTTATGGGGGACTTGATCAGCCACTTTTATCCCCTACTACTACTTCATTCATCTAACCTATTACCTCTAACTTTTCCTATCTTAGAAAAATAGAGTTTGCTAAGTTATATCTTCATAGATGTGCTTGGAAAGGATTTGGCCTTAGTCGTTATGAATAAGGGCCTCATGAGTTACCCCATATAAAAACTTTACAACCTCATGAGTAATTTGGCCTTTGGTATGAACCACCTAGAGAAGAAGAAGATCTTGACATCATCCCCCCTAAATTTTTTTTCTAGTCAATACCATTATTTTGGGCCCTATCATCTACCAAAAGGGTGTCCAAACCAAAGTCCTTCCACTCGTACATGCTAAAATTGTAGAGAAAAATTCTCCTACTATCAACACCATCCAACATCAAGAGGATAATTCCATTCTTACCTAACTCAGTGTGGGGGGTTATTTTATCCATAGATCCCTTCTTCTCAAGGCCTTGACCATGTCAAATTAATCTACTATAGATATTAATTTGGTCACTATAGACAACCCCCACATTGTCAAATTGGGACAATCACTGAATGTTGATGAACTTTGAGACTTCTCCTCTTCCTCCAAGACCACAACATAGAAATCACTTGGTCTTATAGTGATATGCCTAAGATTGACCCCATCATTGTTACCCATAACATGGTCACTCATTATGATTCCAACCCTATTAAACATAAACTTCAACACATGCATCCTCACATAGCCCTTGTCATCAAAGAAGAACATCAATTTCTCCTATCTATAAACTTCATTCAACCCATTGACTACCCCTAATGGGTCTCAAATACCGTACCTATCACCAAAGTCACTAGGGGTCTATGTATTTTCATGGAATTTTGTGACCTTAACCTCACCTACCCCAAGGATGACTTTCATCTACCTAGAATAGACCATATTTTTGATCTTACAGTCAGCCATGAGATGTTATCTATCATGGATAGGTTTTTAGGTTATAATCAGATCTTGATTGCTCCTGAAGATCATAAAAAAACTACCTTTACCACCCCTTGTGGAAATTTTTGCTATAGAGTCATGCCTTTTGGGTTAAATAATGCTAGGGTAACCTACCAATGTGTCATGACTTATATCTTCCATGATATCATCCATAAGATTGTAGAAGACTATGTGGATGACCTTATCAAGAAATCTAAACTCTATAAAGATCACTTGACTATTATTACGATCATATTTAAACACCTCATTCATTATCATGTTTTCCTTAATCCAAAGAAATGCATTTTTGGGGTCCTTTCAGGAAAGCTTCTTGGTTTTATCATCTCTCTTTATAGAATTGAAGTAGACCTACTAAAGTCAGAGAAATTTTGGGCATGCCTCCTCCAACCAACCTTAAGCAACTTTGTATCTTACAAGGAAACTTCAATCCATTTGCCATTTCATTTCCCAACTTTTAGACTGGTTTTAACTTTTCCATCACCTTCTAAAGAAGGATGTCTCTTTCAAATGGAATAATGATTGTCAAAAGGCCTTCGATTCACTCAAATTTTACCTTTTATTACCACCTATCCTCACCCTTCCTAAGGATGACTATGCTTTTACCTATATATCTCTACCACCAACCATTCCCTAGGGGTAATGTTGGCTCACTGAAATGAAAAACACAAAGCACAATCCATATACTACATTAGCCACATGTTTTTAGATTATGAAATTTAGTATACACATATAAAGAAACTCTACTTAGAATTAACCTTTATGGCCACTAAACTCCACCACTACCTTCTTAACCATAAAACCTATGTCATAACTAATACTGACCTGCTCAATTACATGCACTCTAACCCATACCAAAATTAGTGTATGGCTAAGAGGCTCATGCCCATAGCTGAATTTGACCTTAAATTCCTCCAATAAAAGTGGATTAAAGGGCAGGTCAATACTGACCAATTAGTTGAAGCTCCTTTACCAAATAACCAACCACCTCCTCTTGCCTCTTTAGATAAGTCTATCATAACTTTTTATCAAGAAGATGGCATAACGTAACAAATGAACATGTTATTTGATGGCTTAAATTGCCAACAAGGAAGGGGTGCTAGATTTATTCTCATTCATCTTGATGGTGAACCCCTTCCTCTCTCCTTTAAACTTGACTTTGAATAAACCAATAACATGGCTGAGTACAAAGCCCTAATGATAGGTCTCCTAACTACTCTAACCTTGAAAATTAAGACAATCCATGTCTTCAGTGATTCTCAGCTTATAGTCAACCAAGTCAATTGATATTATCAATGTAAGAATGATGTCTTGAAAAAATATAAACTTTTAGTTGACAAACTCTTTACATCATTTAAACATTACCTAGTTTAATCTATCCCTTGATCTACCAACAAATTCATGGATACAATGGCCTATCTTACTTCATATATCCCTTCTCAACCTTCCAATTCCAAAATCCTTGTCACCATTCATCATTTTACCACTCCCTCCTATAATTAATATGATCTCCATATCATTTGTAGTGTGGAGGAATCCCCACCCAACATTTGGTATGACCAAACTCTTAACTACCTCAACCTAGGCACTATTCCTCCAAACCTCTCTAGAATTACTTGAAGATACCTTTTTCAAAGTACCTCTCATTACACCATAATAGGGGGAATCCTTTATAAACATGGTTTTAATGATCTCCTTCTTCATTACCTATGCAGCCATGAAGCTTCTTATACCATCAAAGAAACACATGATGGGATTTGTGGGGGACACTTTAGTGGCCTAGCAGTCCCTATATCCTTCACCTTGGCTACTAGCCCACCCTCAACCAAGAATATTGTGATTATGTAAAAAATTGTGTTAAATGTCAATAACATGATATTTCACATCACATGCTAGCTAATAGCCTCCAAGTAACTAAGGACTTTTGGCCTTTCTCTTAATTGGGAATTGATCTCATTGGGGAAATTAACCCCTATTATTTGTATTGGCATAGTTAAATCATCACAACCACTAAATATTTCACCAAATGGGTGGTATCTATTCCTTTCATCTCAACCTAAGAAAAAAATATGTTTCTCTCTATCAACCATCATATCATCTACCACTTTTATGTTCCTCATAAGATCATCATCGATAATGGAAAATCCTTAAAAATATGTAAGTTTAAGGCTTACATGACACATTTGGCATCAATTTAAGATTTTAGTCACCTTACCATCCACAAGAAAATAGATAGGCAAAAGCCTCCAACAAAATTGTCAACAAAATACTAGCCAAAGTTGTTAGTGCTTCGGGTTAGGATTGGCATTTGCACATCCCATTCACTTTATGGGCCTATTGGACTAGGATTAAAACCTCTATAGATGCTACCCCTTTATCTCTAGTATTCAAAGTAGAGGAAGTTTTGCCTCTTGAAGTCCAAATCCCATCTCTTCACATATCTTTACAAAAGCTTATTTTTTAGGAAGATTTTCATTAGCACCATTTATCTCAACTTGAGCTACTTGATAAGCATCATTTATTATCACTCACCCACCTCCATATCTATCAATAAAGTATCAAATCAGGTTATAAAAATCACCTCAAATAATGGGAATTCAATATTAGAGACCTCATCCTAAATGAAAACCAACACATGACCAACATGGAGAAGAGTAAATGAGGCAAGTTTGCTTTCAATTGGCTTAGACCCTACATCATTACCCATAAATATAGATAAGGAGCTTATCATTTGTCCTTTCTTGAAGGTAAACCAAAACTTGAGCCCCTCAATGCTTTTCATCTATGTCCATTTTTAAAAAAATAAGGATCAAGGTCACTTCTTTTATCTAACTTAAACTCATCCCTTGATTATGATATTTTTAACCTTCACCCATATTTTTCCTCTCCTTTTAATGAAAATTGATTACAACATATAACCATGTGATTAACTATCATAGTCATAGCCTAATCCTAACTGTGGGTACCATAGCTCTACCCATAGCATGGTTCTCATGGATACTTTTCATCTCTAACAAGATGGAATCCCATGGTAATTATCTCTAAAAAACCTTACCTTTTCATATCATTAACCTTCTTGTGTTCAAAATTTTCCCTCCTAAAGTAAACTTATGAACTTAATTAGACCTATCCATGTCTAAAAACATTGCATCTAGAAACAATTTGGATACAAAATACTACTTGGGTTAATATCTTAAGCATTGCAAATTGTTTCCTTGAAGGACAGCTACCCAAAAACAAAATAAAAATTTCCAAATATAAGGTATATTGCTGCTCCCTTGAAGGACATCTATCAAGAGCATTAAACAAAGCCAGTAAGCTTAGAGAACTCCCTTGAAGGATGGATAAGTCAACTTTGTCAAAAGAAGAGTAATTTCTTGAAAGCTTCCACATCAATTAACTTCCCACATACATTAATAAATTAAAAGACCCACTATCACAACAAAATCTAAATCCACAATCTAGATATCAAGCAACAAATAAGTTAGAAGTCACAATCGACTTTCACATCTAGAATTTTTGCATTGATTAGTCTACATATAGCATATGACATGGACTTATATATTACCATTCTTAGGTCACCTATAGAAAGGGAAAACTAATTCACATGAGCTTATCATACATATCACCCATTACCTTTCACACCACCTATCACCCATCTTCCCTTTAGACTATCTATAAATCAAGGGATATAGAGCTTACTTGATACCTTGTGATCAAAAAACCTTTTTCATCAACTAACGACCAATCATGCACAATGTGTGAAGGGCTATATTAATTAATCCAATCCCACTTTAAGTCTACTTTTAGTCCTTGTCAAAAATAAAGCATCATTCCCTATTCTTATCTTAATGCGCTTGGTGGATGTTTTCATCATGACTTTTACCATCCAGTGTTACAACAACAATAATCATTATTTTTACATTAAGAAAGATTAACACAACCATAACCATACCAATCATAACCATAACCATAACATTCATAAGTATCCACACAACCTTAAGCATGATAACATTCAACCAATGACATCCAACACATTTTGTACATGTTTACAACAAATTATGTAATATTTTATTTAGTGTATAAGGAGTTGTATGACACATACAAAGTTATCAAACTATCCACACTTCACCTAAGGTCCCTACATACATTATTCTCCTACCCAAGAACTAGGTTGACTATTTGGTGACTCTGGATTTGTGTTCAACCATCCTTCTACTTGATTTTTCCCTAAACTAACATTCCTTATGTCAATAGTTGCTAGAGGGTGTACTTTATTCTCCTCTTCTACATTCATCCCTATAATATAATAATTATATTTCACTTTGGTTCTTTTACCTTGCTCACCTATCATAGCCATTGCATCCCTCTACTTTGGTTGTTATGCTCACATAGGTAATATCAGTTGTTGCCTCAGCATACATCCCCTTGGATAGTGAGGGTTCCCTCCATAGATAGGTTGATGGTCATGTTATCCAACCCTACATCTTACATAGTGAAATTTTTTCCTTCTTCACTACTATAGAGGTAATATTTCAGGCTCAAGCTTGGGCCATGGGTGCCTTTCCTCTTATTGTTGATCTAAAAATACTTCTATTATCACAATTATATGTTGTAGTATTTGATAGATATATACATTCACCATATTTATTATTTTAATTTGTAGAGGTTGATAATTATCTCTAAAATTTTTCCCATTATTCACCATCTTTAACCTTGTGTAGTTATCTGCACTCTTTATAACCTACACAACCAACTATCTCAATGATAGAAATTTGTCCTAAACACCATTCTTTAAATAAAATACCTAACCATTCTTCCTCACCAACATGATTCTCCATTCCACTGATGGGGAAGGTTGTATGATGTCATTGATTCCCATGAATAGTCCTCCCACTTAAAATGGTCATGTCTACTTACCCTTTCATGCATACCATAACCCTGAATCTAGCTGGTCATTATGCATTGTCATGATGTCCTTTTTTTTCCCTTATCATCTAATTCCCATCCAACTTCCTTTATTGCTTTGTCATATTGTTGTCCTTATGGGAATTATGGTATTAGATAGACTAACTCATGCAAATGGAGAGATGTGAGCTTGGAAGGTTAAAAAAGATGAATTATGGATTTAACATACATAAGTCAATTTTATACTAATTATGAAATATTATATGAGTTCCTATAGGATATATGAGTGCCTATAGGATATTTTAAAATTTTATCTAATGTACATCTACAAATATCTACAATCTACTATAGTAGACAGACTAACTCATGCAAATGGAGAGATGTGAGCTTGGAAGGTTAAAAAAGATGAATTATGGATTTAACATACATAAGTCAATTTTATAATGATTATGAAATATTATATGTGATTATTAGATTAAATATATTAGGATCACCAACCTACATTCATAGTCTTGAAGTTTCTCAAAACTTTGTAAAACCCTATACAGTCAAGTCATGTAAGCCTGTCTTAAATAATTTATCATGTTGATGACTCTAAATGAGTAATATAGACATGAGTATTGTAAAAATAATTTTAAATACCTATTTCAACCTCCTATAGTCTTAGTTTAACCAATAAAATAAGGGATATTTCCTTTATTTTGTCTCAAATAGAGGGCACTCTAGGAGAAAGAAAACTATAGGCTTGGTGTGTGAATGGTAAAAAAATGTGATGGAAAGTCTTGAAAAATAGTATAAAGGTGTGTAGAGTTATAATAAAGGTATAAAAGTTTTTATAATCACTCATATTAATTGGAAACCACTTAGAGATGGTCATGGGTAATTAAACACAATTAGGCCTATTAGGCCTAAAATTAAGCTTAAGACCTCAAGGTGTCTAGATATATTTCCATGACCATTTAACCTTTTTAATTCCATTTAGATACTTCAAGGGGAGCTATAAATTTTATAAAATCCATTATTTTGTAGATATTTATAACAATTTGGTCATTTTGAACCAATTATATGATAAGGGTACCCATAATGCAAGAAAAAAAATTGATAGGCCATCTTCAAGTATTCATACCTATATGAACACATTGCATGGTACCTTAAGGAGGGGTAGTTGAGGAGGTTCATTAAATTCAGATTTGTGGAATTGGTTTAGGGGTTGGACATCTAAATTTTATGAATCATCCCTAAGAATCAAAACCTTCAAAAACCCTATCAGGAACCTGATAGAGAAGAAATAGATGGAGATGCATAGAGGGGGAAATTTTTCCAAGAAATATATTTGGTTTGTATTGTCTCTTATACAAATAGACCTAGTTCAATGTTTTTTGTAGGATTTGACTTGTTTTGAAGGTAGGAAGGAGAATTTGTGGATGAAATGGAATGAAGGAGGTCAATAGGGGATTATTATAACTCCATATATTAATTTATCACCATAGATAAGCATCAAAATACCTATGCTACACATTTCACTATAGGCAATCTTAGATAAATAGTGAAAATGACAAGTGACTACCTAGTGAGAAGATGAGAAGTCTAATTTGGGATCCTTTTAAGGTATTTATGATGGAGTGGAAAGAAAATGAGTTATAACTAGGTTTCATAACACCTCTTCCATATGTTTCCTTAAGAAACTTGCAGTCACCTTGATGACAAATGTAAAGATTAAGGCCAAGAGGGCTATTAGGTGACTGTAGATAGTGAATACAAGTGTCAAGAAGAAGGATATCAGTTAGGGAGGTATTTAATGACTATCACATATTATTTCTAACCTCCCTAAGATAATTCATATGTTTTAATCCTCCCTAGTCTATTTTTAAGTGGTCAAGTCATGCTTCATCATGAAGCCAATTTCAAGAGGGCTATTGGAGGTCTCTATGCTAGTTTGAAGAGTTTATCATGATTAAAATGAACACTTGTACAAGAAGACCTTCATGATCTATTTTCAAACTTCATTATATTGTAATGTGACTAGTTCTCATAGTTTAAAATGTTTCCTTGTGACCTTTCCACTTATCTTCTTCTCTCTCTTCTCATTTGCTCTATAAATGCAACCCATTTTGGATTTTATAAAAAACCCACACCTGATATGGTGAAGACTTTATAATTTAAATATTGTATTTACATTTGAAATAAATAATTTAAATATGGTTTTGAATTCATGATATTCTTGTCTAAGTGTGTGAAGTTGTGCATATTGAATGTCAAGTGATAAGTATCTATCCTTGCTTTATCTTTACTCTTCCATGTTTGGTATACATATCTCTTACTCTAATAGGTCACATGAAGTGTAGTAAAGTTTATTCTACCATATACAAGTGTAGAAGAGTACATTAATGTATAAAATATTACCTTACATTCACTCACCTTTAGTAATGTAATGCATATCAACTCCATGTTTGAAATACTTATGTTAGAGTAATCTAGGATTTTGAGACTAGTGTTATGAATCATGTTTCATAGTACACTTGTATGTTAGTATAGTGGAGATAATTTTGGTGTATCACCTCATTAGATTAGTTTAAATTCATTTTTCCTTCTATCCCTTTTCATCCAAAAAAATAATTAGTGTAGGTGATAAGCTATCAAATTCTAATATAGGGATCTAACCCTTAAACATATAGGTTTACCTCTACTATAGGCAACCAACATGCCTATATGTAATCTAATGTTTCACTCAATCCAGAGTAGGCTTGGAAAACCATCTCTAGGGTGAAATATTGAGTGATAATAGTTATATCATGTCTTATGACACTATTATCTCAAGTACATCTTGTCAAGGTGAATGTTGGTATTAACAACATCATAGTTATATATGGTACTATATTCAACATTTGTTAACTCCATTTAAGGGAATATTTGGTTTTAGACCAAGTTTAATATTTTTTTGTGTTCATTCCTCATGGTCCTTACTAGGTCAAATATTAGTAGAGGTATCAACCCCATAAATCCACTCCTTCAACCTAAACCTCCTCTTGAAGTTCACCATCCCCAACCTATCTTGACCTTTGAAGAGCAAGAAGACTTTTCAAGCCAAGAAGATCAAGAGAGTAAAGAATAAATTGAGGAAAATATGGTTAGGTATCATACCTTCCCATATTTTAACACTAAAAATCTAATAAACCTCAATGCATATGATGATATACCTTCTAATGCTACCAAGAGTGTTCCCACATATCACCCCTAGTGAGCATATTAGGGACATCTCTAACTTCTAAAACTTTCATAATATCACTAAAGTTAATATTACAATTAGACTACTTATCATGTCCCTTAGAGGAAAGTCCCTTGACTGGTATATGACATTAACAAGAGGATGTATCACCACTTGGGATGATTTTAGAGATTTTTTGACCTCAAGTGTTGAAGATAAAAGTGATCACACATCACTCATTCATCAACTCAATGTAATTAAAAGAGGTCCTAAGGATACTATAAATGAATTAAATGAGATATTATAAATAACTTGGTATAGGCTACCTCGTCCCATGAGACCACCTGCAAGATTTGTTTTCCCTATATACCTAAGGGCTATTAGAACTGACATAGCCATCATGTTACATTCCATGGGTGGTTAAACCTTACTTGAAGCTTATGACATAGATGTTAGAGACAAGAATAACCTAATACAAGATGGTAAAATACCTCCAAAAATATCCATGCCTCTTCTACCCAATATGTCTGATGATAATCCAAATGTTACTCTAATTCTAAATGCAAACACCAATTCTAGATTTGCTCCTAAGAAGGTAGAAGATATTACTTATTAGCAGACAATATCTAATACCTTTGAGGTTCAAGTTAGGCAACTAAATTTGTAGTATAAAGTTAAATAAAACACCTTTCCCTATCTTGAACAAACAAATATGTTCCCACCTCAGTAATATGGTCAAGGTAGAGAAGGTAAGGACAACCTAACTTTAATAGGCCACCTACGTATATATCATAGCCTCTACGTCCAACATAAGAGATATGATTCTAGTCCATAGTAACTTGGTCCAAGGATAATAATGGTAGAAAGGACAATATATGGATGAAAATGAAGATGAAAGACAAGCCTTGGCATCTCAAAGAGGATTTACTCCTCAATCATTAGTAGTATATGAGAAGTTATTGCAAGCAAATAAAGAATGGTAGCCCTAAAGAGTGAACCTTACAAAATTCCTAGTGGAAGACACATTTATCCTAAACCAAGGTAATTTAGTTTCAATACATACAATATATAATAGGAAGGATTTGGGAGATGTTCATGGTGTTAACACAAGTTCAAGTAATCCTCCTACAAGACAATGTGTGAGTGCAAGTGTGACAGTCCCTACAACTTTTACACCTATTAAAAAACAAAATCTTGTAAGGGTGACCCAAATTATTCCAATTCCTCAATCTCAAATAACTTTTTTTCCTTTAAGGATATAAGAAATGGTGAGTGTTACTACGTTGAATATTGTTGATTCTTTGAAGAATTATAAATCATATATATCTCTTTGGGAAGTTATTCACATGCCTGATCAAAAGGAGCTGCTTCAAGAATAGCTATCCCAAATCGACCTCAATCTTAAACCATCAAGACATGATAGTTTTTCCCTCACCAATTCTCCCAATCACATTGATGAACCATCTTCCAAATCTAAAAATCACCCACCCTTCTTCCTCACTCTCATTATTGGAGACAAGCTTTTTCACAATTGTATTGTGGATAGTGGGGCAAGTAATTTAGTGATGCCCAAGCTTGTGGAAGATAAATTAGGCTTGAAATATGAGACATACAATAAGGGAGTTATAAAAATTAATGGGACATAAGATAATTAAGTGGGACTTGTCAAAGGTTTGAGAGTTTTCTTACATGATTTTCCATGCTTCCCAATCCTTCAAGATATAGTAGTGGTTGATTTGCTTATTCACTTTGCTATTTGCCTCTCAATGGATTTAAAAACCAAGATATGAGGCTATATCTTAGTTGATTGGTCTTTATTGGCCTTAAAATAAGGTATATATCAAAATTAACTATTAGAAATGAACCATTGGCTAAGTTTCATATTAAGCCATATGTGGAAGCAATCTCTAATCTCAATTATATAATCAATGATCAAGAGGAGTGTGTTATGGATGATGGATAATCCTCTAAGATTGAGGGCATATCTAATATTTTCATAGATGAGTATGGTGCTAACACTTATGGACATGATCTATACACTTTCATTGAGCAGACTAACCTTAGCACATACATAATCTATGAGGAAAGTGATGAACAATTTGAGGTAAGCATTGATAATTCTTTTTCAAAAGATACTAAAGGTAATTACCTTGTTTATATACATGATGATGATGGTTTTCAAAGTATGGTAGATTAGGATAATGAAAAAGACAATTCCATTCTAGCTACACATGATGAAAGAGTCTATGAATGTGATAACCATGAAGAGGAGGATGATTTGTGGCAGTAGTTTCATGCCATAGTTCAAGAATTTGAATATCTAAGTAAGTCAACTTCTCTTCCTAAGAAACATGAATCTAATGATAAAGTTGTAAATGAATATCCTAAGCATGAAGGAGAATGTCTTATCAGGAATGAAGGAGAGTGTCTTGTTAATCATGATAATGTATGGAAAACTACTATCAAAGAGGTTGCAATCATGAAGGAGTCCAATAAAGCCAAGGTGGAAAAGTGTGTGTTTAAAGAGTAGTATAGACATTAGTCTTAAGTTAAAATAAGTTCAAACATGATGTACTAGTAGGAAGAGAAACTTGATGGTCATATACATCAAGTATATCATGTTTAAGAAGAATGTAAAGTTGAGATAACGTTGATGACTCCCAAGATTCATTTTGGGAAGTGCCAATTGAACATGAAAGAAGTCAAGATAAATGAAAAGTTAAGCAAACCTTCAAGGGAGATAGATGGAGTGTCCTTGAGATCTCCAAGTGGAACAATTTTATTCAAAAAAGATCTAAAGATGGTAATTCATTTTACCATATACATAAGTAAGTGTTTATTGACAAGTGTGCTTTACATGATGGATTGCTTTCATGGGGAAATAATGATGCAAGAGGAACTATATTTGACTTAGGTTGAAGAAATAGTGAATTTTCCTTCATCTCAAATCTTTGAGGTCTTGTATATACTAGGATAGGTGTTATTTGCTTATGTTTTGTGTGTTTTCCCTAAGAGTTCTTGAGAACACAAGTGTGTTTTACTTTGGTCTGTTGTCTTGTGTGTTTTGTTTATTGTTGTTTGGTGTGTTTGGTGTTCCTTCAGAGGAATATCAGAATCAAGTATAGTGTATAGGTGAATCCATAACTTAATGGATAGGATAAGGCTAATGGTATTTAACATAGCTATCTTGACACCCCAAGGAAATTATCAAAATGTTGACTGATTTGACCCCAAGTCAAATTAGGTCAACCCCTATGTTGTTTAAACTTGTCATAGGGTATCCTAAGGTGTAAAATGTGTACCATGGTATTAATGAGGTAATATAATGTGCTTTAGATTTTCCATATTTTTAAAAGTTGGTCTCATGTCATCTAAAATAACCTTTTGAGTCATTTAATGAAGTGGTATGGTTTGTATAGGAAGACCAGTATTTCAATAGGATATTCAATGTCCCACATGTAAGAATATGTTAGATAAACCATTTTAAGATTGAAAAACTATAGGTGCAATGTCCTTCCAAGAAGACCAATAAATTTTAGGAAATTTAGGTAGTTATATTGCCTATATAATAGATATGGCATATGGGAAGACTTTAAAAGTGTCTATTCAGGTCCCCTCAGTTTATTTCCATGCTTGGGAAGCTTTGATAGACCTAAAATTTCTAAAAACTAACCTCTCTCTCATAATTCCCTTAGATATGTCAAAAGTTAAACCACTTTTAGCTTGGTATAGACAAGAGGAGGTGAGTTGTATCATGTGATTTTGGTGGGTGATAGTAACCCCTTTTTACTTCCAATTCATGGCAATATTCATAGGTATAGTTGTTTGTGCTTCATGAACCATTGCTAAAAAGGTTGGCTTCTCAAAAATGCTTGCACATCTATAACACCTTATTTTTCCTTATCTCTTTGTATTTATATAAGAAAGATAAGTTTTGTACATAATATTGAGTATTATAATCATCCTTATCACATGATTTTTAGTTTGGTTTTCATGTATTGATATCAAGGAAAAAGCAAAATCACTCTTTGTACTAAGAAGTGAACATATTGATGGTCTAAATAATATATGTTAACAATTGAAATTGAAATAATGGTGTCAAGTTTTTAAGAACAAATTGAAATGAAAAATATTCATTACATATGTCTTTTGAACCTTAGTTTTTCACATCAGCCACCTGACTTGAAGTCACAATAGACCTAGTCTCTCACTATCATCAATGGGTAGTATGCATTCTAACTATATATACTTTAGAGATTGAATGTAAATGATTTTATAGGAGTTAAAAGTTTCATTATGTGTTATGTATTATATATACACCATCTCTTAGGCCATATCATATTCAAGGTTTCCATATACTTCCATTGAAAAGGACTGAGTTCCCAAGATGGTGAAACTATTCATCATAGTTAGTTTAGATGGAAACCAACAAGAGTAAGGATGCCACAGAGGTATAAGTGTTGATTTTTTGCGGTATTATTATTATTTTTGTATTTTAATCATTATTGTTTTCATTAATGTAAAATTCAAGACAAATATCAATTTTGTCAAAGTCAGAGTTGAGGTCATGCATGGTGAGATGATATGTGTCAAAGAAGTCTTATGACAAGTGAAAATTTGAAGAAAACCTCTCGTATATATGATGAGAAGGAATTTTAAGGAAAATTGGTAATTTATTTAAGGTTTTAGGCATGTCAAATTTAGGATCATGGTACAAGGTAAGCTACTATTATGTATTAGGTGTATTAAGAAGCCTAGTCTAGACCTAAGAAGAGGCATTTGTATAAAAAAAACATAGTAAATATTGATGATTTGTGTTATTAATTAATTATAGAGTATAAAAATTTGTGTAAATATGATAAAAATAAAAATAATCCTTTATATGAAGTTCAAGGTCAAGTCTTGAGGCTTAGGCCTCACATGGAGACATAGTAAGAAGGCATATGCCTGGTAGCATGATGAGGTGAGGAGTATGAGACTTGTGTGATAAATTTTGATAGTTTATTAGTAGTATATGATGTCATATGACATTTTTATGAGCATTTTAAAGAATTAAAAGAGTTTTAAAATTATGAACATGATCTAAGCATGACTGACAATAGAAGGCTTAGTGTATAAAGTGACCTATAATGGCCTAATGAGGGGTCAAGATCATTTCCAAAGGTGAAAAAACTATTGATATAATTTAAATAGGTATGAGAGGTTATTTTAAGTTTGTTTAAAATGTTTTAAATAATTTATTGAAGAATAAAGCATGAAAACTGGTGATAAGGTCCTCTATGTGCACAAAATGGGGTATTACAGCCCTGAGAAGGAATTTATTGTGCTCATTGACACATGAAAAATTTAGATGAGATACTTATCACCTCATGGAATTTGGGGAATATCCATATATTTATTTTATTTTAATTTCTTTTCTAATTGAGGGGCAATCCTTTATGAATGATTACTAAGAAGGGAAATGAGTCAAAACCCTCCTAAAACCCTCATAATGACCTGATAGGAAAGATCTTGTTAGTTTTGGATCAAAATGGATTTTTTGACCTATTTTTATGTTTTTAAAATGTAAATTACTATTCCTAGTTTATCCAAGTGTTTTTGGTTTGTCTTGACAATGAGTAAAATCTATAGGAAACCTTTTAATTCTAAGAATTTTGATGTAACAAGCAGGGTTGACCACATAAAAGCATGAAAATGGATGGAGGATGATGTTTAGTACATATAATTTATTATAATTAAACTTTATGATCAATTTACATACCTAAAATTTTCTAAACTGGTCATATAAGATGACCTATCACTAAACAGGCCTAATAGGTAAGACACTGAGAAAACTAGGCAAGACACTGAGAAAACTAGCCAAGAATGGGAATGAGATTAGGGATTGGTTATAAAATAATAGGGATGAATCCAAATGCATAGGGTAATTATTAAATAAATATTCATAATATTCCATTTGTTTATAATTTTTGATTATTTTCATACACAAGCAAATAGTTGTCATCAAAATGGTCTGTTTAACATAATCAAGTCTATGTAGAGTGAAGTTGGGAGATTGGTCTGTAAGACCAATATTGGTATATAAACATGAAATATATATTTTATATTTTTATAAAAGGATTATTAATTTTAATTTAAACCCATTTTAATATCACAAAGGTGTTTACACAAGTTTTCTAAGGCTTAGTTTCCATGACTATGTTTTTGGTGATATAGGTAGTTTTATATGTGTGAGTGAAAAATGATGTTACTAAGTCATTTTTCACTGAGTTGAAGGATAAAATTACAATTAAAGTGTTATATAGGTTTCATATTTTAATTTTAACACATATTTATTCATTATATACTCCTATTAAGGTATGAAAAGTCAAAGGCTTTTGACTAGGTTCTTAAGGCCTATGTGTAGTTCTGAGTAAGCTTATGAAGTTGATCAGTTTGGGGTATTTTTACATGTTTGATGAATTATAATGAACATTATGTTTAAAATAAGGTTATTTAAATTATATAAATTTATATTTTTGGTTTATTTATGTTTCAAAGTTGGTTTTATGCATCAGATCTACAATTTTTTGGTAGTAAGAAGGCCTATTTGCAAGTAAACCTAATTGGGTGGTTCAAGGAGTGAAAAGAGCCAAATAATGTTGGAATCATAAGGTGAGATTATCAGGTGTATATTTAATTTAAATTTAATTTTTTTAATCCATTTTTTGAGGTTCAAATTGTTCTAAGGAGGTCTAAGTGATACATGTGCTTAGAGAAGGCCTAACTGCATTAGGTCTTTATTAAGCCTAACGGTGGCTTTGGACCTTAAGAGTAATGACTTGCATATGTAGTGATTGTTTCACTTGTAAAACGTATATAATTATATATTTTAATTATTATCCATTTTTATTAATGTTACTAGCTAACCAATATGGGTATGATCAAGAGTCAAGTATAAAGACAAGGCCTAATAGGCCTATTTTGACTAGTTAGATAATTGAACAAGCAATGGATATAGAGTTTTGAAGAATAGATAAAGGGTTTTAATATCATAAAATAGGTGTGTTTAATGTGATATGAATATATAAATATGTGTTTATAAGTGTTGATCAAGATCATTTAACCTAATTCTACCAAAGAAAGGGCTAATTGAGCAAGAAGGCCTAATAGGTTGTTGGAGAAAGAAAGAAGTGTGAGAATAGAAAAAGGAGGTCAACTTCAGTTGAGTCAGAAATAGGTTTCCAAGGGTGATCAGATATTTAAGGTAGCTAATTAGGTGCTTTTTTACTATTTTCACCTAATCTTGCACCCTAAAATAAGTTCTTCAAGCTTTGTCCACATTTGGGTTTCATGAGAACACTTCCAAGTACGTGGGTGTACCTATAATGAAAATGAGCCTCTAGATTTAAGGGATAACTCATTGAATGTATCTTGAAATTTTCTTATCTATACTAATTGATTAATTATGGGTGTTGACCAATTTTTCCCACAAGGAAAATCTTGGTCACCTCCTCTCCTTCCTATTCAAAAATAATCATTTCCAGGTTACACAGTTCATGCCATGGTTCTTTAGCTTGATTTGTTCATCTTCAAGTTCAACCACCTTGTTTCAAGCTTTGGTTCAGTGGCCTCGTTCTTTGGTTCAATGGCCTATTTCTCATTGCTTCTCCATTAATTCATCACTTGAGTTATTGGCCTAATTCATTAGTCATATCATTGGCAGGTTTGGCACAAAAATGGTTTATGCTCAATTGGCCAACAGGTAGTCTAATGTTCAAATGCCCTTTCGAAGGGAAAGCATTTCAAGGCAAAGGATCAGAAAGGTTCAAATTCATTTAAATTTCATTTTGTTCAAACTATGTTTAAACCTTTGAATTCCTTCAAACTTTTGCCTGAAGGAATTCCTTCAGACAAAAGTCCAAAGGAATTCAGGTGCAGCCCAAATCGAAAGCCTAGGTAGAATTTTTGCAGACTTTTTGTCTACGAAAAATACACAAAGCTAGCAACCTAGGAAAATTGTCTGTGGGAGCCCAGGAAAAGTCAAGGCAAATAGAGACCCACCAAAGGACCCCAAAGGATAGGTGCCCTTACAATGGACTTCCAACCAAAAGACAAAAGTAACATTTCAAAGGATGAAGGGTCACCTTCCCTTCAAGAAGGTGCCGAAAGGAAAGTAACAAAGGAAAGATGCCTGTGAAGAAATGAAGAAGGCCCAAAGCTAGCAAAGGACCCGATGACGTCTTGGAGGATGTCAAGTTTAACATAACAAGTTAGCTATTGGTTTTCAAACCAATGATGGCTGCGTGAATGTCAAATTTCATGAAATGAAGTGGTTGTTTGATTTCAAAGTAAGAGAGCGCTAACCAAGGGGATAGAATGCAGTGACCCACCAGAATGTTCATGCCCGAGGGCCAAGGAGCCAGAAGAGACAAGATAGAAAAAGGACAAAATCCCAGATGACAAAGTAGGAGAATGATAGGGTGCAGAAAGGGATGAAGCAGTCTAAGTGGCAAAGTGAAGGTGATTTATTGCCTGATAATCCCCAAATGGTGCAAATAGTGAATGGTGTGGATCATGCATTTAAAAGGTGACAAATATCAATCTATTTGCAAAAAAAGAGGGTGTAGCCTATGTTTCACATTAATGCTCAAATTCCAAAGTCAAATTTGGTGATTAAATAACATGGTTCCAGTAGGCCCCTTCTAGAAAAATGACATCGGCAATAGTATTTTCCTTTTTCCAATGAAGGGATGCGATGGCCACTTGTAAACAAGGAACGCCAAATGGGCTTCCTAGATTCTCTTATATATTGGGAACTTGTCATTTGTGAAAAGGATCTTCCACATTTTTACAAGGCATAGCCCTACTAAAATTTCCACCTGAATCAATAAACACAATTTTTACCTCTTCTTGGATGGATATTCTATGTATGTCCTGAGTGTTAATTTGTGTTCAGTCATTGTCTTTTGATGCTCTCACAGGTTCAACACCAACACACCAATTATCTACAAGGCACCATTTTCTATAGATGACAAGAGAAGAGCTCTATTTGGAAGTATAAAATAGAGGAAGTCACTTACAGTATGTATTTCATAGCATCTTGGTGAGTCCCTGTTCCTATGTTTTCATAAGAACCTCCCTACCATTTTCTTGCAGCCTGGTCTTTCTACCAAGTCTGAGTGTATGTATGTTGTTTTTGTCTGATCCTGAGTGTGGATGTGGAAAGGTTGACTTATTTTGGTGCATCACCTCTTTAGAATAGTTTGTTTTCCTGCAATCTCCTTTCCCTTTTCATCCCCCCATTATATAGCCGTATATACCTATATTAGCACTTGCTAGAACAAACATGATCCATCAAAGGGAGCTAGCCCTTATCTAGAGACTCTCCTCTCCAACTTTTCCAGTCCCACAGGTGAGAGGGGAGTTTCCATGTTACAAGGAGAAGGTAGGAGTTTGACTTCCTACCAAAGGGTGCATTTTCCTGTGTCAATAGTTTTGGCACACCCGGTGGGACCTTGTTTTTTAATATAGTAAGGTTTCAGGATTGATGTTGGTCTTGTTACAGAAAATCAAAGTTTTTAGCATCTGGCGACTCTGAGTTAAATCCATTGGTTAAGCAACCTGGTGCCATTAGAAATCATTTCTTATATGTATATATCCTTTGCTCAAAATCATGGGTCTTGTTTTCCTTCATATGAATATAATTAGGCTCTAGATATTTATGCAAACCCCTTAAGCAGCTCTCTTAGTTGCCCTGCAACTATAAGGGAAGTGGCCTTAAAATTGGAGATTAACAGGATGGAAGAGCAGTACAGATATCAGCAGGAGCTGATGTATAAAGAGGAATGCTCGTTTAGGCAAGCTTAGGGCTTGCAACCCATGGAAGAGGAGGTAGAAAAATGGATAAATCCATTTATTCAAGGAAGTCAGCCTTGTGTACCCCCTCCTAATTTGAAGAAAACCCCCTCTTTTGCAACAAATCCTTTCTATCAGATTGTACTTGCTCACTCCAGCTCATCAAATGCATTCACTCTCAATCCCATGTGCTTAGCTTTCCAACACTAGATAACATCAAAATAGCCTCCCATGGAGATGAACCTTCTAAATTCCTTATATTATGAACCTTCCATTGGGGAAAATACCACCAGCTAGCACATCCCTCTTCTAAAGACTCCTTCAATGTACCAATAGTCTCTTCCTTGCATTTCCAAACCTCCCCAAGTCCTTCAGCATAATGTGTAGATTTTGAGTTGGAGGAAGGAATGCCAGGAACCAGCTCAGAGTTTTAAAGAGGATCATGTTGGTGACCTCCAAGAAATAATTTTTTAGGACAACCTAGCTAAGAAAATTGAAGATTTAGAGGCTAAGATGAAGTTGCTTCTTGAAAGAGAGATAAAACTTCCAAACCTTATGGAGGAGCCCCAGGGCCTTGGAGAAAACAAAGTTGTTGCCTATTCATAGGAGCAAAATTATAATTAAGAGATCCTGAACTGGGGAGAAATAGTAGAATCATGGGGTAGAATGGAAGAAGTAAAAAGTTTTTCTCAAAACCTTGAAAAAGCTAAAGCTATGCCTGCTCATGATAATGCTGAAGACCTCTAGGAAAAGCTTTTCCAAGAAGATCTAGCCAAGATAATTATGGAGTTGGAGTCCAGAGAGAAATTCCTTAACCAATGTGTGATGGATGGTTTAGACAAAACAACACATTCCATGTTTGAACACACCCCACCTACACATTTACAAGAGAGAAATTAGGCCATGCCTGATATAAATGAAGTGCTGATTCAGTGGAAGGAGGAGAATCATTCAATTCTAGCTCAAGGATTGCCTCCTCTTCCACATGTTTTCTCCACTTCACCCCTTCTCAAGGAGGAACCTATTCTGTAGGAGGTGAGTGAGGAGGAGAAGATCCAATCTGTAGTTCTTCAAGAGGCTATCATGAGCGACAAAAAAGAATAAATCATCATTGATGCTCCTTGTGAAGACCTTATCAGCAATGGAAAAGATGTAGGTCTTACATATATGCAGATGTTCCAGCAATACGAGGAGGGACAAAAGCATGGTGAGATCTCTTCCCCTTTGTTTGATGAACTTCCTTGCTATTTTGATGATGAGGACATCTACATTAAAGACCCTGAGTTAGAGGAGGATCAAGAGGATGCCTTTGAACATCTAGAGGTTTTGATCAGCAAAGATGAAAAGGAGAGGTCTATCTTCCTGGAGGAATGCCTTGAAGAAGAGAGCATTAAATAAAGAGGTGATGTTCTGTGGGATGAGAAATCATTTTGTGAGTCCATTTCAGACATCACCATAGTCACCCTTCTTCGAGAAGGCCAAGAAGAAGCAGGGGATGAGTCTGATAGGATTTTAAATGAGGCAGAAGGGAACAAGTTAGACCATGATACATTGTAGAAGGAATGTACAGATCAAAGGACTTATGGTGATGAGCCAGTAGCTATTGATTTCTTGGTGTGGAACACCAATATGAGGGACCAACATTCAATAGGCTTCCAAGGACAAGTAGAGTACATATATGTCAAAAGCATGTTCGATTCAGATCCACTCAGATACAAGCCAACTTAGGTGGTAGGCAAGAGGAGGTCACAAAATCTCCTTTTCATTTAGCTACATGCCTGGCACCATAAGTCTTTTTGCTAGAAAGGGGACTTGAGAAGTTTTCCTTTTGATCTAGGAGGGAGGCGAGCATTCCTAGTTAGCTGTATATAATAGTTTGTTTTTAGTTGTTTTTCTTATTTTCCCTAAGTGTAGTTTGTATAGGTAGTGTTTTTTAGCCTTATGTGTTTCCCTTTGCATGTGGGGTAAAGCTTCATGTTTGATTCTCAAATATTTTGGGGCTATTTCTAACTTTTGTTATAGCTACATTTGACTTTGCACCCAATGGATTTTAAGGCAACTGGTTTCTAAGCATGGCGGGCATGATTCCCCTGTGAGTCACCAATTTGTTGGCCAATTTTTCCCATAGGGAAAATTGTGGTCACCTCCTCCCCTTGATATTCAAAAAAAATCATTTCCAAGTTACACAGTTCATGCCATGGTTCTTCAGCTTGATTCATTCATCTTCAAGTTCAACTGCCTTGTTTCAAGCTTTGGTTTAGTGGCCTGGTTCTCATTGGTTCTCCATTGATTCATCACTTGAGTTATCAACCTAATTCATTAGTTAGATCATTGGCAGGTTTGGCGTGTAAATGGTTTATGCTCAATTGGCCAACAGGCAATCTAATGTTCAAATGCCCTTTTGAAGGGCAGGCATTTCAAGGCAAAGGATCGAACATGATTGAATTTGTTTAAAGTTCATTTTGTTCAAACTATGTTTAAACCCCCAAATTCCTTCAGACTTTTACCTGAAGGAATTCCTTCAAACAAAAGTCTAAAGGAATTTGGGTGCAACCCGAATCAAAAGCCTAGGTAGAATTTTTGTGAACTTTTTGTCTACAGAAAATACACAAAGCCAGCAACCCAGGAAAATTGTCTGCGAGATCCTAATAAAAGTTGAGGCAAATAGAGACCCGCTGAAGGACCCTGAAGGGCAGGTGCCCTTGCAGGGGACTTCTAGCCAAAAGACAAAAGGAACATTTTGAAGGATGAAGGGTCACCTTCCCTTCGGGAAGGTGCCGAAAGGAAAATAACAAAGGAAAGATGCCCGCAAAGAAATGAAGAAGGCTCGAAGCCAACAAAGGACTTGATATTGTCTCAGAGGACGTCAAGTTTAATAGAACAAGTTAGCCATTGGTTTTCAAACCAAAGATAGCTATGTGAACGTCAACTTTCATGAAATGAAGTGGCTATTTGCTTTCAAAGTAAGAGAGCGCTAACCAAGGGGCTAGAATGCAGTGACTTGCCAGAATGTTCACCCCTGAGGGCCAAGGAGCCAGAGGAGACAAGATAGAAAAAGGACAAAATCCCAGATGACAAAGTAGGAGAATGACAGGGTGCAAAAAGGGATGAAGTAGTCTAAGTGGCAAAGTGAAGCTTATTTATTGCCTGATAATCCCCAAATGGCACAAATAGTGAATGGCATGGCCCATGCATTTAAAAGGGGATAAATCTCAATCTATTTGTAGAAAAAGAGGGTGCAGCCTATGTTTCACATTAATGATGGAATGCCAAAGTCAAATTTGGTGATTAAACAACATGGTTCTAGTAGGTCCCTTCTAGAAAGATGACATCGGCAATAGTATTTTCCTCTTCCCAATAAAGGGATGTGATGGCCACTTGTAAACAAGGAATGCTAAATGGGCTTCCTGGCTTCTCTTATATATTATGAACTTGTCATTTGTAAAAAGGATCTTCCACATTTTTACAAGGCGTAGCCCTACTAAAATTTCCACTTGAATCAATAAATGCAATTTTTACCTCTTCTTGGATGGATATTCTGTGTATGTCTTGAGTGTTAATTTGTGTTTAGTCATTGTCTTTTGATGCTCTCACAGGTTCAACACCAACACACCAGTTATCTATAAGGCACCATTTTCTGTAGCTAACAAGAGAAGAGCTATATTTGGAAGTATATAATAGAGGAATTCACTTATAGTATGTATTTCACAGCATCTTGGTGAGTCCCTATTCATGTGTTTTCATAAGAACCTCCCTGCCATTTTCTTGCAGCCTAGCCTTTCTACCAAGTTTGAGTGTATGTATGTTGTTTTTGTCTGATCCTGAGTGTGGATGTGGGAAGGTCAACTTATTTTGGTGCATCACCTCTTTAGAATAGTTTGTTTTCCTACAATCTCCTTTCCATTTTCATCCCCCCCATTATATAGCTATATATACCTATATTAACACTTGCTGGAACAAACATGATGCATCAAAGGGAGCTAGCCCTTATCTATAGACTCTCCCCTCCAGCTTCACCAGTCCCACAGGTGAGAGGGGAGTTTCCATGTTGCAAGGAGAAGGCAGGAGTTTGACTTCCTGCCAAAGGGTGCATTTTCCTACGTCAACAATGGGGAAAAGAGTTAGATAATACATGAATTGGACCTACTCTAAAGGAGGTGATGAACTAAATATTTAAGGATCCACTCTCAATATTGACACATTAACACACTAATAAACTATGAATATAACTAATATAACGTATACAATAATTTACAAGAAATAGTGTTTCAGCTAGATGTCAATTTGATAAACTTAGGCTGGAGGGAGATGAGGATAATTGAAATCAATTACAGTCAGCTATCCACTCTACACTTGAGTTGTCAACCTTAAGACACTCTAGATGACCTATAAAAAAGTTTATTAGCAATTATGTTAAACCTTGAACTGAAAATAGAAGATGACAACCATCTATTCATATCAAACAAATACAAACATTAATCACAAACTACAAAACAATTGGAAATGCTCTATTCATTACTCTAGGAGGTACAAAATACAATTTTAGGTAGAGTTTAACCATACCAGCCTGAGGGATGATAATCAATAGCTCAAAGGATATACTTATAGAAGAAAAGGCCTTCAAAGAGAGAATTTGGAACTCAAAGAAGAATCAAGGAGCTCAACTCCATTTGAACTACAACTACAACTACTTTTATAAATTATGCTTATTCAGACCTTTTGATTGATCTAGGTCAATTCAAGTGGTTACATAGTTACATTATTCCTTGATGTTGCCTGATAGTTTCAATGGTGGGATCAAGTTATTCTGAGTTGGGTCCAAGCATCATTGTAGTTAGGATAATTAGATCAATCTGTTAGAGCTTTATCTAGGTGCTAACTACTCTTTGCTAGTTTTTTATGGCATACAAAAGTGGAGAGAAGGGTCCATCTCATGTAGTTGGTCCTAGATATAGAATTGTTAAGGTCTAAATGTATTCTTCCATGACATCCTTTAAATTGCTAGCTCTTTTTCAAGTTAGATCATGATCTATCTCATCCCCATGTTCATAGGTTCACTATAGATGGAAAACCAATCTTAGATTATTAGTTTTCCTATAGTTGTCACTTTGATGTAGACTTATAAAATATATAGCCCCTCTCTTGATTATAATACCTCCAAATAGAACCATTTTATCTCTATAAGAACTGAGGATTCATCATATGCATATATCCTCTTAAAAAATGCTGAACATAGTCATATAAATAACCCTACATGATACACAATATAAAACCAAAGGCCCATATTCAGTGTTAATGGTGTCCTTTTATGTTCTATATACTTGACTTCATGGTTATGTTTGCTTCTTGGTGTTTGATCAAGCTATAATTATGGATTTATTGACCCTACAAGACCTTATTTTCTTCCATCAAAAATTTTCCTTTGAATCAATTTTGTCAATCAAAATTTGACTCAGAACAATCAACATGATCCTAGCTATTTTTATTCCCATTGGCCTCATAGATCCCCACTTTAAAATATTGACCTTTTAACCTTCTACACATCATTGATCTCCTTGGTATGAACAAAAGTGTTCCATTAATTTCCTACCATGAAGAACATTCTCATTCCACTTATCAATCATACATTTATCTTAGGATCTTATAGTCAATCTAACAGCCTCCATGCTTATTCCATATGGTAGCCTCTCAAGTTCCTTGACCTTTTGTGCTATGTACCTAGGGATATGATATATTAATGTATATATTTTGATGGAGATTCTGACATTTGCCACAAACTCCATCAAAAATTAATAAAAAAATATAATTTTTTTTACTATGACTTCTTTAAAATATTCTCCATATCTAGTAAAAAAAATTGTGCCAAAATTCACAACAAATCAAAAGTTATTGATGATTCCAAAAATCTACAGTTTCACTTCACACAAATTACCCAAATCAAAGCTCTAATACCACTTTTTATGATCCACACTTATAATATTCATAAATTAACACTTCATCTACTCAAGAAATAGAGACAAACAAAGTGGAAGTAGTTAAAGAAAAGGAGGAAAAGTTGAGGTATATAGACACCCACATCATCATGAGAGGAAAAAATCATGGAACCCATTGAGGAAGTGTCATAACAACAATAATTTTGGTTATTCATGAAATCATATTTATAATCATAATTGATATACATGGAAGCCAAAGAAGAATTACAATGATCAATTATGCAATTAGAGAAATGTAGCAGCCTATGGAATATGGAATGAATGGGGAAATCACTATGACTATGCATGAAAGAATCCATATTATGGTCATAGATGGAATCCAAGTAGCATAATAGAATATGGTACATGGAATCAAAAGTGAAAAAATTATGCCTGGACACCAAAGAAGTATAATTGTGATCATGAATAGAATTAGAGAAGCATAATGGAATTTGGCAACAAGATTGGAGAGTTATCACCTACCAAGATCACATATGGATGGCTAGATGATTGATATTTGTGACAAGTGTGAAATTATTTAAAACACACTCATTATTTAGTTTCTACATGTCAAAGAGGGAGGTATTACTATGTGTTGTCCCCAAAAATAGACTTCTCATTTTTTGAGATAACATGTGAACTATTTTGGTTCCTCAGACCAAAATAATCTCTTCCTTTCTCAAAATTTGTTCTGAGCATTCAAATTCCTCATTTTTCAAGCTTCTAAAAAATCTATGGACTCTGCAATCTTGAATCTATGAACTCTATAGGAATAAAATCTATGGACTCTGCAGGCTTGAATCTACGGACTCTGTAAGAAGAAAATCTATAGACTTTGCAGGAAAGAAGCAAGCTCTCAACACTTAGGCGATTTCAAAGTTGGTTCAACAACAAGGTTCAACCAAAAGAGTTCATCGACAAGCTTCTAAGAAAGGATTGAACCATTGAACCATTGAACCTTGAACCATTTTAGTTCAATGGGTTCAATGGGTTCAAGGGTTCAATATCAGCAACAAGAGTTAAGCACATTTATCAAGGTTTAAAGTTCAATCGCTACAAGGTTGAATGTATTCAAAACACTTATCAAAGAGAATAAGGCTTGAACCATTGAACCACTTTGGTTCAAAGGTTCAATGGGTTTAAGGTTCAACGGGTTCAACGAGTTCACAAGTTTAAAGGTTCAACCAGTGTGATGAAGATCAAAGAGCTTAGAAAGAATAAGGAAGTGACAGACTAATGGTTTAGTAGGTTCAAAGGCTTTACAGGTAGGTTCAATCAAAATAAAAAGTTTCCAACACTTAGTCATTTTCAAGGAATGAACCATTGAACCATTGAACCACTTTGGTTCAAAGGTTCAATGGGTTCAAGGTTCAACAAGTTCAACGAGGCTTGTTTTAAAGAATCTTGGTTCAAGTGGTCAATAGAAACAAGGGAATGAACCATTGAACCAAAGTTGGTTCAATTAGTTAGTTCAAGTGACAAGTTCAAAGGAGTGACCCAGGCATCAAAGACATAAGTGCCCTTACAGAGGGAATTTTTGGAAAAAGTGGCTAAGGAAGGAAACAAAAACCTGATAGAATGTAGTAGACACTGCCACGTGTCACAATTCAAGATTCACATAAAATAAACTAAGGAAAATTTCTAAGGGGAAAACATCCCTTTTGAAGGACACTCAGAAGCCAAAGTGAACCATTGCAAAAACATGAAATACTATTTTGGAGCTCAAACAACCCTTGTAGAGGGCAAAAAGGGGGCAAATGGACCAATTCAAAGGCCAAAAGAGCAAAGGGATTTCCTTCAAAAAAGTTCCCCTGACAAAATAGACAAAGTGAATTCCTTTGGGAAAATGAACAAGGCAAAGGACAAAGTGAAATCCTCCAAATAATTTGTCTAAAGAAATTCACTTGAAAAACAAAGCAAAGCCCGACAGAAAGACAAGGCAAGGAATATTTCCTTCAAAAAAATTGCTCGAAGGAATTCCTTTAGACATTTTGTCTAAAGGAAATAAAGGATAAAGTCTACCAGAAGAAATAAGCCTGAAGGCCATCCAAAGACTGCCCAAAGGGAAGATACCCTTTTAGGGGACTCTTCCTAACCCAAAGCGGACTATTTCTCAAGGCCCTAAAGGGCAGGTCCCCTTTGGGAAAGATCAAACAACAAAGTTGAAGGAATTGTTGAGGAAAGTGATGTGCCTATAAACATCAAAGTCACAACAATGAAATAGCCATTGATATTTGCAAGTTTAAGCACAAACCCGAATGCATTCAAAATCTTTAAGGACAAGGCCAAAAGGAAGAACTGCTGAGAGGAGTGTGAAGAGTAGGAATGACCAAAAACATTTGTACATCAGATATGTTTCTAGAAGTAGACCACCAGGTGGATATTGAAAAATGCAAACTTTTAATAGTGTAACTTGTTTCTCTACATTGAGAAAAGTAAATGGTTAAATGCCCCTAAATTCCAGCATGTCTTCTTAACAAAATTCAATGTAACATGATGTGTTACTATTCCCAAGTCCTTTTTGAATATGCTATAAATTGGACTTTCTTGTTATTGTGAATATCTCTCTCTAATTATCAGAAACAAAACAATACAAAAATTGAAAGGCATTACTAAGACTTTGAGCTCAGATTGTTGATCTTATTTTGTTATTGGAATAAGAAAGCAAGTGACTTTTTAGACTTTGTGCTGTGATATCTTTATTGTTAGGGAAACTGTTCTTATGTATTTTTCCTTAATATATTTTCTATTCTTTTAATTCAATAAGCAAAATTAATGAAAGAAGTCAGGAAGGTGTCTTGAAGCCAACTATAGAGAGACTTTGTGTCCCCACAATTGCCTTTAGTGTGTTTTATTTTAGTTTCTATGTAAAGTACCTTGGGTCGACTTTGTGCCCTCACTGTCCTTAATATCTCACTCTTGCACAATTGAGGTGGAGACTTTGTGCTACATCTCAATCTGTTGGTTACTACGTCCTTGGTTACATTTTTCAATTACTACCAGGAGTATTCTTGTGGTTTACTGAATAGTAATTCTAAAAGAAGACGAGTGCTTTCTGTCATTTCCCTTGAGATTTTTCCTTTGATTTGCATGCATTATCTCTGAAGAAAGAGAGATGGATGGTTTATCCTACCCTTGAGTATTATTTTCTATATATATATATACATACACACACACACACACACAGATATATATATATATATACATACATACATACATACATACATACATACATACATACATACATACATACATACATATATATATATATATATATATATATATATATATATATATAGCATATCTATAGGGAACCTCCCCTTGATGAGAGGAGAGATTAGTCCCCTTTTGATGTGGTAAACCTACACATTTGGATGACCAATCTTCCTACTTTGGATGATCAGACCCATTTTGTTTATTAGTACGCTCATCAACAAAATATTCAACCAATAGTTTTTGGTGACTCCACTAGGGATATAGTTATGTGCATTCTGAAACCTCAAGTTTTAGATGAAATTAGTCTCTACCATTATCCATTATAGACTCCATTCCATTTCTTTGTTTTACCCATTATTATTATAACCTTACCATTCACCTCCATACTAACCGAGAAAGAATGCACATTTTAACTAAGCAAGGTCAATTCTTTTCCATTTTTGTTTCACAATCTGGCAGATTCAAGGTATACACGAAGCCAAAAGGCTAAAGGTATTTTTGACCTTGTATTTGAGTTGGTACAACAAAGTAATTTTGACATGTTTCCTTCACCATCTCACCTCCAATGAACCAAGAGCTTTCCTCCTACTAAAGTCAGATCTCCATTGCCAAAAAAAGTATCCACTTCTATTATTGATAAAGCTTTGCCAATAATTACCCCTCTGAGATTTGTTATTCCTCCTTTTCATAGTCATATAATGGTAGTTCAAGGCCCCTTGGGTAATTCTTTTGGTCCTCTCAATCTTACTTAACCTCTACATGAGCTTCCACGTAGTTTAAAGAAGAATTTCCCCAAATTCTATGGTGATGGTAAAGTTCATCTTGATGAACACATTACAGCCTTCAGCATAGCCTATGGCATAATTGGAGTAGAATTTGAATATGTAGCAGTCGGGCTATTTGTAGAAACATTACAAGGTACTACTGTATTTTAATTTTATCATCTATAGGCTTGGTCAATAACTAATTGGAATACCCTCAAAGCTAAGTTTGAAGCCAGATTCAAACTTGTAGAAGATGCACATGCACTTCTGGCTCAACTTACACAGATGAAGAAAGAACCTCATGAACCAATGATGGACTTCATATCCAAGTTTGACAAACTCAGGAACATAATTCCTATAATTACTCGACCTACAGCTGAGAATCTCAAATTCTTCTTCATTAATTCTTAGTTACCTAAAGTAAGTTTTCTTTTGAGACGTGCTGGTTAAATAGATCTTACTGTAGCTTAAAATTTGGCCACTGAGGTAGAAGATGATCTCATCTTAGTAGGGAATATAAGAAGAGATCTAAATAGAAATAGACCTTCATCATCTTTTGAATATTCATATACAAGAACCAAAGAGCCAATGGTGTAGAAGTTAGAAAATGAGTTGCTTGCTCTTAAAAATCAAATGGTACAAGGAATATCTTCTGATCTTTCATACAAAGATATGCCAAGAAGGACATTTCCAAATCAGTCATATCAGGGCAATGCTACCAGGAATCAATGGTAACAAAATCATCTTCCTACCTCACAAGAAAAACTTGCCCTGGAAGCTCCTCCAACCAATTCAGCAATGGGATATCTTGAAGTAGAATCAGAGTTCTCTTTCCAGCCTGAATTAAATCAAGAAAATGACGTTGATCTCTTTGTAGAAAATTAAGAAGAATCAGCTAGTGACTCCCACATTGGTTTCCTAAACTACCAGAATGAACCCAGAAGCAAAGGAGAAGCTTTTGGTGGATCATATGTAGTGTTTACGAGGTCCAAGAACCAATTAGTCCAACAAGCTAATAAAGGGAAGATAGAGGAGCAAACTCAACCAGTAATTACAATTGCTAAGCATGGAACCACTTTGCCTTTCCAGTAAAAGGATTTTGTGATCACCTAAAAGACAAGTACATCAATTTCATCTTCGTCTTCTACTTCAATTTCATAAACCAGCCCTCCTCCTATCCCTCTTAAGACCTAGAAGTTTGAAATACCTTCCTCTGTTCCTAATCCAATTCAGCCATTTAACATAATCGATCATGTTAAAAAGACAAAAATACAAATGTTTGAATTTGAATATTTGCAGTCCAATCCTGATCAATTGAATAAGTTGGTCCAAATGTCAAGAACCAAACCATCCATGTAGGATAAAAATTTAAAAAGGTAATTCTTGATTCCCCAAAAAACATGCCCATTCCAAATAATCTTGTCATTACTCCTCCAGCTATCCCTAGGAAAATAGAACCTTTCTATGTTTCTCTGTTAATAAATAGTCACAAGCTAAGTAATTATATTATAGACTCAGGTGCATTTGATAATGTCATGCCTACTAAAGTAGCTAAATCTCTTAGCCTCACACTGATGAAGACATTTGGGAGATGTTTCTCCATGGAAAATAAGCAAGTACCATTGCTGGAGCAAATCAAAGATACCCAATTTGCATTTGTAGCCTTTCCAAATAAGAGAATCAAGATGACTATCTTGGTGGCTGACATCCCAACATCCTATGGCATTTTTCTTCGATGAAATTTTTGCAAGGATGTGGGAGGAAAACTAAGCATGGACCTGTCTGAGGCAAGGATCCCTATCAAAGGTGTAATGAAGAGGTTTCTCCCTGAAAAGGAGGCAAAATATGTGGTCACCCAAATATCAGCCCCTGAAGCTCAAATTCTTTTTGAATCCTCAAATATGGGTAACTACTTTCTATCTATAGATAAAATGCATGAAACATCTGATAAAATTCTTGAAAGTGTCAACCCAAAAATTAGTTCAACTAGAATAGCAGAAGAACTAGTAGGTTGTAATACAAATGAAGAAGGACCCTCCCTCTCTAATGAAGGAAAGTCTAAAGAAAAATCAGTATCTAATGAGGTGTGGACTTTGGAATTCGATGGAAGTTGCTCCTCTACCACTTTAGGAGCTGGGAGTGTGTTGATATCTCCTCAAGGAGATATGTTTCCTTCATCTTACAAATTACAATTTAGCAACACTAACAATACAACTGAATATGAATCTCTGTTGCTTGGATTGAAGGCTATTCAAGACAAAGGCATCAAGTTTCTTCATGCCAAAGGGGATGCTAAATTAGTGGTTTGTCAAGTGAGAAACTTATACCAAACTAAGAATGAAAGATTATGCCATTATCGCAACCTAGTTTAAGACCAAATTGAAAGCTTTGATGCTTTCAACATTTCTGCCATACCCATGGAATCTAATGACAGAGCTGATGCAGTTGTTATTTTAGAAACTCTTTTAGTTCTTCACTCAGATTTCAAAGAAGATAGGTATACTATTGAGCTAGTTTGTAGACCAAGTGTTCCTGACAATGCTGATCATTGGTAAGTATTCAATGATGATCATCAAATCATTTCCTTCTTGGAATGAAAAGACAATTTTGAACTACATTTTAAAGGCAGTGAACATCAGAAGTATGAATCAACCTCTGAATCTAGTTCAGATATACATGAAGAATTCTTACAGTTGAAAGGAAATTAAATTCCCAAAGGCCTAGTTTCTCTTGAGAAACTATTTGACAAGCATGATAGATTCATCAAACAATAACAAATAGAATCAAACCTCTCTTAGGGATTCGATCAAGTAAATCTAACTACTAAAGAAAATCCCAAGATGGTTAACATTGGTAAGTGCTGCACCCCTGAAGAAAGATTCAAGTTCACCACTTTAATCTGTCAATATATGGATGTCTTAGCATATTCTTATGATGAATTGAAGTCTCTTAGACCTGATGAAATCCACCATGACATTCCTCTCAAGGCTGACTCAATGCCCTATAAGCAAAAATCTAGACAGTACAATCCAAAATATCAGGTATTATTCTGTTTGAGATACAAAAAATGTTAAATGCTAGAATCATCTTCCCAATCCATCATTCCACATGGATTGAAAACATAGTGCCTATAAGGAAGAAGAGTGGCAAAATTTGCATTTGTGTAGATTTCAAGAATCTGAATCAGTCATCTTTGAAAGATAATTACCCTTTGCCAATCATGGATCAATTGCTTCAAACAGTGATAGGTTCAGAGATGTTATCAATGCTAGATGGCTTCTCAAGATATAATCAAGTTGAATTTGGTGAAGCAGACCAACACAAGACTACATTCACCACACCTTGGGGTACATTTGCATATAGAAGAATACCTTTTGGCTTGATAAATGCTGGTGACACCTTTTAGAGAGCAATGGACTTGGCTTTCAAAGATGAGATATGTAAATTCATAGTGGTATACCTTGATGACTTAACCATATTTTCAAAGCATCATTCTGATCATGTACGCCCCTTAAAATAAGTGTTAGAGTGCTGCCACTAGAATGGTATTTCCTTGAACCCTAAGAAGTCTATTTCTGGAGTAACAGAGGGGAAACTCCTTTGACACATTGTGTCTAAAGAAGGCATAAATATTGACTCAGATAGAGTCAAGTCTATTCAAGAGCTTAATTTTCTTACAAGTAAAAATGTTATTCACTCTTTCTTCAAAAAGGTGAATTTCTTATGGAGGTTCATCCCTAAATTTACTGAGAAGACTAGACACATTGCGAACATGATGAAAGGGAAGACCACCTTTAGCTGGACTAAAGAAGGTAAGTCAGCATTTCAGGATATCAAGACTGTCATTACCCATGCCCCTACCTTGGTTTGTCTAGACTACAAAAAAGATTTCATCATATACAGCTATGCTTCTAAACACACGCTTTCAACAATTATTGTTTGATAGGACAAGGAAGGTATGGAATCTCCCATTTACTTCATGAGTTTCCCTCTTAAAACCCATGAGATGAATTATTCAAATGTAGAGAAGCATGCTTATGTAGTGGTGAAAGCAGTCAAACATTTCCACTTCTATATTCTAAATTCACACACTACTACCTTAGTTCTTGACACTATAGTCAAGTCTATATTAACTCAATAGGAGTTTGGCACAAAAAGAGGCAATTGGATTGCAAATATCTAAGAGTTTGATCTAGACATCAAGCCAACAAAGCTGGTCAAGGGAAAAGGCCTATGCCAATTAATTGCTAACAACAAGTTAGAAAATACACAACATGAAGAAGCTAAAGTGGAAGATACTCCAATAGTCCTTTTTGTTTCTACTACTAATGAGTGGTATTCAAGTATTTCTCATTTCCTTACTTATGGTGAATGTCCTGCTCATTTATCTTATAAAGCAAGGAGGACTATCAAGTTGAAAGCTACCAATTTTGTCCTTTGGGACAATCACTTGTACAAGAGAAGCATAGATGGAGTATTCCTTCACTGTGTAGACAAAGAGAAACAAAGTGAACTTTTGAAATCCTTCCACAATCTAGCTTGTGGAGGACATTTTTATACTCCTATAACTACTCACAAGATTTTGTGAGCTAGGTATTACTAGCAAACTCTTTTCCAAGATGCATATAAGTGGGTGAGAAAATGTGAACTCTACCAGCAATTTGTTAGAAGACCCAAGTTAGCTGCCTTGCCTCTCAAGCCAGTGATCATAGAAGAACCATTCCAGCAATGGGGGATTGATTTTATTAGGAATGTAAACCCATATTCAAGTGCTAGACATGATTATGTCATTACAACAACTGACTATTTCACCAAGTGGGTAGAAGCAATCCAAACTAAGCATGCTACTTCAGAAGTTGTATGCAATTTCCTTAGGGAGAATATCATTTCTAGGTTTACAGTTCCAATCAAAATTGTTACTGATAATGCATCTTGTTTCACCTCCCAGGAGATTACACAATTCTATTTCCATTATGGAATTACACTCTCTCACTCTTTTGATTATTTTCTACAACAGAATGGGCAAATTGAATCAAGTAATAAGAACCTGGTAATTATCATCAAGAAGCTAGAAGATGACAATCAAAGGACATGGCATAAAGCATTGGTTGATGTTCTATGGGTAGACAGAATCACACTAAATAAGGCAATTGGTATGTCTCCTTTTCAACTTCTTTATGGTATCAATGCTGAAATACCAATCACCTTAGAATTGCTAGCCTTGAAATTGGCAAAGGCAATTGAAGATTAGACATATGAAAGCTCTCTTGATAAGATAATCATGTGATTGATTGAGCTGGATGAACAAAGAACCATGGTGGTGGATTGAATTACTACTCATCAAAGTCTAGTAAAGAAACTCTTTGACCAGAAGGCCAAAAATCATGATTTCTAGATTGGGGATCAAGTCCTACTGTGGGACAAAAGGAGAGAACCAAAAGGGATGTATGGAAAGTTTGACTCCCTTTGGAGAGGCCTATTTATAATTCATTAACACAATGGTGAAAACAAATTTTAGCTGAAATATCAAGATGGCACACTCTTTTCTCTACGTCACAATGGGTAACATTTGAAACACTTCAACTCTTGAAGTATTAGATCATTTCATATGTACATATGTATGTTTGTATAGTTTTTAATTCTATTTTTTTTTGTTTGTTTCCATTTTTGATGCCTTCCATTTTTAGGTAACATGAATCTGTAGCCCAATGGTACACATGAAGACACTAGAGATTCTAGAGTCTACTCCCTTCAATTCTTTTTTATAATTGATAGAAGTTCCCCAACTGGAGCCAGTTATTGTCCGCAAAAATAGACTTCTCATTTTTTGAGACATGTGAACTATTTTGGTTCCTTAGACCAAAATAATCTCTTCCCTTCTCAAAATTTGTTTTGAGCATTCAAATTCCTCATTTTTCAAGCTTCTCAAAAATCTACAGACTCTGCAGGCTTGAATCTACGAACTCTGTAGGAAGAAAATCTACAGACTCTACAAGCTTGAATCTACAAACTCTATAGGAATAAAATCTATAGACTCTATAGGACAAGTTTAATGGGATTCATAGGTTGATTTTTATAGACTTTGTAGGAAAGAAACAAGCTCTCAACACTTAGGCAATTTCAAAGTTGGTTCAATGACAAGGTTCAACCAAAAGAGTTCATCAGTGAGCTTCTAAGCAAGGATTGAACCATTGAACCATTAAACCTTGAACCATTTTGGTTCAATGGGTTCAATGGGTTCAAGGGTTCAACATCAGCAACAAGAGTTAATTTCATCTGTCAAGGTTTAAAGTTCAACTGCTACAAGGTTCAACAGCTTCAAAACACTTATCAAAGAGAAGAAGGCTTGAACCATTGAACCGTTGAACAATTAAACCACTTTAGTTCAAAGGTTCAATGGGTTCAAGGTTCAATAGGTTTAACAAGTTCACAAGTTCAAATGTTCAACCAGTGTGATGAAGATCAAAGATCTTAGAAAGAACAAGGAAGTGACAGACTAATGGTTCAGCAGGTTCTAAGGCTTCTACAAGTAGGTTCAATCAAAATAACAAGTTTCTGACACTTAGTCATTTTCAAGGAATGAACCATTGAACCATTGAACCACTTTGGTTCAAAATTTCAATGGGTTCAAGGTTCAACAAGTTCAATGAGGCTTGTTTCAAAGAATCTTGGTTCAAGCGGTCAATAGAAACAAGGGAATGAACCATTGAACCATTAAACCAAATTTGGTTCAATCAGTTTTTTTGAGACATGTGAACTATTTTGGTTCCTTAGACCAAAATAATCTCTTCCCTTCTCAAAATTTGTTCTGAGCATTCAAATTCCTCATTTTTCAAGCTTCTCAAAAATCTACAGACTCTACAGGCTTGAATCTACGAACTCTGTAGGAAGAAAATCTACAGACTCTACAAGCTTGAATCTACAAAATCTATAGGAATAAAATCTATAGACTCTATAGGACAAGTTTAATGGGATTTATAGGTTGATTTTTATAGACTTTGCAGGAAAGAAACAAGCTCTCAACACTTAGGCAATTTCAAAGTTGGTTCAATGACAAGGTTCAACCAAAAGAGTTCATCAGTGAGCTTCTAAGCAAGGATTGAACCATTGAACCATTAAACCTTGAACCATTTTGGTTCAATGGGTTCAATGGGTTCAAGGGTTCAACATCAGCAACAAGAGTTAATTTCATCTGTCAAGGTTTAAAGTTCAACTGCTACAAGGTTCAACAGCTTCAAAACACTTATCAAAGAGAAGAAGGCTTGAACCATTGAACCGTTGAACAATTAAACCACTTTAGTTCAAAGGTTCAATGGGTTCAAGGTTCAATAGGTTTAACAAGTTCACAAGTTCAAATGTTCAACTAGTGTGATGAAGATCAAAGATCTTAGAAAGAACAAGGAAGTGACAGACTAATGGTTTAGCAGGTTCTAAGGCTTCTAAAAGTAGGTTCAATCAAAATAACAAGTTTCTGACACTTAGTCATTTTCAAGGATTGAACCATTGAACCATTGAACCACTTTGGTTCAAAATTTCAATGGGTTCAAGGTTCAACAAGTTCAATGAGGCTTGTTTCAAAGAATCTTGGTTCAAACGGTCAATAGAAACAAGGGAATGAACCATTGAACCATTAAACCAAATTTGGTTCAATCGGTCATTTCAAGCAACAAGTTCAAAGGAGTTCCCCAATCATCAAAGACACAAGTGCCCTTGTAGAGGGAATTTTTGGCAAAATTGACTAAGGAAACAAAAACCTAATAGAATGCAAAAGATGTTGTCATGTGTCACAATTTGAGATTCACATAAAATTGAGTAAGGCAAATTTCCAAGGGGCAAATAGCGCTTTCAAAAGACACTCAGAAGCCAAAGCGAACCATTGAAAAAACTTGAAAGACTAGTTTTGAGCTCAAAAAACCCTTGTAGAGGGTAGAAAGGGGGAAAATGGACCAATTCAAAGGCCAAAAGAGCAAAGGGATTTCCTTCGAAAAATTTCCCTTGGTAAAATAGACAAAGTGAATTCCTTGAAGAAAATGAACAAGGCAAAGGACAAAGTGAAATCCTTCAGATAATTTGTCTAAAGGAATTCACCTAAAAAATAAAGCAAAGCCTGGTGAAAAGACAAGGCAAGGAATATTTCCTTCAAAAAAATTTCTTGAAGGAATTCCTTCAGACATTTTGTCTGAAGGAAATAAAGGATAAAGCCCGCTAGAAGAAAGAAGCCTGAAGGCCATCGAAAGACCGTCTAAAGGGTAGATACCCTTGTGGGGGGATCTTCCCAACCCAAAGCAGAACATTTCTCAAGGCCTTTAAGGGCAAGTCCCCTCCAAGAAAGATAAAATGACAAAGTCGAAGGAATTGCTGAGGAAAGTGATGTGCCTGCAAACATCAAAGTAATAACAATGAAATAGCTATTGATCCCTGCAAGTTTAAGCATAGACCTAAATTCATTCAAAAGATTTAAGGCCAAGGCCAAAATGAAGAACTACTGAGAGGAGCATGAAGAGTAGGAATGACTAAAAACATTTGTGCATCAAATATGTTTTTAGAAGTAGACCACCAAGTGGATATTGAAAACTGCAAACTTTTAATAGTGTGACGCATTTCTCTACATTGAGAAAATCAAATGGGTAAATGCCCCTAAATTCTAGCATGTCTTCTTAACAAAATTCAATGCAACATGATGTGTTACTATTCCCAAGTCCTTTTTGAAGAGGCTATCTAAGGGACTCTCTTGTTATTGTGAATATCTCTCTCTGATTATCAGAAACAAAACTCTGCCAAAATTGAAAGGCATTACTAAGACTTTGAGCTTAGATTGTTGATCATATTTTGTTATTGGAATAAGAAAGCAAGTGACTTTTTAGACTTTGTGCTATGATATCTTTGTCATTGGGGAAACTATTCTTATGTCTTTTTCCTTAATATACTTTATGTTCTTTTAATTTAATAAGCAGAATTAGTGAAAGTAGTTAGGAAGGTGTCATGAATCTAACTGTAGAGAGACTTTGTGCCCCCACAATTTCCTTTAGTGTGTTTTCTTTTAGTTTCTATGTAAAGGACCTTGGGATGACTTTATGCCCTCATTGTCCTTAGTATCTCACTCTTGCAAAATTGAGGTGGAGACTTTGTGCTACATCTCAATCTATTGGTTACTACATCCTTGGTTACATTTTTCAATTACTACCAGGAGTATTCTTGTGGTTTGCTTAATAGTACTTCTGAAAGAAGAGGAGTGCTTTCTATCATTTCCCTTAAGATTTTTCCTTTGATTTTCATGCATCATATCTAAAGAAAGAGAGATGGATGGTTTATCCTACCCTTGAGTATTGTTTTCTATTTATATATATAGCATATCTATAAGGAACCTCCCCTTGATGAGAGGAGAGATTAGTCCCCTTTTGATGTGGTAAACCTACACATTTGGATGACCAATCTTCCTAATTTAGATGATTAGACCTATTTTGTTTATCAGTACGCTGATCTACAAAACATTCAACCAACACTATGTACCTAAGGATATGATATATTAATGTATATGGTTTGATGGAGATGCTAACATGTGGCACACATCTCCCTTATTTAGTTATATGGGTCTAATATATTAGGATAATGGAGTAACTTGTGGAATTAGTGCATTGGGTAATGGTCAACCTACATTGGGATTAGGAGGTTACCCATCCATTAGAGGTCTATATAAAGGAGGTGATTATCATTGTAAAGGTATCAAGTAAGCATTGAGTCTTTTATTTTAAGAGGATATTGGAGGTTTTCCCCTCGAAGAGACATTGTGGGGTTATTCCTTCCTAAAGGATTATTGTTGGTGTTGCCCTACCTTAAGGGTATTATAGATATATTGAATATTTGAATATCTTGTCCACTAATATCTATTATGTTGAATTGATCTACATATATTCTACATTATTTTTTAATATTATAAGTGTGGATCATAATAATTAATATATCATATCCCTAGGTACATAACATTTTGACTCATCTCACACCATCTAATTAAGATGTGTAATGTAGTGTAAATCATTAGATTTTGATTAGACCCACCTCCTTGTCAGTAGAGCTTGCAATTTTGTATCTTTTTTAGTTGATCTACACTATCATATCTTGTCCATCTTGTATCTCTTTAAAATGTTTTAATCCAAGGACATTTGGACTCATTTGATTTTAATGTGAACCATTAGATCTCAAGTGTCAGCTTGTGAGCTCAAGTGAACCATTAGATATTAATCAAACTTAAACCTTTGAAGGACCTTTTGAACCTAAATGGTTACTTTACATATCTCAAACTTGATGTTAGTATGAACATCATATATTGTAGGTCCAACTTTAAAAGCTTATAACTTGAGCTAGAAAGCTCAGATGAACATGGAACTTTCAAGATATGATATTGGCATGAAGGATTTTATGTTTATGTAAGTTTTTAGCTTGAATTATTTCCTAAGTAAATATTAAAAATTCTCAAACAATTTGGTTTTCTAATTTTAATGTGATGTGTAGGATGGCTTGGCCCCTTAGACTTGGCAAGCTAAAATTTGAAGGCTTAAATCTCAAGATATAACACTCATCAAGTTATGAAACTTGTAGAGAATGATATCAATACTAATACATTGATTGTGTATGATATGATAGTCACATGAGGATTTTTGAGCATATTTATAAAATTCCCAAGTAAATTGGTTTAGTTTGGTTTCCATGATGTCTTGATGACGGTCTAGTCCCTTTTTTCACCCAAGTCATTCTGATTCAATATTTCAAGGTCTTGATGAGTTTCCAAGATTGTGCCAATATATTCCATGTCCTTAAGAGATTATTAACACTATGACATCCTACTTGGATCAATTTTAAAGGCTTGGAAAAATAAATTCTTTGAAAAAAATCAATTCCCTTGGATCTTTGCATCGATATATTACTATAGACATGTTGTCTTGGACATTTTCTTTGAAAGAAATTTGCCTTGTACTTTTTTTCTTTAGGCACTTTGTCTTTGAGATTTTTTCAAAGACATTTCATTTGGGATTTTTATCAAGACACCTACTGTGGAAAAAATGTCTAAAAGAAATAGGTCTTCAAGAAAATTGTCCCAGATAATTTTCTCAACACAAATGCACTTTGCACCTTTTTCCACAAACAAAATGTCTAAAAGAATTTAATCTTCAATATTTTTGCTTGACCAATTTCCATAAAATAATGATTCCTATGAGCCTTTTATATCGAACAAAATGTCTGAAAGAAATTAATTTGGGATTTATTTAAGGATCTTTTGCTTCAAAAATTTTGTCCAAAAAAAATAGGTCTTTGAAAAGATTGTCTCAAATAATTTTCTTGAAAGAAATATGTCCTTGGGGAAATTGTATTGGATAATTTTATTGAAAGATATGTCCTTAGTATTTTGCCTTCAGGAAAAATTTTGCAAAAAAATTCCAATACTTAGCTAAAATAGATAATAATAATTTCTCTAAAAGAAATATGTCTTATACTTTTGTTGTAGGCCTCATATGGAAAATTTTATCTGAAATATATATGTCCTCCAACACTTGGAAAAAATTTGAAATAATTCCTAAGTGTAAACTTAGTATTTTTTGTACTTGTTGTTGCAACTTCTCAACACCATAAAAATATGCCACTTGCATATATGAATCTAGAATGAACCCTAAAACACTAAATGATAGAAAGACCAAGGTAGACTATGACCAAAACTATAATGGTATATGAAATGACATCAAATAAGCTACAATATACTCTATGTCATTATAAAAAGTTTATATACAAGATTATGACTATAAGGGGTTGACCCATTTTGGACTAAGGTAAAAATGGTCAACATTCTTGGAGAATTATAAAGGGTAGCATACTTGTTATGCTATGACTAGTTGATTAATTATATCTATTAGGTTATGGAGTCACAAGTATGTAGGCTTGACATATAAACTACCTCTTGACAACACACAACAATGACAAAAAACAAGAAGAACAAGACACAAAATAGGAACACACATGTGCTTCAAGATCACTTATTTGGACATAACACAATAAGAAAGGAAACACCCACTTAATCTAATATTTACAAAACTGACCTTCAATTATTAATAACAAGGTTTCAAATGTATCTCATTCATAGGGATAGACATCTATTCTCCATGAATTCTTGATAACTGAAAAGAGTTGTTGTGCTTGCACTTGATGATGACATATGGTATGCTCTGTAGGGTATCAAATTTGGTATGTCTCATTGATTTTTCTCTATCTTCATCCCATTTTAAGATTATTTCAACTTCTTGAAATGATCTTGGAGTTTCCTTCTTATCAAAAGACCTCTTCATTAGTACCTAGTGATGATCCATAGATTGATGGGATTTATCATGGTAATAAAATAAAAACCCCATTGCATGAAAGGTTGATGAACTTAGATAGGCTTCAAAGGAAGAGATGCAAGCTTCTAATTTCCTACAAATAATATACATTGTCTACACATTCTCACCCAAGCATGAAAATTCTTGAAGAGGATAGGCCAATAATAACTAACCCTCATGATCTTGGTAGCTATGGTTCTTGGAGAGAAATGACCTCCTTCTATCCCATCATGGAACTTCTGAAGCAATACTCCAAACTAATCACTATCAATGCATCTCAATAGCACAACATTGATGTCCTTATTTAAAATCACACCATCCACAAGATAAAAGGGAATATATTGTAATGTAAAATATCTCCTTTGTGATCTACTCATATTATTAAGATGATCACCATTTTAGAGAAATATAATCACATCCTATGTCTAACTTTTTGGAGGCAATGAACTCGCTAATTGATAAAAATAATGATTAACTAAAGCCTCTTCTTTTGAATCATGAATATGTAAAGCTATATTTTCACAAAGGTCTTCACCCCTTACCAATTTTTTCACTTTTATATCAACATCATACTCCATAACCATAGTGATCCACCCTACCCTATTTTCACTAAGATATTTTCTCAAAAGAAACTCTTTGGTGCTACGATGAGAGACCATAACATGAATCTTATTATTTGAAACCATATATCTAAGCTTATTTATTCCTCTTACAATAGCAAGGACTTATTTATACACAAAGTTTTACTTGAATTAATAATCCTCTAAACCTTGACTAAAGTATGCAATTGTCTACTCCACACCATCATCATTTTTTTTGAATTATCATTGCTAAGATAGTATCAAGGTTAGAAAATGAATACAACATAAAGTGTTTAGTAAAATCAAGATTCAAAAGAGTAGGAGCTTCTACAGTTACTTTCTTTATGGCTTCAAAATTGCTCTTACCCTCTTTGGTCTAAGAAAAGACTTGGTTTTTCTTGAGCATAGATATGATAGGTTTCACCAAAGATGAAAAACTAGGTATGAACCTCCTTACAAAATTTATCTTTCCTAAAGAAATTTTAAGACCTTTCTTATGCAAGGGAAATGACAAGACTAGGATAGCCTCTATTCTTTCAGGGTCAATAGTCAAACCATCCTTGGAAACAATATGTCTTAAGAGAATACCTTCATGAAAAAAAAAGATTCACTTCTTTGGGTTAAGAGATACTCCATATTTATTGCATATTTCAAACACTTGTCTCATTGATCAAACCTTTAAAGGCCATGTCCATTTTTCTTTGAAATATGGCACGAGCATTGGATAGACCAAAGGTCATCTTACTATAAGCAAAATTCCCCCATTTAGTAGTGAATTCTATCTTAAATTGGTTATAATTATGTAATAAAATTAGATTATAGCTTGAATATCCATTTGGAAGATAAAAATGTTGAGAACCTAAAACCATTTGCAAAATCTACTCCATTGAGGGTAGGGGATAGTGATCTTTGAGTGATACTCTATTAAAATCTCTAAATTCCACACAAATTCTTATCTCGCCATTATTATTTATAATAGGCACAAAGGTTAGCTACCCATTTCAAATTCTTGATGGGAAATATTATCTTAGATTCAAGGATTTTGGTAAGCTTTAACCTCATGAGTTGCTCAACCTTGGGGTTGATAGATCTTTGCTTCTATATAACCAATTTAACCTCTAGTTATAACTCAATGGTATGGTGTGATAGGCTATGAAAAAATACTTTCAGGTCCTTATATTCCTAATAAAATATATCATGAAACTCTCTACATATTTCAATGAATGCTTGCTTCTCTAATATAGAACATACCTTACCTAGTTTGAAGAGTTTATCCTTGAAGATCAAGAATCTTTCATAATTATCCTATATTTTAGACATACTCACTTTCTCCTTATTTTAATAATTATTATTGAAGATAATATATAAGGTCACCAAAACCTTAGGTATCTTATTGATTCTTAGTTGCACAATTTGATCACCTAATTGTTCTTAGAGCCTTCTTTGATTCTTTGAAGAAAACTCAGCCTCATTTTATAAGAAACATGCAATCTATTTATCATTATAAAACATTTTACAATACACTTAATTATTAGGTAAAAAATGTCTAATAGTTTTCTTAATATGAGACTATTTTACCTCCTCTTTTATGGTAGTTGGAGTATAAAATTGAGATCTTATGGTAGCTAGTCTATCAACATGACTATTTTTCTCCCTTAGGACTAATTGAATATTGAATGCATAAATTTTTTAAATAAAATCACATACCCCATGATTTTATGACTTAATAAAAGGTTTTTTTTCAACAACCACATTCCTCACTCGATGCACAGCCAATTCACTATCTCCATATACTTGTAAGTTCTTGATTCCTTTTATCCTTTCCCATTGAAGGCCATGAATTAAACCTTCATACTTAGCCACATTACCAGTAAAACTAAAAGTAAGTATGTATGAAGAATAATAATATTATTTATATGTGGATACCAACATAACACTAGCCTTTGCACCAACTTTACTTTTTAAAGCATCAAAAAACATCTTCCATAGCTCATCATCTTCACCCTCTTCCTTGGTGAGTAGAGGTGTTGGTAATCCTTCTTCATGTATACAATACAGTCCCAAAAAAATTTCCTATATAAAATCATAGGGATCCTAATCATAATTATTAGTGTCATATTCACCAAGAAACAAATCTTCAATGCCTTCAATCTTAGAGGAAGTGCCATCATCTACAATAGAATCTTTTTCTTCATGAACAACACAATTCAAATTAGAACTTGTCTCAATGTAAGGTTCTATATGAAACATTGCCATGGGTTGTGTGATAATTATCACATTAAACACATAAAGTTTTTAAAATTACAAGAAATACTAGGTAGCTGAGAGGTAGCCACCGATCTTAGCTGTGAAGTCCCATGATAGGCAGATTACAAAGTGGGCTGGGAGATCAACCATAACTATGTCTTCCAAGATAGGAAAACTAGGACAATCATGCAAGAAAACATTAAATCCTTTTATTAGTAATACTATCTTGGTATGTGTACCATATAATTTAAGGACCCCTTTTTTAAGTGGCTCATATTTTAGGCCTATCTTTTTAGTTACAACTTTGGGCATGACAAAAATAGAAGCTTTACTATCGACTATGTAATTATGTACCAACTTATCACATATAATGAGGGTGAGGAAAAATGGTGGAGGTTTCTTAGCCCTATTTTATGGTTCAACAATGGTACTAGGATAATTTTCAATAGAATCGTGTCCATGACTTTGATTTGAGGGTGAGACATTAGCGAAGATACAAGATAACTACTTTTATAGGAGTTCCTTTTTACTAGGCATATGAAGAACATTCCAAAGAGAAATGGATGTTTTAGTGTTATTTAAATAATATAAAATGTTTAAGGAATACATACCTACTTTATATTTGGCTCTTGTAGGTAGATAATTACTTGAAATTTGAGGAATATGAGTAAACCTTACCATATTTTAACTTATTGGAGATGTAGAAGTTTTTGGAACTATCACACTTGTAGCTATGTATTTTTTTATTATAGGATAATTATATGAGCCTATGGGCATGATACCAAAACCTCCTATATCCTTCCTCTTTTCCCTTATATTATCTATAATAGAGGCTCCTTGATTTATCACAAAAGTGTCTTCAACTAGAAAATTGGTGAAGATCTATCCTTAAGGTTGCCAATCCTCATTAAATTACATCATTACCTCATCCTAATTTTATAGGAGGGGAGTAACTACTCCTTGAGACACCAGAGCTTGATCTCCATTATCATTGGAATCCATGAATTTGTCTTGCTACCAATCTTCTCCCTGCACTAGATTTCTATGAACCAGTACTATCTCCCTTGTATTAGTGGTAGAGTTAAGATTTTATGTATTAGTAAGCCTATTGGGTTAGGTTTCCATTGGCATCCTCCTCTTCCATATTATTTACCATACTATTTTTTATAGGGGTAATGATTCTTATAGGCACCTTGTTGCATATTAGCTTGCCTATTTTGAGCCTCTAGGGCTAGAAACTTTGCTTTCCAATCAACATTACTTTTTTCATGCTTAGGAGTAACCTTAGTTTTGGTATTGGAATTAGGAACTTGGGATACATTTGGAGTCATAATATAAGTATGAGAAAAAGGAGGCATATACAACTTAGGAGGAAATCTTCCATATTGGATGAGACTATTCTTAGCTTTGATAACAAGATCATATGCTTCAAGAAGAGTGAAATCTCCCATAGATTAAAGCATGACAAAAATAACAATCCCAATAGATTTCAAGTAGGTAGGGAACACAAAATTAATAGGTGGTCTCATGGGAGGAGAAAATATATTCCAATTCTTATAAAACCTTTCATTTAAGTCATGCATTATTTCTTTGGGTCCCCTTTTTATGATGTTGAGCTAATGTATGAGAGAGGCATGGTCACTTTCATTTCTAGATCTAGAAGACAACAACACTCCAAACTCATCCCAAGTTGTGATGCATCCACCCTATAGAGTTTTATACCAATCAAGACCCTTTCATTTAAGGGACATGGAAAGGATTCTAATGGTAATTTTCTCTTGAACAATATTATGGAAAATAAAAAATTTAAAAACATCTCTTGTTCTTGTTAGATATGACATGACTCTCACCATTGAATGTGGGCACAATTTTCATGGTGTTAAGAGGAATGACATCATATGTGTGAAGTTGAATTGGATTATTAGTATTAAAGGTAGGGAAAGCATGAGGTTTATCCATGTCTTCTTCTTTAATATATTTAACTTATTAATCCTCTTCAACCTCTTCCTCTGTAGAAAAATCTAATCATTCTTCAAAGGTCAAATTAGGTTATGGATACTTAATTTCAAAAGGCATTTTAGTCTAAATGGGTGAGTTAATAGGATTGAATTTTCTAGTAGAGGATGATCTATTGAGAACCATAAATTATGAGGGTGGATTTATAACAAAAAAAATGGCCTTGGACCAAATTTACCATGGAGTTGTCAAATGCTGAGTAACACACTAATTTGTAACTAATGTTTGTCAAGACCAACATTCACCTTGATAAGTTGTCTTGAATATAATGTGTCCCACCAGGCATGATATAAATATTGTCATCAAATCTTCCACCTTATAACAAGTAATTCAAGCTTCTTCCATATTTGGGAAACATGGCAACACTTCTAGGTATGTGGGTATACCTATAATGGAAATAAGCCTCTAGATTTAAGAGTTATCTCCCTAAATGCATATTGAAATGCTCTTATCTATACCAAATGATTACTTATGGGGAAAATATTTAGAGAATACATGAATTATACCTATTCTAAAGAAGGTTATGTATCAAATATTCAATGATCCACTCTTAATATTGACTTATTAAAACACTAATAGACTATGAATAAAACTAATGCAATGTCTGTAATGATTTCCAAGTAATAGTGTTTCACCTAGAGGTTAATTTTTTGGACTTAGGATAGAGGTCAATGATGATAATGCTCGATTAAAAGAAATTATAGTTAGTTATCCACTCTACACCTGAGATGTCAACCTTAAGACACTCTAGATGACCTAAAAGAAAGTTTATTAGAATTTAGGTTGAACCCAGACCTAAAAAGGAGATATGACAACTAGTTTTGCATATCAAATAAATAAAAACACTAAGTACAGATTAGTAAACAACTAAAAATTCTCTATTCATTACTCTAAGAGGTGTAAAATATAATTTTTGGTAGAGTTTAGTAATACCAGCCTAAGGGATGATAATCAATAGCTCAAAGGCTATAATTATAAAAGAAAAGGACTTTAGAGAGAGACTTTGGTTCTCAAAGAAGAATTAAAGAGATAAAATCCATTTAAACCATAATTATAACTAATTTTGAAAATTAAGCTCATTCAGACCTTTTGATTGATCCAAGTCAATTCAAGTGGTTACACAGTTACATTATTCCTTCCTGAATACTCCTTGATAATTAATATGGTGGGATCAAGTTATTTTAAGTTAGGTCTCAACATCAATATAGTTAGGATAATTAGATCAATTTGTTATATCTTTTTCTTGGTGCTAACTACTCTTTGCTAGTTCATCATAGTGTGAAAAAGTGGAGAGAAGGGTCCCTTTCATGTAGTTGGTCCTAGAGATGGAACCATTGAGGTCTATGTGTATGCTTCCATGACATCCTTTGAAATGCTAGCTCTTATTCAATATGGATCATGATTGAGCTCATCCCCATCTTCATAGGTCCACTATAGATGGAAAACCAATCTTAGATTATTGGTTTTCCTATTGTTGTCACATTGATGTAGACCTATAAACTATATATCCCCTCTCTTGATTATAATAGGTCCAAATAGACCCACTTTATCTCTATAGGAATTTAGGAATCACTATATGCATGGATCCTCCTAAAAATGGAAAACATAGCTATAAAAATAACCCTACATGATATAAAATGTCAAACTAGAGGCTCATATTAATCTTTAATGACATCCCTTTATGTTCTCTATATTTGAATACATGATTATGTCTGCTCCTTATAATTTTATTGAGTTATAATGACATATCGATTGACCCTACAAAACCTTATTTAATTCCATAAAAAAATAGTCTTTTTCTTGACTTTATCCATCCAAAATTGACTCAGACTAATACAAATACTCCTAGATATCTTTATTCCCATTGGTCGTGTAGATCCCTACTGTTAAATCTTGACCTTTCAACCTTTTTCATGTCATTGATCTCCTTTGTATGAATAAAAGTGGTCTATTGATTTCCTACCAGGAATAACATGTTCATTCCACTTATCAATCATGCATTGATCTCAAGATCCTATTTTTAGTCTATCATCCTCTACACGTATGACACATGGTGACCTCTTGAGCTCCTTGACCTTTTGACCCATCTCATATCATCAGATTAAGATGTGTGATGTGGCATAGACCATAAAAATTTTATTGGACCCACCTCCTTATCAGTCTATCTTGAAATATTATATCTCTACTTAGTTTATCTACACCATCATATCTTTTCCAACTTGTAGCTCTTTAATGGGTTTTAACCTAGGGGCCTTTTAACTCATTTGACCTCAGCATGAACCATTAGATCTCAAGTGTCAGCCTATGAGCTCATGTTGACTATTATATATTGATCAAATTTGAACCTTTTAAGTAAATTTTGAACCTAAATAATTAATTTATGGAGCTCAAACTTGACATTAGCATGAACATCTTATATTGTAGGTCTAACTTTAGAAGCTTATAACTTGGGCTAGAAAGCTTACATGGACATGGAAATTTCAAGATATGATCTTGGCATGAAGGACTCTATATAATTTTAAGATTTTGGCTTGCACATTTTCTTGATTAAATATGAAAAATGGTTAAACAAATTGGTCTACTCATTTACATGTGATGTGCAAGATGTCTTGTCCCCTTAGACTGGGCAAGCTAATTTTTAAAGGCTTAGATCTTGAGATAAAAGACTAATCAAGATATGAAACTTGCATAGAATGATCTCAACACTTAGGACATTGATTATGCATGGTATGATAGTCACATGAGGCTTTATAAACATATTTATAAAATGCCCAAGTGAATTAGTTTAGTCTTATTTCTAGGACATCCTAATGATGGTTTAGTCCCTTTACTTGCCCAAGTCATTTTGAATCAATATTTTGAGGTCCTAATGATTTTATAATATTTTTCTAATCTAGTCCATGTCCTTTCAATATTATTAACACTGTGGTATCCTATTTGGATCAATTTTGAAGGATTGGACAAAAAATTCTCTAAAAACATTCAACTCCCTTCATGTTTTACATCGACATATTGTTGCAAATGTGATGTCTCAAACACTTTCTTTGAAATAAATATAACTTATAATTTTTTACTTTGGGAAATTTCTCTTCCTGATTTTTTCAAAGACATTTCCTTCAGGATTTTACTCAAGACACCTGCTATGGATAAAATGTTTGAAATAAATAGGTCTTCGATAAAATTATCCTGGCTAATTTTCCTGACACAAATACACTTAGCCCCTTTTTATGCAGACAAAATGTCCAAAATAATTTACTCTTCAAGATTTTTTCTCAACAAATTTACCTAAAATAATGATGCATGTGGGTCTTTTGTATTTGATAAAATGTTTTAAAGAAATGACTTCACGTTATATTCAAGGATATTTTGCTTCAGATATTTTATTTGAAAGAAATAAGTCTTTGGAAAGATTGTCTCAGATAATTTAACTAAAAGAAATATGTCCTCAAGAAAATTGTCTCAAATAATTTTCTTGAAAAAATTCTAATACTTAGCTAAAATATATCTAAAAAAATTCTCTAAAATAAATGTCTTGTACTTTTATTGTGGGCTTTGTGTGGAATAATTTCTCTAAAAGAAATATGTCCTCCAACACTTATCCAAAAGTTGAAATATTTCCTAAGTGTAAACTTAGGATTTTCTAGACTTGTTCTTGCAACTGATCAATGCCATGAAAATCTACCACTTGCATATATGATTCTAAAATGACCCCTAAGACACCAAATGACACAAGGACCAAGCTATACTATGACCAAAACTAGAATGACATATGAAATGACATCAAATGAGCTACACCATACCCTATGTCATTATAAAAATCCCCTATACAAGATCTTTAATATATATGGTTGACCCATTTGGCCTAGGGTAAAAATTTTCAATACTTACCTAGGGGGTTAGAGCCTCTTTGCAGGTTGAAGCTTGCTACAGGACTAGTTGAGTTGGTGCTTGACTAGTGAGGGGTTAATGCCTCACTAAAAGTTTGATCCATTAATTATAATATAGTAGTATAAGTGGTGTTTTAGTGGGTTTTATTCCCATATAGGTTTTCCCACATATATCTCATGTTCTTATGTTATTTTCTTTCATATATGCTTGTGTATGCATTTATTGATGTATGTAAGTAAATGAATGCTTCATGAATGTTAGGTGAAATTATATGACTATTTTAAGACAACTAATTCAACCCTCCTCTTAGTAGATGCACTTATAACATGATGAATCCTAGAGTTTCATGTTGTGAAGAGATTCTCAAAGTGAAAACAATATGACTAAACTATATAAAAGGTTTAAGATTAGTTGTGAAAACCAATTCTTAGCTCATTGTCCTATAATGTCCTTACCTATAATAATTTTCCAATGGTAGCTTTAGTTTAATCCTAAAAGGATGAGTAGTTTGAAGGTGAATATGTTTGAGCTCAATGGATACCTTCAATCAATTCTAATAGTATATAAAAGATCAAGGTGACAATGGTGAGGCCATTAGATGAAGATAGACTTAGAACCATGTCCATAGATTGAGAAAGTCATATTGGAGAATTTTTACCTTAACTTCTTTAATAAGGTTGTGTTCATGCATTAGGTCATCCCATGGTGATGTGTCTTGAGGTCTGGATAGTGTAAGTATTTTCTCTCTTATATCCTAAGCCTAGAGTAATATCTTGACATAATAAAATGGTTATTTGGTCAAGATAAGGTGATGTAATTAGGCTTCCAATTCAATAAAATTCTCACTATAGACTTTTAGTAAGATACATTACTCTTGAATATTAAATGATCCTACAACACAAATAGTGACCTATAGTTAAGTGAAATTATGGTCTTTAAGCATGATAACGAGCTCATAGAAGTGTGGGATGACACTAATGACCTCATAAAAAATCAAGGGACTTAAAGTCCAATGTCAAGGCATACATCATCGCTTACAAGAGTCCTTATTTCTGCTATATTGTCACCTATAGTTTGACTATAGATCCACAATGTATTGATGATGGGAGAATGACACTTAATTCTAAGGCATGAGATGAATATGCCCAAGTGGAGGATAGAATAATGAAACATAGTAGTCATGCATATATGATCACCTATAAGATTTTTTCAACTTATATCTAATTCACATTTATAAATATCTATAATATGATACAATATATAGACTAACTCATGTAAAGGGAGAGATGTGAGCAAAGAAGGTTACTAGAGATGCATGATAGATTGAACATAAAAAATTCACTTTTAGAGTGATGATTCCATATTATATGTGTTTATTATATAAAGGAAATAGATCAAGATCACCAACCTACAGTCATAGTTCTAAAGTTTCTCAAAACTTTGTAAAACCTTGCACAGTCAAGTCATGTAAGCCTATCTCAAAGAATTTATGATGTTGATGACTCTATAAGAGTAATATAGCCATGATATATTTTTAAAATAATATTAAAGACCTATGTTAGCCTCTTATAATCTTATTTTGACCAAATAAATAGGGGAGATGCCCTCTTTTTTATTTCAGATAGAGGGCACTCTAGGAATAAGAAACTACAAGCTTGGTGTGTAAATGGTAAGCAAATGTGATGAAAAGTCTTAAAACTTTGTATAAAGGTGTGAATATTTGTAATGAAGGTAGAAAAGTGTTTAGAATCACTCATAGTCATTAGTAACCAATCAGAGATGATCATGGGTAATCAAACATAGTTAGGCCTATTAGGCCTAAAACTAAGCCTAAGACCTCAAGGTGTCTAGTTTAATTTCCATGACCATATGACTTTTAAAACTAAATTTATAGCCTTAAAGGGGAGGTATAAGGTTTATTAGATCTATTTTTTTATTGAGTTACACCAACCAATTCTATGATATGCGTAGCCAGAATGCAATAGAAAGCTCGATAGGCCATCTTCAAATGATCATACCTATAGAGATAAATTACATGGTTCCTTAAGGAGCTATGGGTAGTTGAGGAGGGTCATAAAATTAATATTTATGTAACTAATTTATGGGTTAGATGTCTAGTTTTTTATTTATCATCCCTAAGAAGTAAAACATCCTATAACCCTATCAATAACCTAATGGAGAAGAAACATGTGGAGATTAATCTAGGGGGTAATTTGGCCTTTAAAGTGTTTTGGACTTATTTAAGACTCTCTTAAGATCTCGGATGTCCATTTGGTCTATACTATATCTTATAAGGACATACCTAATTCAGGGTTTTTTGTAGGATTTAACTTGTTTTGTAGGTATAAAGGAGAATTTGTGGATGAAATCCATTGAAAGAGGTAAATAGGGACTTATTAAAATTACCTATATTTATTTCTCACTAGAGATAAGAATGGAAATACCTCTGATACACAATTCACTACAGGTAGTCTTGGATAGATAGTGAAAATGACAAGTGGCTGCCTAGTGAAGAGATGAGAGGTCTAATTTGGGGTCCTTTTAAGGTATGATTGATGAAGTGGAAGGAAAAGGGGTTATATATAGGTGTAATAATACCTCTTCCATGGATTTAATTATGAAACTACTAGTCACATTGATGACAAATGTGAAGATTGAGGCTAAGAGGTCTAGTAAGTGACTATAGACAATGAATATAAGTGTCAAGAAGAAGGATATTAGTTACAGAGGTATCTGATGATTATCACACCTTATTTCAAACCTCCCTAATATATTTTATATGTGTTAATACTTCCTAGTTTAGTTTCAATCAATCAAGTGATGCTTCATCATAAATGTAGTTTTAAGAGGGTTATTTGAGGTTATTATGCTAGTTTGAAGACTTAGTCATGCTTCAGATGGTCACTTATCTAAGAATACCTTGATGGTCTATTTTTAAACTTCATTCTCTTGTAATGCAACTATTTCTCATAATTTTACACTTTTCCTTGTGACCTTTCCACTTATCTTCTTATCTCTCTTCTCATATTCTCTATAAATAAAAGCCATTTTAGATTTTATAAAAAATACAAACTTGGTATAGTAAAGCCTTGATAGTTTGAATACTATATTTGCCTTTGAAATAAAGATTTTTAATCTAGTTTTAATTTCATAAGATTATTATATAAGTGTGTGAATTTATGCATAATGAATGTCAAGTGATAAATATTTATCCTTGCTCTCTCTTTACTCTTCCATGTTTGGTGTAAGTAGTTCTCACTGTAACAGGTCACATGAGGTGTAGTAAAGTTTATTTACTTATCTATAAGTGTATAAGAGTATAATTAGTGTCTATAATATGACCTTATGTTCACTCACCTTGAGTAGTGAAATGCATATCACCTCCATGTTTGAAATACTTATGTTAGAATAATCTAGGATGTTGAGACTGGTGTTTTGAGTCATGTTTCATAATACACTTGTATGGTAGTCTAGTGGAGATAATTCTATTTTATCACCTCATTAGAGTAGTTTAATTTCATGTTTCCTTCTATCCCTTTTCATCCAAACAAGTAGTATAGGTTATAAGCTATCAAAGTCTAATCTAAGGAGCTAGCCCTTAAACCTAGAGGTTTATCTTTTCTATAGGCAACCTATAGGTTTAGAGGTAATCCATTAGTTTACTCAATATATATTAGGCTTGAATAACCATATATAGGGTAAACTATTGATTGATATTGTGTCTTCAATAGAATCAACATTTAATCCCATCCAATACTATAGTTACCTAGGTGTGGATTCAACAAAGCATAATCAAATTCTATATAGAGAATGGTCCAAAAGTTGAGAAATAACTTTTTGAGAATGTAGAGGAAGATAAGTAATTAAAATACATATAATAATAATCAAAATTATAGTTTTTAAAGATATAAAAAAACCTTTTAATCAATAAAAAAATAATACAGAGCAATAATAGCCCAATAATTTGCCAAAAATCAATATAATGGAAACACCTCTGCCTAATTGGTGTAGAGTTCATAATACATCACACAATGGTGAAATTGAATATGTTGAATTTTTTGCAACATTTGAAATATTCCAAATGGATATGGTGAGGCATTATTTGATGAATAACCGACTAGATTTCCCCCATGAATCTATTTCCTCAAACATTGTTATGGTTTTCAAAACTCATGAGTTTCCCTTCCCAAATGAGGATGATAATATACCCAATGATAATTATGATGAGATACATTCCTTTAAATATTATTATAAATTTAATTATAATATGATGAAAAATTAACCCTTCATAAATTCAACTCCTATGGAGGTCTATCATAGAAAAGTTTATGATAAAGAAGACAAAGGCTAATCATACAAATGTTATCTAAAAGAGTAAGTTAAAAGTTCCTCCTTTATTATTAACTATAAAATAATTTGAAAATAATATTAAAAATTAATTATCTAATTTTAAAGCTTCCACTACCATGATTTCATCTTCTATTTGTCAAAATATTAGATTAACTCCAAGCCCATCTAAGAGGATGATTTCACAGTTAAACAAAATAGTGGTGCATATAGATGGAAAAATAAATGTACACATTCAAGTGACATGTGATCAATGTGAATATATGAATATTTACATAATTATAATATATATACTATATGGATAAAAAATCTTCCTAAGTAGAGACTATTTGAACATGTTGAAAGGGTATGTAGTAATAGACTTATCTCATATTTGATTACGATAGAGAGGTGTTGTAAACAAAATTAGAATTAATCAATAACCAAGAATGAAGCACCCCATAAAAGAGTAAAATAATAAGAATGAATATGTAAGATAAAAATATTCTAACCTTATAATTTATATCTTTACCATAAGGTATGAGGTGTAGGAACTAGAAGTCCAGGGACCTTCCCAATTGTAGACTCCATTTTGACAGTGAAAGATCCAAGCAAGGATTAAACATTAGTGTTGAATTGGTATATCCACAAGGTAATAAATACTTGGTGGCATAAAATTTATATTTCCATTACACCAATAATAGGATAGAGTATGAGGCACTAATTTTGGGATTGTACTTTGATCTCAAAAATAATGTTAAGTAATTGTTGATATATGGAGATTCAAAGCTACTAATTAATTAGGTAAAAAAATACCAATGCAAGTTATCATATATAAAGAGGTAAAAACACAAATATTGGTATTTTATTTAGTCCTTTAAGGCCTTCAATATAGTTGTTATTCATAAATAAAAAACTTAGGCTACTGATTCACTAGCTACTTCAACTACCAACTTAACACTATTACATGAGTCCAAGGTGCAAAGGTTTTCCATCGAGCTACTACCTTATCCATTTATTCTTGATAATGTTATTTTTAGGTGTTTGTTGATGACCAATATATTATCCAACTCTAACTAATTTAGGCAATTTTAGTCTCATATAATTGATGATAAGGAGATTATTTATCTATGCCAGGAGGAATTGGGAAGAAGAATCAATCAATTGAAATAAAACCACCTACCTTTAGGAATAGTTCATTTGGAAAGGATATTTCATCTAGATCCTCAATCCCAATAGTAAAGGTAACTTAAAGTAAATGAATTTAATTTTAATAAGGAGAATCTAGGGGATGAATGTGATCTATGCTACATCAACATATATCTCTACTACACTCCAGAAGAAAGATAATGAGTGAAGGAATTACTCACCTAGTATAAATATGTGATTTCATGGACATATGAAGACTTGAATATTTTTAACCCAAAGGTCATCACCCATACAATCCCACTTAAGCTAGACCATAAGCTATTTAGGTAAATACAGAGGTCGGTCAATCCTATCTTGGAGCCTCTCATTCCAAAGGAAGTGGAAAAGTTGCTAAATGCAAAAATAGATTTCCCTATCATTCTACTTGGGTTGCTAATTTATTTCTAGTCAAGAATAAAAATGGTGAAATCAGATTATGTGATAATTTCAATAACTTTAATAAGGATTTTGATAAATACAATTATCCTTTACCTTCCTTGGACAAGTTTATCTAGATAGTAAGTGGTTCTGAAATAATGTCTTTCTTGGACATATTTTCAAGATATAACAAGGTGTTGGTCAAATTTGAAGATAAAATGAAGGATGTATTTTCAACAATGTGGGGTACATATGCATAAAAAAGGATGCCTTTTGGCCTAATTGATGTAGGATCTACCTTTCAAGGGGAAATAAACCATGCATTCTAAGGGTTGATAGGTAAATGTATAATCATTTACATGGATGACCTCACTATTTTCTCAAAGAACAAAAATGATCACATAGGCCATCTACATTCAATATTTAAAAGATGTAAAAGGATTGATATCTCACTGAACCCCAAAAATAGCATATTTGGTTTTATCGAGGGAAATATCTTAGGAAAAAACATTAACAAATAAGTAATTATAATTGACCCATATAGAGTTTAGGGGATTTTAAATATTACATTACCAATTAGTAAAAATTATCTCAATCCCTTTAAAAAGATAAATTTTGTGAGTAATTTCATCTAAGGCTTCATAAAAATTATCAAACCTCTAAATGAAATTCTCAATCAAGATGCTAAAGTGGAGTAAATACTAGAGTTCAAAAAGTCTTTTCAAGACATCAAAGATGCAATATCTTATGCCCTGATACCAATAAGTCTAGACTTCACTAATATTTATTCTTGTATCCATTCACTTCAAAACATACAATCACCATTGTGATTACTCAAAATAAGGATGAAAATGAGAATCCTATTACATTTATGAGCACAAATTTTAAAGAAGTAGAGTTTAAATATTACATGATAGATAAACAAATATTTTCCCTTTTCAAAGCTGTAAATAAATCTAAACACTATATATTAAAGAATAATACCATAACCATCATGTCAGACCTTATTGTCAAGCTCACTTTTGGGTAGAATGAATTGGGAGATTGCAAAGGAAAGTGGATGGAAAAATTTCAAGATTTTGACATAGAAATTAAATCTATTAAAAATTTTAGAAGATAGGGCATCATTCAACTTATGATTGAGCCTCACCCATGCATTATCATTGAGGAGGTTTATGAAACCTAGGTATTTAGAGGAGATTGGTATACTAACATCATTTAATATTTACTCATAGGTAATTGTTCTTCAAAACTCAATTGAGAATAAATGAGACTTATGAGGCTCAAATGTACTCACTACATGATCATAAAATGGATTATCTATAAAAAATTATGAAGGCATATATTTGAGATGCATATCATGAGAATAAGATCAAGAAATTCTAGATAACTTACACTAAATGATAGGTAATGGTCATTTGTCTAAAAATAACAAAACCCATAAGATTTTCAAAATGAGTATTAATCATTAATAATATTTAAGGACATACATGTTCATGTAATAACATGACATGAATGTAAGGTCTTGGAAAAAAGATAAGTACATGTAGTAATGTCATCATAACCTATTATTGAAGGAATACCATTTTTTCAATGCATCTTAGATTTCATTGATGTCATTAACCTAAATTCTTCACCTAGCCATACATTTGTACTTACTATCATAGATTATTGCACCAGATAAAATGAATCAATAACTACAAGGCATTCCAAAACATAAAATATAATCAAATTTCTAGAGGAAAACATGATAATTAGATTTAGTACCACCATTTACTTTATTTATGATAATGGGTGAGCATTCCAATCAACTAAATTCACTGAATGGGCCCATGTTAATCAAATAACCATTAGGTTATCTTAAAAAAATTACCATGATTGATGCCATTAAAAATTTAGTAGTAAATAAACCTATAGAGTGGCATCATTTATGAAATATTCACTTTGGACTGATTAAACAAGATACAATCAAGCCCTTAAGGCTTTACCTTACTTGTTGATATATGGATGATAACCATTTTTTCCAATCATGATAAAATTGAAAACATATTAATTTATTTAGGAGTACATGGAACTAAGTGAAAAAGTGGAGTCTTGATTATTATACATAATAGAGATGGAAGATTCAAGGACTAAAGTCTTGTAAAATTTTAGCAAACATCAGGATATTGTCAAAAGGTGGTTTGATAGAAGAGTAAAATTTAAAGCATTCAAGATATCTGACTTGGTGATTCTATGGGATAAATCTCATGAAAAAATGATAACATCACAAGTTTACCCCCTTATGGATTTTATCTTATCATATTTAAGAGATCTTGCATAATAATAATTTTTTTGAGGGACTTCCAAGGTCACAAATTGATATATCTAATCAATGGATAGTTTTTGAAGCACTAATTCATGGTTGGGACATTTGGATATTTTCCTAAGTAACAACGAGTGTTGTGGTAGAGGCAAAAGTAGAATATATTTACTTCTTTCATAGTTAGTTTTCCTATTTTCTGGGTTAGCATTTCATATTTTCAGCATTTTACTTTCCTTAGTTTAGTTCCCTGCTTTCTAGTTTAGATGTCTTTTATTTGATGACAGTTTGATTGGCTTCTACCAATATAATTAAGCAAGTAAAAAATCCACTATAATTATTATCTATATATGAGGTAAAATTTAAATCTATGAGGAAGGTTCCAAAAGAAAGAACTTGTATGGGAAAAACATAAAATGGAGCTCACAAATTGGTTTGTTCCTAGGTTTACACCCTTGTATTTGATATCTTTAGGATTCAAGTATGAATAAAAAATTATACATGGATATGTTAAATTGAATACATATATTATGTTTATAAAATATACTCTCATTAATCCATACAAATTAATAAAGTTTTTTCATTTTCACTGGATCAAATGTACTTTTTATGTAAATATTTGTTTAAGGTAATAACCATTTATACAAATGAATCTGATAAGGACAATCTAGTAAAATTATATCCTCACATACACCAACTCACTATGTTTTTTGCTCTTCTTATTCCAAACATATTTTAAAAATAAAAATAAAAAAGAGAAGGAAAATGAGGATAAATGCATCCTAAAAGAGTGACCAATAAAACCTAGACAAAATCTAAAGATGATCAAAGGCTCACATGGTGAAATAAGATCAATGTATCACACATCGTGAAATAATATAGGAAAAAAGAGGAGGAACCAAAGGTATCTCTATTAGGGCTATGGATTCCTAGCTATTAGTATAGCAATGATTGACCTTCCTTAGTTTTAAATATGTTTTTAAAGAAACTAGAATAAAACCTACAATTATTCCAAGTCTTTGCTAAAATCCTCATAATAAGGGTAAAATTAAAATCACTTTATCACACATAAATCTATGGTATGATCAAGGAAATTATGTTTTAAGTGGTTATTTAGAGTCTCTTTCATAATTATGATTCAATTAATCTCTTTTGAAATGGTTCATGTTTAATTTAGAATTACTAACCACAAGTTTTGGGTTCTAAAATACTTGGGAGTATTCTCCGTATGAGTCACCATTTTTTATACTCAACATATCCCCATTCTCTATTTTTTATTTTGAATAGGGACCCACTATATTTTGAAAGGCCCAGGTCTATTTTGAAAATCTTTTTTCATAGATCCTTATATCTACACCTAACTTCATTGTTTGGTATAATTTTAAGGGGACATTTTCACATATTTAGTTTATTCATATTAAACTATTAATAGTTTTTAAAAAAAAATCATATTCACATTTTTTAAGCATGCATGATGATTATAATTTTTTAGGCTTCATTTATTTTTCCTTTCACCAATCATGTTATTTTCATATTAATGATCTTCAAATTTTTTTTTTGAAATTCATCTTTCATCATTTTTTATCCTTTGCATATATTTGACCTTTCAAAAAAAATGTTCATCAAAACTTTTGTTTTAGGTTTTTTTCATGGATTTGGTTTATGAAACTTTGTCCACAATTTCTACATGTCTTCAACATTTGGATTTATCACAAATTTTGTTTGGTACTCCAACACTTCACATCTTTTCATCTTTGGTAAAAGTGTTCGGCATTTACACTTCAAGTAAAATGGTTAGCAATTCTGTCTGCCATAGGTCTTTAGAACATTTGTTTGAAGCTCTTGTTTATGATTTGGTCTTTGGTAAAAGTTTTAGAAATTTCACTTTGCATAAAATAGTTTCAACATCTTGGTATTATGAGAAAATGCCTGGAAATTACATTTTGAAACTTATGCTTGGAACTTGGCCTTTGTAAACAGTGTCTACCATAGGTCTTCAAAAAATTTATTCATGATGTGTGATCACATCATAATAATTTAGGATGACCATATTCCAACACAAAATCCAACATTTGACTCTCAATATCCTCTATGGCATAGCTATATTTGAGTGAAAAGAGTGACAAGGTGACACTTGTTAAAGACAATGACATGGCATTCCTCTAAATGTCTAGAAATCCTACATACCCACCAAAATAGAGTGGTAAATCTCAAATTGAATGAGTAAAACAAGCTTGGATGTGTTGGGAATTAATGGTTTACTACAAACTATAATTAAATACTAAAAGTTATGTCATTGAATTGAAATCAAACATCATGCCTATGGATTACTAATGATCCTGAATGAATTTACATCCATGAGAGAGATTGAATCCTTAGTCACCTACATACAAATTATGAATTACTTATAAAAGATACAAACCATTAAATTAAGGAATTGAAGCTCTATGGGCACAAAAAATTAATAATGGCTTCTTCATACAATACATTCAAGGGAGTCTATCCACCTTCCAAGTTTTTAATCAAAGACTCCACAGAATAAATGGACATAGTTTTTGATTTGATAATGTTCAATGATGAATATTCCAACTATTCATCCCTATGGGGTGTAATAAAAAAATTAGATGATTATACATGTGAAAAAAATATAATACCAACATTAAGGAAATTGGTGGAAGATTTGATCCCACTCAAATGACAAGGATTACACTTTATAGTATCTAAGCCCAAGGTGATGCCCTGCATCAACCTACTATGGGCTTTTTTAATTTATGGGAAAGGTAACTGGTGGTGGTTTTATACATCACATGGAGAATAAAACTATCATCACCTACATTTTAGGATATACCTTTGAGAGGTACCTATGTTTACCTATTTTAGACACTACATTTGACTTATATATAGTTATATCATGGAAGAAGAATAACACAATTTTAAAAATGCTGAGTAAATGGATTATCCCTAGGGAAACTATTATCCTTAAGGAAAAATATTTAGTACCTATCACCAAGTTTTAGATGGGATTTTGCAGTAGAAATACTCTTCCAAATAGACTATATGTTTACCCCAACATCCACTTTCTTTACCTAGAGTGGGTACCATTGATATATTTATTGATGAACTTAGAGATAACATTCACCATAGCATAGATAATTAACACTAGGCTATAGGAATAGGTTTTCATAAATAAAAGAGTCTTATGAAAGACCATTTTTACATGATATCTTACCTCTTAGATGTAGTCATGGGCATAATCTATGTTCATAATGGATCACTTTGGATCTCAGCTCTAGATTACATAAAAAAATAATATATGTGACTCCTATTCATTCATGAAAATATACACATATACATGTAATATAGTAATAATTATAGAGGATGTGTATCCCTAGGTATGGAGGTAAATCCATGAAGCACCGTTTCCCATAATATAAAAAAACATTTTTGATACACTAATGCTAAGAGGAGACTATTGGTTATACCCATACTATATAATGATCATGTTCATAGGGAACAAGGTTACCTCATTAAAAATCCCAAAATATGTGCCAGATAAACTAGCTAAATAAGAGATCGTATACTAGTTATGGTGGGGTATCAATGAAGACTAAAAGAAGAAGAAAAAGAGTGCATTTCATGGATCTAATTTGATGATAGGATGAATTTTCTATGCAAACCAAAATTATTTAAGATAAGTTTGAAATTTCAAGGATTAATATTCATTATCCACCCTACCACACAAATATTAGGACCCTCATGATTAGATTCATAAGAATATCCAAGGTCTAGGTATCCCATACTAGCATGAACCATATGATGATGAATTTTTATTCTTGAATGTGAAGGTTAATGTAAAGGTTATAGAGAGGGCTCAAATGGATAGACTAACTAAGTATATGACAAAATTAATATAATGAGAGCCTTTAATTTTAATTACAAATGCATAGGTTAGGCTTCCACATTTAGGTAGATAGGCTACTATAGACTTTTGGAATAATAGGACTTCTTAGATACCCTTGGATAAAGGGGAACCATATCAAATGCCACCCATTATGATGACTATTATAAATCAATATCCTAAGGTGGAATACATTCCTAATATTATAGGTTCTCTCTGGAGAGTAGAAGATCCAAATTGCATTGACTCTTCTTATTTATAAGACTAGTTTTATTGCTTCTTATTTATTACAAGAGGACCCATGTACCTCTTATGAGCATAACTATTGATACACAATATATATAAGGACTTATGGGGCATGAAAAACCATCCATGATAATTGAACTTATTGATGGAGATGAGGAGGAAGAATTGTAAAGAGCTAAGGTGCTAAGCCTCAAAAGAGCAAAATTAAAAGCACCACTAGAGGTTGATAAATTAGGTAAGGATATAGATCTAGATTTAATTCCTAGTGTTTTTATAATCCTAGTTATTTTAATTATTTCTCCAATGTATGTTGGTTCATTTAATCCTATTTATCTTAGTACTAATATCTTATCATCCTTGGTGGTTCCCAAAGCTGAATTTGTTCCTTATAGTCCTATTATATTTAAAACCCTAATTATTTCTAGTATTGAGGTTATTTATTCAACACCAATTATCTCCACTTATAATATTATTACCTTTGTCACCATCCCCTCAATGGCCCCTAAGTCTAAAAGGTTTAATACTAAGAAGACTAGTGGAACCTTAGAAAGTGTGTAATTACATGTGTCTTTCACCCAATTAAGCTTGCCAATGAATTATTTTAGTCCAATATAAATCACTACTTTATTTTTATCCAAGAAGTATGGGAAGATTAAGCTTGTATACATAGTCCATCCAATTCCTAAATTGGGTGTTATTAACAAATCTAAGATCATTTGATCATCATTATTAGATCCCTTGTAGGCAAAATCTTTGAGGTAATTTTTAGGGGACATGTTGGCTAAGACTACTACCAAGAACACTAAGTTAATAGACTCTACTTAGTTAGTGATCCCATAGTGGGCCACATACTTAGAATCTCAAGCCTCCCAAAGGGTGAATCTAACAATAACTAAGTTACCCATTATAATTTTAATTTTTGACAAATCTAGAGGGACCATCCAAAGAATCAAGAAAAAGAAGATTGATGATGATTCTAGCAGGGGCATATCTTTGAAAGAGAGACAAGATGTCTTATCTTTATCAAATTGAAATAATAAGAGACTTGTTTATTTTCTTTACAATGAAGATTTTAAATCTTATTTGGAGACACAAAAAGAAGCTTTGCTGGAAATTCATGACCAACCCGAGAAAACTATAAGAGAGATGTAAAAATAATTAGAAAAAGTAGATCAAGTCTAGGAATAATAAAAAATTATTCATGTTCTTAGATAAATTCTGGAATATGTCTTACACATAGCCTTCAAATTATACAATGTCTTGGATGTTATTGGTTCAATGAGATCTAAATTAGCTCCTAATATTAATGAGGCAACCAAATTATTTAATTAAAAGAGGATGAAAATAAATTTAAATTTATTACTATTTACACTAAAAATAAGTCTTATAGACATTTGAACTTGATGACACCACTGGAAGAATCTAATTCCCTCAATTTGGTTGTCATCTAGATGCAAGAGATAAGAGATTGGGTTACAAGTGTAGAGGCCATAATACCAAAATTTATAGAGCATGAGAAACTAATTTTGTAGATTTTGGATGAGATAAAACTTTCCTAAGATAAATAATCTACAAGGAAATTAATAATTAGAGTTGGTTTTGATTAGCTCCTTCAAAAAAACTTTAGCCAATTCTAGGCAAAATCTTCAAGGGTTGGCATTAGAAGAAATTGAGGATGAGCTAATTTTTTAAAGAAAGAAAGTTAAAGAGGTTAAAACATTTTGGGTTAATTTTATATCCACCAATTATGAACATGCATGATTAATGGTGTAAGCAAGTAGGGTAAATTATCCACCTCTTTTGAACATAGACATCATTAAATTATAACATCCATTGGTTTTAAATTTTACGAGGAGTTGAAGGTGCAAAAGAAGCCTCAAACCATATTTTTTTTTATCTCAACTCCACCTTTTATCTCAGCTCCACCTCCTTGTTCAAGTCCACCATCAACTTTATTTCCTCTTAGCATGTCAATTTTAGCCATGCAAGCACCAATTTTGAATAAACCATAGTCATTTAAAATTAAAATTTTATGTAGTTTTTAATGAAAGATTAGTTGATGTAACTATAGTTTATTCATACTTCATGTATGCATGTGGTAGTTAGCCTAAGAAATTTTTAAAAATGCACATATTGTATGAAGTATTATGGGTGAATCTATTTTTGGACAAAGTTATGATTAATTTTCATTATACATGTAATTTTTAGTATTGAATTTGACTAATTATTAAAATATAACTTGGAGTTTTGCATGAAATTTGAGGATGAGGTGACCCCTCCAAAAGTCTATTTATACATGTAAATCCCTCATTTCAAGGGGTTAGAAAATTATCAATATAGGAAGAAGTCATTTTTTATTATCATACAGCTGTGCAGATGTGTTTCCATTTCAATTCTATGTAATTAAGTGTTTATTTCCTTGGTTGTTTGATTTATTAATTTAAAGTGTATAAAAACTATGGATAATTATTTTTTTATCACTAATATCTACTAGTTGAATATGTGCAACAACTATTGAATAATTATCAAGTGATATTGATTATATGAAAATAGATTGACTATTTTAATTTTTAAAGTGTAAGGAAGTGTTTTATTTGATATAGTCTTCTAGGTGTGAGAAATAACTTCCTTGGATACCTTTATGATCTGAGATATAATCTCATGAGTAAGGGTGTAGAACCACTAATCTAAAATGAGTAATATTTATCTAAGATATTTGTGTTATCTATATTATATCTCCCCTAGACTATATACCAATGTTTATATGTGAGTGTGTAGTAGTTAATAGAAACAAGTATTAGTTCTAAAACACTTGTCCACAAAGAAACCAACCCTAGAAGTAATCTCTTGAGACCATAGATCCTTATTTTTAATCTATCCTTCCCTCTTTTTTTGGAGTTTATTTAATTGAGATATACACACTTTAGAATAATTTTAATTCATATAAATAAACTAGGTTTTAATTTACTTATTAGGTTTCATTCACCCACATACACACCCAGTTAACAACTTGTATGATTAACCTATTATTCTACCACCTGGTTGTTTAACCCATACCTACAACTCATGCCATGGAGTGGAGTTTACCTCCACTGAGATATTAAAATGTTAGAGGTTACATCATTAAATATGGGGGTGTGCACAAAACTCACATCAATAGACTTATCATTGAGGATCAAATTTACCATAAAAAGAGCTCTTACCACTTTGACTTAGCTAGGTGAATTCCCTTATTAACAAGCCATTTATTCCTCCATATTAATTGATAATGCCACTACATAATTCATGACATTAGACAAAGGTTTGGATCAAGTGATCCTTATTTCTACTCTTGAAATTACCAATCTCAAAATCCTCAAATTTCATCTCCCCTTCACTTTCCATCTCCACATCATTTACCTTCTCCTTCACGTACATTTCCACATCCTAAGAAATATATTCTAGTAGACTCTCCTCCTATTCTTAATATCCAAATATTCATCCTTTAATTAATTATTACTCACTTGGGTTTAGCATGTGTTAAGTAAAAATAAACCCACCATTAAATCCAATACCTTTGATTTTATTACTATTGTCAATCAGACTCGTACCCTTGTGAAGGTAGTTTTAGGCCTTCATAGTTTACTGAAACATGGAAACAATCTTAGGCTATGGGTGGCCTAATCAATGGATTTAATCTCTATATTCTAAGGTCTAACTCCCTTTGGTGTATCCATTAGGATCTCTACTCTACGCTAGAAACTATCAAGAAAAGGGAAAAATAGAAATTTGAAGGAAAAAAATCTGAACTAATGATGGTGATACACCTATATTTTGGTTCATCCACTTAATTCATACTCCTAAAAATACTGATTAGATAAGAAAAATATTGAACTCTCAACTCCAATTGACTCTTATGCATCAATATTTCATGAACATATTCTATTTGGTTATCAAAGCTTAAGGGAAATGATTTAATAGGCATGATTCAAGGAACTTACATCCACTATAACTTCAAACAAAATACATAAAACATAGAACATGACCTACACAATCTGATCGACTAGTAACTAGGTAAGAATCAGGGCTTGACAAGGAAGAAAATTCTATCACATATGTAAATCATTGACATAAATACACTATACCAACATCTTAGAATCTGAAAATAGTCCTTATATTTATTTGAAAAAGGTTAAAAAACTCAAAATTTGGCAGAGTTTGATCTTACCAAAAAAGGGATATAATTCAAGGATGAAAAATCCAACTTATATATAAAAATCATACAAAATCCAAGAGATTGACACTAAAAATAGAAGAGAAGATCAACTCACACATCACCCCAAGTCCAACTTTAGCTATCAAAATATAAAAAAGCCTTCTAATAATATCCTTTTATCTTATGTCCTGCATGAAAAGCTCTTTAGTGTTGAAAATGATGGAGAGCCCATCTTAGACTATTCTTCTTCATACATGGAAAGATACACCAAATATTCAATGAGAAACTCCACTTGATATGTTTATAAGTTGAGCTAAAACAAGAAAGAGTCTTTTTTTGCATGGAAAACAAGCAAGATGCATGATAAGCCTTGCCTAGTCAACTCCAAGTAACTCCACCATGCATGACATGATGCTACACTAATCTTTAGGTGAAGAAATTTAGTTTGAAAAAGATATAAATGTTGAAAACCTATAATAAATACAAATTTAAATTAATGTGGTACTTTGACAAAAGGTCAACTCAACTCAATACCAATCAACTCTGAATGGCCTTTCACTTGCATGAAAAATCTCTTTAAAAATTGATGCATGCATGAAATTTCATGTTAACTCCTTGAAAAACCATCCAATGTTAAAATCCTCAAGCCCTTCATGAATTTGAGTCTCCCTTTTGGAATTGAGAGAGTCATTCTTGAAGTAGTTGCATGTCTTGGACTATATATCTTCTTATAAATGGAAAAACAATATTTTTATTATATTTTTGCTTTTTTATGCTTGTCTTGGATGCATCTAATCGAGCTTGGGTCACTCTACATGTTCTGCATGTATATTATAGACCACATTGATCTGCTTGCCATAGAATTTTCTTATGCCACTTGTCATTAATTAATTATCGCATTGGATTTGCTAACCATTTGACTTAATCTTGCTCCATTGATCTATTTTGAGCTAATTCCTTTAGGCTATTTATTTTTGTCTATTCCCATGGACTTTCCTCTTCATTCATTTCCTTTAGGCCTTTATTTGGAATTATTTCTTTTGGACTTTTCCCCTAGCTTATTTCTTTAGATAAATTTTTTGTGTCTTTCCTCTTTAGACCATTCCTTCAGCATTTTCCTTGGACAAAATTTTTTTGGCTTACTTCCTTTGAAATATTCCTTTAGACAATTTTTTTGAAGGAATTCATATCTTATATCTATTTATTTTAGGGTTTTTGATTGTCACTTTCCCAAAAGAAATGACCCTTCAAAAAAGTTAAGTGACCCTTCAGCTTTTGATAAGTGTCCCTTCAAAAAAATTGGAATGGTCCTCCAAAAATGTGTAATGGTCCTCTTGCACTTTAGAAGAATTGAAATGGACCATTTTTTGAAATAAATGACCCTTCAAGTTTTTTAAATTTCCCTTCAATTTTTTTGAGATGAACCTTTCCTTCAGACAATTTATCTGAAGGAAATTTGTCTTCAAACTTTTCTTCAATGTCTTTTCAAGATTGTGTAATGGACCCATAGATTATTGGAGTGTGCCCTTCACACTTTTTGAAAATTCCTTTTGGAAAAATTGATAAGCCCTTTTGCCTTTTGGATAAGTTATAATGAACCTTTAGACTTTTACAAATTTCCCTTTGGATTTTTGTAAATGGTCTTTTGGTTGAAATAAATGACCCTTTAGAATTATTGAAAAGGGCTTCCAAAAACTTGCAAAGGGATTCCAAAAAATTTTTAAGCACCTTTCAAAAAAAAATTCAAGCACCTTTCCCAAAGGTAAGATCCCTTTAGAAATTTTGAAATTAACTTTTCTGAAAGGAAAAGATCCCTTTTAGCACTTTGTGAAATAATCTTCAACAAAAATGCAATGAAATTTCCTGAAGGAAAATAGCTCTCAGACTTTTTGATTGTCACTTTCTCAAAATAAATGATCCTTTGAAAAAGTTAAGTGAACCTTTGGATTTTTTGAAAGTGCACCCTCCTAAAAATAAATAACCTTTAGACTTTTTTCCAATACCCTTTGGAAAAGTTAAAAAACACCATTTTTTGCCAAGAAGAATACCTTCAAGATTTTTGGAAATACTAATTCCTTTGATAAAGTTACAAGTACCTTTCAAAAGTTTTGAAGGGGCACCTTTGCTTCTAAAATAACTCTTCATAACTTTCACATAGGACCATTTCTCAATAAAATAACCTTTTGAGGAAATTATTCTTGAAGTCTTCCTTCCATGAAAGCTTGAAGTATATCATTTACTTTTGTAAACCCTAATTCTTCTCCTTGTCCTCTTTAAAACCACTTTGAGCAACATAAATACCTTCTTGCAAAGAATAAGATCAGTGAAAGAAAAGTCCCTAAATAACCTAAAAAACCTTAATACCTATTAACCATGGATTTTTCAAGGACTTTTCAAGACCAATTACTGATATTTGAAGATAAAATGGCATGGTATGCAAAGTTTTAAATGATAAGGGTGGTAATTTGACATGTGGGGTCAAAATTGTCAACATTTTGGTGACTCAATTGGGAAGCATGCCTACTATGCTTGAGAACCAAACCATTAGCATGAATCCAAGAATAAAAAAGTAATGACAAATTTGATCCATGACTATAAATTATCTTTTGACTCAACATGGGACAACCTTCATCTTCCAAAATAAGAAGGAAAACACACAAAGTAGGGAAAACTAAATAAACAAAGAAAATGTGCAAATAAAGCACTTATTTGGGACAAAATAGAACTAAACTAATATGCTTTAAAAATAATTGGAGGAAAATAAACAAACTAACTATGTACAAAGAACTTTATTCTTCAATGGTAATGTTTTAAACATATCCCATTGACTGGGATTGGAAGCTCTTCACCATCCATCTTTGCAAGTTAGAAGGCATTGTGAGATTTATAGCTAGAGATTGTGTATGTGACACTCTAAATGGAGTCAAATTTTTTGTGATTTCCTAGTTTATCTCTATCCTCATCCGCCTTGAGGACTAAATCTCCTTCTTTGAAACTTCATGAAGAAGCTCCTTTGTCAAAAGCTCTCTTCACTTATGCTTGATGAATTTCTATGGCTAGCATGGAATAATTTATTATCACTTATAACTCTATAATATTATCATACCTAATATCTATATGCTCATTCTCAAATAATTGAAGTTGATACATTAGTTCTAAAGCAGGAAATTTAACAAAAATGGGTAACCTTGCTTCCTTACCATATACTAGCTTGTATGGAGAGTTGGCTATTAATATTTTTTAGGTGATTCTATTAGCCCATATATATAAAATTAATTTTTGATTACATGACCTATGATTTTTTTCAATATTCCTACTTATGATCTTGAATAGGTTCTTATTTTTAGATTCAACAAGGCCATTGCCTTGTGGATAATAGTTTGATGAAGTGCTAGGATAAATTCCATGATGGAAAACCCATTATATGATCATAAATCCCACAAAATACATTTAATTATTATAAATAATTGTTGAAATAACTCCAATTATAGTAATAAAACCTTTATATAAACATAGAACATTAGTTTTGTTTCCTTCTTTCAATGCCATTGCTTCTATCCAATGTGTGAAATAATCTGTAGCATTTAGAATCCATTTATGTCCTAAAATTGAAGGAGAATTTATCATACAAATAAATTCCAATCCCCATTAGATAAATATTTGATCCATCACAATTTTTTGAAGAGGTAAAGCTATAAGTTTCACTTTTATTACAAACATAACATACTATTTGCACTTCTTAACCCATGCATGGCAATCACCAAAAATACTAGGCCAATAGTACCCACCTTTCATGATATTAAGGGTTGTATTTATTATGGAAAAATTTCCTACCACCATGTCCATCATGGAATTATTCAATAAATATCTAATTTTTGCTTTGCTCTATACATCTAAGCAACATGCCATTGATATCTTTCTTGAACAATACAACATCAATAAGCAAAAATGGAATTGATTGTAACCTAAGATATCTTCTTTTTGAAGCACTTAGATGAGAGGGATAAATACCATATTGGAGATAGATTAACAAGTCATGAAACTATTTGGAAGGTGAGGTATGACCAACTGCAACCTCTTCATCATTTGACACCAAAACTACTTTATTAGTCTCTTACAAGTCTTGAGCTAGATGCTCACAAAGTCCTTTGCCTTTAATCAGCTTTGTGACCTTAATTTCCACATCATACTCCATTAACTTAGTTATCCAACTAACTCTCTTCTCATTTATATCCTTTTTCAAAAGGAACTCCTTAATGCTTGGATGAGAAACCACTAGATGTATCTTATTGTTAGACAACAATTATCTAAACTTTTTAAGAGACATTATAACTAAATGTACATGTTTTTCAAAAAAATAATACTTGTTTCATACTATTCCAATGCTTAACTAAATAATTATATTGGCTTCTCCAAGTCTCATGATTTTGTTGCATAAGAATGCCTGAAATGGGACCATGTTAGCATATGTATACAAAATAAAATCTTTTGTGAAATATGGATTTATAAGTATAGGAGCACTAGATATGGCCTGCTTAATATCTTCAAAACTTTTAAATCCTTCTTTGGACCAGCTAAAGTTTTGATTCTTATTTAGCATGGATATAAGTGGCTTACATAAAATAGCAAAATCTAAAATATATCTCTTTATGAAGTTGATTTTCCCAAAGAAGATTTGCATAGCCTTTTTGTGCTTAGGCAAGGAGAGTACAAGAATGGATTTTACCCTTTCAAAATATATGCTTAAACCATGCTTTGAAACAACATGTCCAAGAAGATTACCTTTATGAACTGAGAAGACACACTTTTTGGGATTTAGAGATACCCCAAATTGCCTACACCTTTTGAGCACTTGATTGAGATGAACCATGTGATCACATGCACTCTTTGAAAACACTATTATATCATTCAAATAAACAAGTAAAAACTATTTAACACCTTTCTAAAAGGAATTCCACCAAGAAAAGAACATGACCATGCCATATAATTACCTCCAAAAAATCAACCACCAAACATCAGACCATACAAATATCCATATGACTAGAAGAGTGAAATTGAAAATATGGTACAAGAGATGTTAGAGGGAGGTATTATCAGACATAACCAAAGTGAATATACATCCCCAATGGTCATGGTGCATAATAAGGATAACACTTGGAGGATGTGTCAAACAATAGATATATAAACAAGTACACCATAAAAGATAAGTTCCATATTAAAAAAATTATTGATGTAATAGATAAGTTTCATGATGTTTTTTATTTTAAAAAACTAGATCTTCATACTAGGTACCATCAAATTTAGAGTAGAGATGAAGATATCCCTAACATAAATTTTGAAAACTCATGAAGGTCATTATGATTTTTTGATCATGCCTTTGGTCTAAAAAATGATCCACATACATTTTTAAGTTTGATGAACACTATTTTTATGCCTTTTTAAGTAAATTTGTGTTGGTGTTATTTGATGACATCCTAATCTACAAAAAATCTTGGGAAGAACATTTTCATCATGTGAAATAGGTTATGTTAGTTCTAGAATAACATTAATTTTATACAAATCCTTCAAAACTTAATTTTGGATTCTAATATGTGGAGTATTTGGGTCATATTTTTTCACACAAATGTGTCAAGTTATACCTCAATAATATCATAGCTATGATGAAGTGGTAAGTTCTAAAATCCCTCAAGAATATTTGAGGCTTCTTGGGGCTCATAGGTTACTATCATAGATTTGTGAAACATTATGGTAGAATATCAAGACCACTCATATATTTGTTGAAAAATGAATCCTTACAATATAATTAATCAATGAACACAGCCTTTGATAAGCTAAAGGAGGCTATGTGTACCATTACAGTTTTGGCTACCCCTAATTTTCCAAATAATTTATTGTTGGATGTGATGCATCAAGATATGGCATGGGGTATTGATCATGTAGGAAGGAAGACCCAGTGAATTTGAGAGTAATTAAATATTGGGTAAAAATGTGTTAAAACCAATATATGAGAAATATATGTTGGATATTCTTCACGCAGTCAAGTTATGGAGACCTTATTTGATGGGTAGATACTTTAAGGTAAAGACATATCATGATAGTCTAAAATATTACTTAGAAAAATGATTATCATTAGAATACAAAAAAAATGGCTGAATAAGATGTTGGGATATGACTTTAAAATCATATATAGGAAAGGAAAATATAATGTTGTATCATATGCACTATCTAAGAAGAATGAATCCACTGAAGTACTGTTATATGAAAAGACCATTTGGCATGAAGATTGGTTGGAAGAGGCCACATCAGAATGGGATAATTGTAGGAATACATAAGTTTTACTTCAAAATATCCAAAACATTTATAGTGATTCTCATAAATTTGATCAAAAATGGAATGCATTATGGTATAAAGATCAGTTATACTTATGTAATAATTTTATCCTCAAGCACAAGATCCTTTAGGAGCTTCATGCATATACAATAAAGGGCACCCAATGTTTTTGAAAACCTATTATAGAATCAAGCATGATTTATTTTAGGAAGGACTCAAGGTGGACATACATTTTTTTTGGTTGAATGCATGGTGTGTTAAAAAAATAAGGGTGAAAAATTTAAGACACCAATTCTTTTGTAATATTTATCCATTCCTCACCAAAGGTGGGAGGAGGTTTCTATGGATTTCATTACAATGTTGTTCATTTTTAGGGTAAAAATTTAATCATGGTAATTGTGGATAGGCTCACAAAATATTCTCATTTTTTCCCTTATCACAACCATTTATAACTAGTATTATAGTTGCTGATTTTTTGGATACATTTCAAAAGTTGAATGGTACTCCCAAGATTATTGTAAGTGATCATGATCCCATGTTTACCAATAATTTTTTAAATAATTTATTCTCATGTTTAGGTACTCATTTGGTGCATATATAATCATATAATCCTAAAGATAATGATAAAATAGAGGTAATACATAAATTCTTAAAAGGGTATATTTGTTGTTTTTCATCTGATAAATAAGAACATTGGGTTCATTAGATGCCACTAGAAGAATGTGGTATAAAAATTCCTTCCATACCTATTAAAAAATGTCTCCATTTATGGAGATTTATGATTATAATCCCCAATCCATCATTCATCCACCCAAGGTTAAAGTTAATGAACATAACACCAACATTAGGTATTAGCTAGTCTAAGAGAGAATTTAGTAATGACACCAATAGAATGAAACATCAAATGAATCAGCTTTGGAATGAGTGAAATTTTAATATAGGTGATTGGGACTTTATTCACTTGGAACCATATAAGTAGATGTATTTGAATTAATATAAAAAAGATAAAAAACTTTCTCTAAAGTATTTATGGCCCAAGGTTTGATTTATTGAATAACACATTCAACATCAACATGAGGTATTATCTAGTCTAAGAGAGAATTTGGAAATGGAACATAATAGAATGAAGCATCAGATGGATCAAATATATAATTATTAAAATTTTGACATATTTTATCAAGTCTTTATGCACTTGGAACCATATAAGTAGATGTCTTTAAAGTAATAAAAAGGATAAAAAACTTTCTCCAAAGTATTATATCCCTTATAAGATCATCCAAAAAATTGGTAGTGTTTCATATAAGATGGATCTACCCTAACCTACTTGCATACATCCTATATCTCGTTTATTGTGCTTGAAGAAGGTAATTAGATAAAGATTTTACATCCATACTAAGTTACTATAATTGAATGAAATTTTTTGCATCATTTTAGAACCTAAGGAGATCTTTCAGACATAGAACAAGAATTTGACAACAAGAGAAATTAAGGATTTTTTGATCAAGTGGAAGAATATAAACCATGAAGATGCAACATAAGAGGATAAAAATTTTATATAAAAATATTTAGAGCTATTCAATATTGGCATTAATTTTAAGGGGAGGGGAATGATATGACCTTAGCTTATGTGTGTGTTGGGATATGTATATCCAATTTATGGCTTACATAAATCCTTCCTTATCATATTTCATTTCTCTATGATCTCATTTGATCAGTTTGGTTAGTGTATGGAGTAACCATAACCTAACTAGACTATAAATAGGAGGTAGTGATTAGTACTTAAGGATCATATTATGAATTATTTTATTATTGTAAGTTTTAGAGGTTGTCCCCTCAAAGTGCCTTTCCATTTACTCATATATTATACTCTTTTTTAGTCACATTATGATGTATTTTTGTTATTATAATTTATTGGGGAAGTAATTTCATTACAATAAGATTAATAAACTTATCATGAAAGAGCTTGATGATCTCTTTCTATCAAAATTTAAGAATTTATTTTAGGAATTTTCATTATTTTTCATAGATGGGAGATACATTAGGATAAGTGATGATCTTATGAAAAATGAAATCAGGATCAATGTTGGACATGTCTTCATATAATGAAGTGAAGGCTTCATTTTATTTGTTAAGGAATGCTAAATGATTATATTTATCTATATGAGAGATTATAAAAGAGATGAGAAAATGGTGATGATTGTCATGTGTTCCTAAGTTAACCTTCTCATTCCCTTAAACTAGTATTGAACTACAATCTTGAGACTAATATGGTGTAAGAGGTAATTTAAAAACAAAGTCACTATTGTGGTTGATTCTATAATTTATTTAATAAAAAAGTGTGTTTTATACATGTCCAAATTTATGATGTTGTTTAGGGAGTATATCTTTCAATGCATCAAAGAATTAGGATATTTATTAATCACTTGGTAAAGTGGGTAAAATTCCATGATAATCAATGACAACCTTTCCATTGACATATTTATTACCTTTTATTTCATTTTATGTGTGAGTTTGTATCACACTAATAATCTTTGAATTTAGGTTAATTTTTGGATATGTAAGAGGAATTTCTAAATTTTGTTTTACATCATTGAACTAGCTGATGATGTTATATTTTTTTAGTTTTATATTTGACATCATCACCATGGCCAATGTAATTTAATTTTTTTAGAGGATTTTTGAATCTTAATCTTAGAGGATGGTGTTATAATATGTTACTTGAAATTGAATATCATTGACCTGGATAATGAAATCATGTCTAACTATCTATGTCTAAATATCATTGGCATGTTTAATTATGTTAGCACTATTTGTCTAATACTGAACATCATTAGCCTAGCTGATGAAGTAATTATTGGCTAAATTTGAAATTAAACATCATTATTTGAGTTGATGATGTTAAGGGGAGATAAAATAATAATGGTGATTTCATAAATTAAACATTTCTAGTGTTTTGTAATGAAATTTGAGATTTATTGGATCACCCATTTTTGGGTCTTAAATTGGTGGATTAATATAAGGTAAAAACCTTTTTCATTATCACTTTAGTCAATTTTAGGATCAACAAGTTCATAATATGGGTGTAATAAATTGATATCATTATTTAAAGTATACCTCTTGGCAAGAGTTTTTTGGTAATGAAGAACATCCAAGTGTCTCTCTTGAGCTTGGAAAATGATATAATATTCATTATAAGATGGTGAAATTATGAATTATTGAGTAAGTGGAGGTTCATTATAAGTGTCTTTGGTAGATATGTTGATTTACCTAAAAACTCTATGAGAAAGTAGTAGTAATTATTTGAGGAGTTTAAATCCCCATTTTCATTGCATTCAAACAAATCTTCATCAAATTAAGATTCAATGGCATTTTAAGGAGGTAGGTTTTTAATATATTCATAAAATAGAGAAATATATCAATCTATTGGTAGAAGAGATGGAGGAATCCATTTGGAGATATATGGAAAAAAACTATTTTCATTAAAAAATGCAACTCATTTGGTTCATCATCATCAGAGACATCAAGGATTACTTGTAATTTAATGTGCATGTTAATGAAATTAGGTAATGGAGTGTTATTGATAATTTTAGTCATAATATTTAAAAAATATTTATTATGATTTGGTAATTTTATATCTTATGGTTATGATCTACTTCATTCATGTATTATACATTATCTACCCAAAAAAATGATTTCTCTCATGAAATGAGTCTAAGGGTGGCCTAAGTGTATATTTATGAAATAGGCATATAAATAAAAATGATTTTGGTGCATACACTATTTGACTTAGAGAGAAAGGAAACCAAAAGCATATAAGAGTATTTTGGTTGTTCCTATCAAATCCATGACAATTAAGTCTTGTTTTCTTGAGATATTTTTCATAGAATATCCCAAGGCATTGATTAACCATAGGGAAGTGAAACTAATTCCAAAACCCTCATACATAATCAAATTCTTCACTTGAACATAATTTATCATGAAAACTAAATTAGAGAGGAGGATCATCAATTTGGAATATTATTTCATCAGTGATCATATCATCCATAGGAAACTCTATACAATGTTTTTTATTTATTTATATGAGAATGAGAGATAGTCTCAATGGTATGTACTTCAATAGATGTTGGAAATTTTAGAGGTTGAATAGTTGGTTTGTTTTAACTTGGATATGGTGAGTATTTCATATCTTTAAATTTTTTCATGACAATTTTTTTATGGAAAGGTGATGTTATCATGAGCTACATTAGCGGGATATTATAAGGCATAGTGTTGAGCTCTTACAAAATATTAGATTGAATTTATTTTTGGAAAGAAGCATAATGATAAATGGGCTATGAATTACAATATTTTTTTGGATATTTAGTGATAGGAGGATATTTTTACTTAGGTTGAGATTCTATTTATGGAGTGCATGAATCATTAGATGTTGTATTGGTTGTACTTATAGTTGTTGTATCATGAATGTCATGTATTATTAAGATTTTTATTAGGCTTATTGATGAGATATTTATGAGAGGGATTGAAATGGTGGTTAAATTTTTTGAAATTAAGATATTAAAAATTTATGAAGTGTTGATCATAATTGCCTTCAATAACACCTAAAAAGTTTCTTATAGGTGTGATGGTAGGATTATAATTTTGCTGAGGTTTGTTTTGAGATTTTTATTCGATTGATTTCATTAGGTTGATTGATATTTATAGGCTTTGACATTTTTTTAATTCCCTTTAGATTAGCATCCCACTGAAAAAACTTATTGGGATTGGTCCATAGTGGTAAAGGCTTAGAGAGATGAAAAATTCATAGGTTGAGATGTTGACATCCTTTGCTTGAACTCTTGGAGAGTAAATGGAGGGTGGGTTAGGTTTTTATAGTTTGGGTTATTTTTTGGAAGGAGGAACTCCCAAATTACATGGTGGGGTACGTTTTATTTTTGATGTTTTAATGTTGATAGTTTTATGGTTATTTTGATAAAATCCTTAATAGATTTTTGAGATTGGTCAAATTGGTTTCGAAGGTAATCTTGTCATTTAGATTGATCAAAGGTTTATTTTAGAATCTTAGTATAGAAATAACATAATTTATATTGTATTTTATATTTTAGAATGATAATTAAAATATTGAAGAGTATTTCACAATCCTCTTTTGATCACATTTATATGCCAAAGACTTCCATCTCTTAATGAAATTCTGGGAAGGTTCATGAGCTAAATGATTGGAATTAATAAAGTTACAAAGGATTTTTTTAGTAAGACTATGATATTTAAATTATTTGTCTATAATGTTGATTAATTATTCTATCTTAATAATTGAGTGGATTGGGAGTTGGTTGTACCATTATAACACATCATCAATTATGGTTTTTTTATATAAGCTTCATTGTTTCATAAAATTTGGTTTTAATCTACTCTTTGTAGAGTTTTGAAAATTCTATAAGATGTAGGGTGGGTATGTGGACCTATCATATGTGATTTATAGAGATTAGATATAATTTACATATACGTGATACAAAGAGATAGAGGTTTGCTTTGAAGTTTTTGGAGATTTATTTTGTGAATGGGAGGTTAAGGAATATGATTCTTGTTAGCATATGTGAAGGGAAGATGGAAGGAAAATTATTAGTTGATCTCAAATAAATTTTTATGGCTGATATTACATTTTTTAAATGTGGTTTTTCAATTGGGCCATGTGATTTTTAATGGTGTATATCATAAGGGATATTTGATCCAACACTTTAGTAGGCACTTTTGTGTTGTCTAATGGATAATTTATATAGAAGTGTTAAGAATAAAATTTATAGATTTTTATTAGAGAGGGGGAACATTATTTGATGTTTTGGTCATTGATATAGAGTTATTTAGGTTCTTATGGGTTGCATTCTTAAAAGGGTATCATTTTAGTTCTTTGGAAATTTATAAAATCTAAATAAAATAAAACTATTGAATTTAGACTATTTAAGATAATAAATTTACTATAAAAATATAAATGCCAAATATGGATTGGTTTTGCACTAAAAATTTATAGAATTTACAACACAAGGGATAATAGATGCACTTAAATGTTTTTATATTTTATGTTTCTCATTGAATATGTTATATTCCTATGAAATTTTATGATTTAGTTATGTAGCTACTTAAATCAAGAAACAAGACCTCAAACCTTGCATATACATTTTTGGAAAAGCTTATACCCCTATAAAAATATATATTATTCTCTATGTATTAGTATTATCTCTATTGATGTTTCTAGGATGTTCCACCTTATATCACTGTGACCATACCTTTAGATGATTTTTGTGTGTTTACTTATCCTAAGTCTTGTGTATAGATGATTGATTTGTTTCTCCTTAACTTGAAACCCTAGATTCAATTAGAAAATGTGGTTAGAAATATGGGTTGGATATCCCCAACCACTCCCCACTAAGTGATTGAGAATTGACTATGATCTAATACTCTCAATAGGGCTCAAACTACATGTTTCTCTCTCACCTAGGTGTGTGTTAACACCATCATGATCATGTTATAATGTGATGCAATGTTTGGATTTCCATACTTTAAAACATGCATCTTTAGCCTTATGTTTGTGTTCATATTTAGCTCTAGAGATGGTCCTTTCAAGGTTTTTCATGTGTATGCTTTTGTGGTAATTTTCAAGAGGTCTAATGGATTTGTCAATATTTTTTTAAGTAGAGTGTGAATGGTTGAGTAATTGTAAATTTAGTAATACCATAAACTTTATTTTTATTTATATATGACTTTAATATTCCCCCTAGAGAAATGTTTCAAATTTAAAAGTAGTTTTTAAAGGTTTTTATACATTATAGGTAGAGGCTGACACATGAACAAAATTACAAGCATATAACTATTTTTAGCATTGTCCATAGAGGGAAAATCATGATTTGATATATGATGAAAATTTACTTAGGAATATAGAGTATTATTGAAAAATATAGGTTGATCTTAAATATGTGTGATAGATAATTGGGTTATCCAAGAAAATGAATGAGTAAATGGATATGGGAATTTTTTCATAAGATTCAAACATGTTTGCACAATTCAAAGTATGTCAAGGTATGTGAAAATTGATGTTTATAAGTCTCTAATACCAAATTTAGGTATATAAAGTTATAAATATAATTTATATCAGGGTCATGATATTTATATTGGGATCTTCTTGGTCAATTTATAAAGATATTGAAACCATATTGCATTGAATAGATCTTGATTGAGATTGGGAAAAAAATCATCATGAGGGATTACTCTCAATGCGTTTCATGGGATGGATAAAGGAGATACCCATATAGAACATAAATGGGTTTAGGCTTGTTAGAAAAACACTAAGATATAGATATTTATTGAAGAGAGAGAATCTAAGAAGCTTGATTGGATGATAATATTAATAATATAGAAAAAGGAAAAAAGTGAAAATGATTAAACACACTAGTGGGGTAATATTCATGTCAATTTAAAAGAATGCATGTAGGCCAAATATGGTCAACAATAAAAGGATCCTCTAATATAAGAAAATGTATAAGACCATACTAGATCTAACACACATATAATACACTATTTCAAATAGTAATATGGGAATATAGACAAGGGTGACATGTAAAGGAGGTTACAAGGAGATCTAACAAAGGTATATGCACATATAATTATCATGTATAGGCCTAAATAAATCTAATGTGTCATTAAAAAATAACCAAGAGGTATAAATTAAAGTAATAGAGGTAAACACAATGGAATTGTGTAGTAACCATGAAGTATCTAATATAAATGTTGTACATATATTATTATATGGTAAACATAAGGTGTAAATAAAATAAAATGTATGTAAAGATAATAATATCATAATAAACATAAACTAATATAAGCATGAAATAAAATAACATTCCAATATAATATATAAATTAATAAATATTATATGGTTAGGACACTTAATATGGGTTGAATGGATAATGCATCAATGTCCCACTTGATCAAGTGGCACTATGTGAGAGATGTTGTAGGTGATCCATGTATATATATATATTGTGTATTTGAACACACTCCTCATTTATTATAATGTATAGAGCTCACATTTCTCATGCAATCATGCACACTCTTTTACCTAAAGTTTGTTGAAAACCTTATGCATAAGTTCCACAACTTTTCATAGAATTTTATGCAACATTTGCTTTAGATCATAGACTTTACACTTTTCACTATGAATCTATATGCACTTCATGGGAATCTACTCATGGACTCATCAAATCCTCTAGGTCCCACCTTAGTGTAACCACATGTCAGCCTACCCGACTATGTGATTCAAAATATGGACCAACTAGCCATTAGCTACCTATTGAGAATCATGGGATTGGAAATCATTGAAGACAACTTGTACATTAACTTTCTAGACCATTGTGAACTACCAGATATGATAGGAGATAAACATGCCTATCAAAATCCTCCTTGGTAGATGTATAGTAGTGATCATTATTCTTATATTATGCATGTTAGATATGTAACATACACATTTGGATAGATAGCTAACAACATATCTAGATTAATTCCATACACACAATAATAACACAATTAGTTTTATTTACACATCTAATCTATATATACATGCATTTTAGACATTTTACTATGTATTCACTAATATTTAATTTATGAATATAATTTGCATTTTTTGTAAGACTATGATCTATTGAATGTGTGTTTGATTTTTCCATCTGAATACTCTCTACACATTCACTCTACATAACCAAGATTTATTTTACCCCTCACACTCAATCTTGGGCCCTATGATATAGATCATTGGTATTAGAGTGAACATGAGGATTAGTATTAGAACATGATATATTCCTTTCTATGCCTATAACCACATAAGTAAGATGAGAGAGATATGATTTAATAGTTAGTTATATTTTAGATATTATAGAAGGGCATCATATAAAAAAACAAGATGGATTATACCTATAACTAACCTAAAGTAGCCTCATAATTTCTAACACTGATCATCAACACATTGGAGGCATAGTGCACTAAAATTTTCAATCAATTATGTGAGTTAATGATGTAACTCAATCTGTTACCTTTCTAACTATCTCAAAATTATAGTCCATAACGGTTTTAGAAATAAACCCCCTTAAAATTACAATTCAATCTCAACATCCCTCTATTCAAAGGAAATATTGATGCCAAATCATTATATGTATAGATCTGACAACTTGAGGCATACTTCTTAGTTAAATACTTCACTGATGTTGAGAATATAAGCTTCATAGTACTAAAGATATCCATTCAAGTTGTTTAATGGTAAGATATATTCAGTGTGTAACATGCACAAGAGTGAATATTAATCAAATCATGGAATACTTTTGTTGATGAGATGAAGGAGGAATACTACCCTCTCTAAAAATTTGAAGATGAAGACATCAAGCTAAAAAACTATGCCAATACAAGGATAAGTTGGTGAAAGAGGACACCAAAATATTCCATGACTACTTTATGTGCTTACAAGAGAACTTGAGTAAATAACATAAGGTGTTAATCTACATTAGCAAAATATTACCTTATATCTATGTGAAGTTAGAGTTATTGACTTATGAAAATTTGGGACAAGCATATCATAATGTCACCAAGATCAAATCCAAGATAAAGATGAAGCAACATACCACTTCTTCATCCAACATAGTATTAAAGTCCCAACCCTCACGTAAATCCACATTGTATCCCATTATGTAGAAGCATTACCCTTCTTGAAAAAATGATCCACCTCAAAATATTTTGTATTACTCGAAGGCTCCTATGCATTCTACTTCAGACAAAGGTAAGAATAAGCCTGGTGATAAGTGGTGTCATATCCATCGCTCATCCACCAATAGTGAATTTGAATGTTATGTTTAATAGTAATTGCTCACATAATCTACATCTATACCTACTGATGGACAACATTGATACAGATGCCTCTTGTCTAAGCACCAACACCACTATGATTGACATCTCTGAAGAGCATGAATGACTCTTCCAAACCAAGTTCTAGGTGAGGGTCACCCTCTCCATGTCATAATTGATAGTGGTATTCATAAAAACATCATTACACAATCAAAATATCATTGCCTTTTTATTACTACTACTACACACCCTAAGTCATATTCTCTAGGGTGACTATAGTAGGGAAAAGATATATAAGTTTGGTGATAGTGCAATTTTCAACACAAAGTCAAGCCTATGGAGGATAACATAACTTGTGACATATAACCTCAATATGTCTATGACATCTTGTTTGGAAGACTATATCTATACAAACATGAAGCTAGATATCAATCCAAGCCATAATGTTGGAGTATTCATGTGCAAGATCATTTTTACCACCTATTTGAGTTAGATTTCATGACCAAAATCACCTTGGTCTCTAATAAATAATGTTTAAAACTCATCTCATATGCATAAAAGTTCATGTTACTCATGGTTCACCTTGACACACCTAAAAAACATATGACAAATCACACATTGGTAGTTACTCACACATTAGCAACAACTTGACAAATTACTAGAGTAATATAGCTAAGTCTTCATATAAATTAAAGTCCTTTCAACATACTATATAATAAAACATTTCATAGATTTGGTCCCTAGATCTCCTCTTTAAAATATCCCATTGTATCACATATTATTTTGGGACAAAGATGAAATCTAGAAACATTTACAATATAAGAACTTCTTAATCAGGGAAAGATTAGGGCTATCTCTTTACCTTATGGGAGTTTGATAGTCCTTATACCCAAAAAGGATGGGTCTTGGTGACTTTACATAGACTATTATGACTTTAAGAATAAATATCCACTCCCATACATTTATGACCTTATGAACTATCTCTAAGGTGCTCAATACTTCATTAAGATCACCTTGAAGTCAAGTTACCATTAGGTTCTAGTATATCCTAAATATGTCTAGAAAACAATGTTCAAGACATGGGAGGGATTGTACAAATGATTTGTCATGCCTTTCAACATAACCAATACACTAACCACATTTATATGATTGGTAGATGATCTACTCAGGCCTTTTTTCAACTCTTTCATCATCATCTACTTATATGACATTCTCATATTCAACAAGACTTGAGAGGAACACTTGGAACACATCTCACACATATTTGACACCTTGCATCAACACAAGTTGTAATCTACCTTAAAAAAATGTATATTCAACATTGTGTAAATCTAATATCTAGGCTACATCATTGATCACACATGCATTAGTGTATATCCATAAAATGTCAAAGTAATCTAATATTGGCCTACTCCATGCAACCTCATAGAATTGAGGAGTTTTCTTAGACTTGATAACTTATACCAAATGTTTATCCTTGGTTTCTCACACATCACTTGGGTTTATAAGCCAAATAACACATGCAAAACCCATGTTTGATTGGACTCATACATAATAGTGAACTTTTGAGGCACTAAACAAATGCCTTTATATAGTGCATATTATCATAATTCCTAACATTGTGCATTCCTTCAAAATGCATATTATCATGCTCATGAAACATAGACATATTATCACATACCACTCAAAGATATTCAAAGATATTTTGAGATGGCCAAGCATTTTTATATAAAAATAAATCACACACACACCACTTATTATTGCAAGTAACATGTTTATTTTGTAATGAACTATGATGTTTTACATAATATTTATTATAATTTGCATACTGATAATATTTTTTAAGAGTGTGGCTTAGAATTTTTGCCAAAATTAGTTAAGGAATTTATTCCAACCATTTTTTTTGAAAGATCAGATGGAAAGTTCTTACAAGGCATGTTTACATGGAACTTACAACATTTGTGGTAGATTTCCAAATCAAAAATAAAGTATCCATGAAGATGAAATAAGTGCAATTGAAAAGGAATTACTTGGTTTGATCAAATACAAATATGTGACTTATCAATTAAAATATGGAAAAGAATCTAAAAGTGTGAGCTTGTTACAAAACATATACTCATTTTAGAATTTATGGTCAAATTTAGGGATGAAATTTTTTATGAGTATGCAAGGCATATACATAGGGCTAGATGGTTTGATGAAAATTTAAATATAAGCAAGGACACATTCTCACTTGGTTTGATTATTTCAGTATTTGACTTTACTAAAAATTACACATTAAAACCATAAATGGAAGTTTAGTTGCAATATTAAAACTCATCATAAGTTACCATATTCATGCATATAAAATTAATGCATGCACCTATATTACATATTAAGATAAAAAATATTAAGGTAATACCATTTATATATAAGTGATGACCGATCACATTGTAAAAAGTATGTGCATAGTTGTTTTGAGAATTTCTATGGATATTTGACTAAGAGGAACATTTATTTCAATCAAATTTACATTTGGTCAGATAATTGCACATCATAATTCAATAATACATAAATTTATTATTGGTTGAGTAGGATGCATGTTACCACTAGTTTAGAACATATTTGGAGTTTCACTAAGGTTCGACATGGAAAAATGGAGCATGATGGTGCTAAAGCATGTGTAAAAACAATTGTTGTAAGGGAAGAGTTGAAATTTTATGAGGGTGCTCATATGACTAATGTACAAAGTGTGGTTGAATGGTGTAATAAAAAATGTGTCATGGTGCTCAACTAAATTCTATTTTTTGTATACATTTTTGGTTAATAGAAGAAGAAATATTTGAAAAGTATGAGGATTATATGACTGTAATGGGTTCAAGTGAACTTCACTCATTTCATATCTCAAAATAGGCTCTTAGAGTATTCATATGAGACATTTGGTATGCTTATATTCTGCATGAACTTTTTTTTGAATGAGTGTGACTCATAAGGGTGATTGGATGACTAGAGTTCTAGACCTCTAATTCTAATCAACACATATCAAGTTTCATGATCATTGCAATTTATAGATATGGCATTGTCATGTGACTTTGAACATGTATCTAATATATTGTATCTAGGTATAATATTATTCATTATGTAATATTTAATCTCATTATTTATCTTCATATATTTTCATTAAAATTTGTTTTTTTTATATAGTGCATGTTTTTAAAGTTATTGTAGACAAGGATAATGAAGAGTGGATTTAATACTACTTATGTCAATGTATAGAGGAATTGTTTTTTGATTTCCACAGTCATACATGGATAAAAAATGAGTATCCTACTAGGTCTATGGTAGTTATTATAATTTGTATTAAATAATATCTAATTAAAAATTTAGATATATGATTGTTTGAAGACTTTGAAACATATAGAAATATACTGTACTATTTAAATTTAGTTCTTGTAATTAATATTAAATTGAAAAAATATCATGGGAGGCCATTAAACAGGAAATACCATTCATCTATTATTACTACTATCAATATTATAGTAGATCATAGTGGTTTAATGGATTGATATGTACAAATATGTTGACTTCTAAAATGTAGATATAATCAATTTTACTAAATATTTTTGATTTTAGGTAGTGTGAACAAGGAATATGTAGAGGGGAGGTTAGTATTGTGTTATTATAATAAAAAAAAAATCAAAATAACACACTAAAAACCTAACACCTATAGCCTAGACACTAAGGAGATCATAGGTAATAAACATACAAATGAAAGCACAACTAGAACACAAAAGAAATAACTATTTTACCTTCATTGGAGCTCCAAATGGTTTGTTGAAGTGGATTGATTGGTTTGTGCATCAATAAGTCTTTAACAATGAATATGTATTTTATCCTTCTCTCCTTGGAACCGTGGCTTTGTTGATTGGCTTATTAATTTGGCATGATAACATTACTCTAAGGGCTTGTCTCTCTACAAATTAATATTATAACTTTGGCTTATGAGATCTTTTAAGACATTTAGGCATAATAATTTTACACCAAAAGAGATTAAAAATCAATAGGTATGGCCTTATATTTATAGCCTCAAAATTTAACTCTCACCCAAGGTGAGTTAATGATCTAGGCAACATTCTAGGTGACAATTTGGGTGATGATTCTACCCCAATTGGTGGAAGGACTTATAGGAGCCATAAATTTTGCACCATATCTCCGTTTGACTCCCTATTTGAACCATTGGAAAGATAATAATGAGGATAACATGATGAGATGGCATGGAACTTTTCTTAATGGATTTTTACCACCAAAAACCCAATGGAATTTCCCCAAATTTCAATTTTAGTAGTGCATTCTAAAAATAATAAGTTTCTAAAAATAGTAATTCCTCAAATTATATATTGTTATAAATTATGGAAGTCAAACCACTTAATCTCCCTCAAGATTTGTGACCTTCCACATCCTCCTCCTACCTTAAAAATGTTTATAAATGAAGATGTAACCTAAAATGGAAATCAAACATCTCTTCTCAGAGATAGGCATATGTTTGATTCTAAAAATTTGATAAATAAAACATCTCTTCTCAGAGATAACATTATTGTTATTATGTTTTTCTTTTTTCTTTAATCATCTTTCAACCAAAGCTTTTAAATTTTGGATCAGTTAAGGCTAAATTTAAACATAGAATGGATTCAAATTAATCCTAGGTGAGTTAAGGCTAATTCTAGTTGAGTTAAAATTTGTCATGTAATTATTATTTTTAATTCCTAGGCATGGATTTCAAATTAGATATTTTAGGATATTTTGGAAGAACTTGAAAAATCATAAAGGTAATGATGAAAAGGCTTGATATTTTTAATTTTAGAATTTTTATTTTTAGATATTCATTAATTACTACTGGATAATTCAAATAAGCATTTAATATTTTTTAATTAGATAAATCATTTTGATTATAATTTTAGCTCTTTTAATATTTAATCAATTTTTTTTTCTTAATGGGTCCATAAACCAAATTGATAACTATTATATTGTAAGGTGATTAGGGATGAATCTGTGAGAGGTTATTATTGTGTACATGATAGTGTCTTAAATAAGGATGCCTTAACATGATTTAGAGCTTTGATGAATGATGCATGGCCAAAATTGGGGTGTTTGATGATTTGTAGGTTTATTTTGAAATGGTTAGTAGGAATCAATTTGAAGTCTAGTCAAAAGCTACTTATGGCCAAAATTAGATGTCTACAATTTTCCCCTATTTGGGAAGGTGTTGTAAGCTATAGGCACAATAATTTATTCTCAAAAAAAGAAAAGGTCTCACATGCCTAATATCTAAATAGATGATTAGTAAGCCATGGATACCCCCTCAAGGGAGCAATCAACAAATAAGGTTCATGATTGGTCCCTCAAAATAAGGAAACAATGGGACCAAAAGGTAAAAGGGGGTTGAAAAATACTAATTTGCCCACATGTGGTTTCATTAGTGACACAAGTGAGCTACCCCAATTGGGCAGAAAAAGGGATGATTTTCCCAAAGGCAATTATAATCATCAGCATAACATGATAAAAATATAATGATTTATCTACAGGTGGTTATAATAATTATTTAAATGAAAAGTGTAACACGAGAATGATTTTCCCAAAGGTGGTTATAATCATTAAAATGAAAAAAATGATTTTCCCGAAAGTGGTTATAATCATTGGAAATATGAAAGCATGCCCCACTTGGTTAGATAGAGATAATGATTTTCCTAAAGGTGGTTTAAAATATTCCTAGAAAGATTGAAACACAATGATTTACCTAAAGGTGATTATAATCATTGGCATGGAAGTTTCTATTAAAACACAATTATTTTCCCAAATGAGGTTATAATCATTAGTACTATGTGTGGGAAAATATGGCAAATTGGATTAGGGGCTTACTATTGAATCCATAATCATGGAGTAAGATTAAGCTGGTATAGAGGAGAATGATTAATTTGGGAAACTTGATAATGGGGATGCATGCTCTAATTATCAAGGATTAAAATTATTTTAGGATTGAATTACTTTATAATTGGGAAATGATTTTAGATCATGAATTTTTAAAGTAACTAAGGAGAAGTATCATGACAACATTTTGTATAAGATTTATTGAGTTGATTTTTGATGTAACATGTGACAATAGGCATCATGATATATAACACCATGATAACTTAGCCTAAATATTCATAAGGATTGGCGTGTGTTCTAATAAATAATAAAAAACAATGCACCAATGATAAAAACCATGATGACAATTTTGACATATGAATATGGATGGACTTAAGTATAATGCAAAAGGAATCACCAAATGAATGTAGATATACTAAGTCAAGGAACAATAATGAAAGTAAACAAATAAGAAAAAAATAAACAAACAAAAAAATAAAACACTAATAAATAAAAAATAAATAAACACAAGCAAAATATAAGTAAATAAACATGAACAATGGTTAATCACAATGGTATCACAAATAGAAGAAAAAAAAATGACACAAGGTTTCCCCTAGGATATAGGAGATAATGACTCACAAGATGACAAAAATTTCCCCTAGGCTATAGGAGACTGAAACAAAGTGGGGGGAATAGAAGAAAAAGAAGGGGTAGATGAGCTGATTCTAGATTCATAAGGAAAGTGGACATTGACTACATAGTTCCATGGATGCAAGGTTCAACATAAAATTTAGGCCAAATTTAGTTCTCCAAGGATATGGGATAGAAGAAAAAGGATGATAAGAAAACATGATTGTATTGTAGATAAAATATGGTAAGGGGTCTCAAAAAATGGTGAGAACGTGAGAAATGGTGAATACTCATAAAATAATGAGAGCATAAAAAGTTTTGGTATATGTTTTTGCAATTTTTGAATCATCTCAACTCGATAGAGAATTATGAGATACTAAATAGTTTAACCCACAAAATGGTGAGAGCATTCAAACTTGAAATTGATCACAAAACAATGAAAGTGTGGAAAAGGGTGACTAAGGTAACCTCAATGTAAATTGAGCACTACCTACATAGTCCTAGTATGGGACCTCAAGTCACTATAGTTATACCTTATAGTGGAAAAATCTGACTAAGTAGTAGTAAGTTCTCAAATTAGGCAAAGGGCACAATATGGCATAAAAATGGAAAGGTGGGACTTCAAGGCATGATAAATGTATTGTTCCTAATTCTCCCATAGATGGTTATAATTAGGTAATAATGGCATAGGTCAATGATACTAATTTTACCAAAGGAGGTTATAATTAGTAACACTAAATGGGATGCTAATTTGACCAAAGGTGATTATAACTAGTACCACTCAAAATGAAACAAAACAAGAATTAAAGGATATAATTACCAAACCATGGTCATATTGGTTTAAGATACAACCTCTATTTATAATATTGATTCAATTACTAAAACTTGATATGAATCCCATCATTGAAGGTACCTAAAGAACCAATAGAATGGAACTAAGGTCAAAGGTTGGGTAAGGAGGGTAAAAAAAAGGTTGGTCAATAAGAAAGGTATGGTAAAATAATATATGGTATTGTAGAAAGAAGGATGAAAATATTATGATACAACGTAAATGAGCCTCATAAACAATATTTCAGGTCTCTCAATTAAAATAATTATTGAGGTGTATTATTTACATCAGCTCATCAAGTTTATCTCCATCTAGTAGAGTGACCCTATATGCTCCAGAGTCATAATTTGAAACAATGATATATGGGCATATCCAATTGGGTTTGAATTTGCCTTTCTTGTTCCTAGTAGCCATAGTGTTATTTTGGTTTTCTTTACACAAGGACACCAAGATTAAACTCTCTATGCTTAACCTACATGTTATAGTGGCCACAAAGTCTATTTTAGTAAGCTTGAAGGTTTTTTATAGAGACCGTGAATTTTTCATCTAGTAACTCTAGCTCCTGTAGGAAAACTAATCAATAATATTCATCATCCATGACATGTTTCAATGAGATACATAGAGAAGGTAACTCAACCTCAATTATAATAATGGCCTAAATGGAATAAACTAGGAAATATGGAGTGGATCCTATTAGAGTACAGTATTTACTACAGTATGCTTAGAGAGTGTAAAAGATTTGGAAGTGTGAATCATGGCCAACATCATTGATAATCTTTTTAAGGATGTTGATAATGGTTTTATTAGATGCTGATTGGCCATTATATTGTGGGTAATATGTAGTGTAAAAATGTTGGGTGATATTTTACTCAACACACTGTGTGTTAACATACTTGTTCTTGAATGATCCACAATTATCACATATAACATAAAATGGGATACCATAGTGGTATATGAGATGTTTAAATATGAACTTGGAAATATATTTTCTAGTCATGTAAGTAAGGGGTATAGCTTCAACCCACTTAGTAAAATATTTGATAGTGGTGAGGATGTGTTTATGGCCATCAAATGAGGTAGGGTTAATATTTCCAATGAGATTGATTCCCCATGTAGAAAATGGCCATAGTGTAAGCATCCATTTTAGTTTTTAGGATGGGGCATGAATAAAATTGGCATATATTTGACATTTTTCACACCTCTTAACATAAGTAGCTCCATTTGTATCCATAGTTAGCCAATAATAATTGGTACATAAGATATTTTTGGATAAGATGGACCCACTGGTGTGGGATCTGCATATCACTTTATGAACTTCTTGTAATGATAATGTTGCTTCTACCAAATTTAAACAATGAAGCATAGTTTAATCAAGGCTATAGTGATAAAAGGTTAGACCAAGTAAGGTATAACATAAGGATTGATGGGTAAAGGCCTTTTTTTGTTTATGTGGTAGGTTAGGTGGCATGATATATTCATGAAGGTAGGTAAAGAGGTCTCAATACTATATAGAGTTGGGACCAATAATATAATAGATCATTGTGAAGGTTAAAGGTTCATGAGTAGGAACTAGAAGATTTTAAATGAGGAATTGGTATATGTTTGCCTTGTCTATATGATGGATCAAAGAACTAATAGTGGCCATGGAATTTATTGTCATGTTACTAGCCCTTGGTATGTGTTCAAACTATATGTTGGTGATTTGTTATTTGAGAATGTCAACCATGGCCTTGTATGGTACTAGCTTATCATCTTTGATATAAAAGTTATTTGTAACCTAATTGATGATTAACTAAGAATCATCAAAAACCATGAGATGTTGAATATTCTATTATAATACCTAATGAATCCTTATAATGAGTGTTTCATATTTAACCATGTTGTTAGTATAAAAAATTTTGATACAAAATGATTTAAGGATAAGATACCCCTATAGTGAAATAAATAATAAGCCTAACCCTGATCCATGTGATGTGAGTGATCCATCAAAATATATCTTTTAGTGTTGCTCTTTAAGAGGTGTTTCAATGATAATCCTGATGGGCTCATCAGGGAATTGAAAAGTAAGAGATTTGGTATTTACAAGTAGAGCTTCAACAAGATGATCTTCAAGTACTTTTCCCTATATAACTCTCTATTTGACATACTCATTCTCAAAATTGCTTAGAATCATGAGCTAATTAGCCATGTGGCCTTGTAAAGCTATCTCACATAGTAGATACTTGAGAAGCTCTATTTTGGAAATAAATATGGTCGTGTTGTTTAGCATGTAATACCATAATTTTTGGGCTATAAAGACCATATCTAAAAAATATATTTATATCAACATATATTCATGTTCGTACATGACCAATGTATGACTTAGATAGTACATGGCATGTTCTTTTCCATTATCATCATGCTGAGATAAAAGTATCTCTAAGGATTTATTTATGGTAGATGCTTTCCTAGCATTAGTGGTAACAAAATAGGGAGTTTGGAAAGATATTATTTTAGGTCTTGGAAGGCTTTCTAATAGTATTCATCCCAGAGAAATGTGACAACCTTCTTCAATTAGTGTGTAAATGGATGGCACTTTTTAGATAATTATGTGATGAATCACTTAATAGATTGAATATTTACCTATAAGCTATGGATCTACTTTAAATTAGAAGGTGGTGTCATCTTGGTAATGGCTTTTACTTTGGTAAGGTCAAATTTTATACCTCGATGAGACACAATAAAGCCTAATAATTTGCTTGAAGTGACACCAATGATGCACTTATTAAGATTTAGTCTAACTTTGTATTCATGAAGCCTCTCAAATATTGTTCATAGTATAGCTAGATGATCGGCTAGAGTCTTTGATTTAGCCAATATGTCATTGACATATTCTTCAACATTGTCATGCATCATATCATGAAATATTGTGGTCATGGCTCTTTAGTATATGGCCCTAGCATTCTTGAGGCCCAAAAACATAACTTGATAACAAAATGTTCCACATGGAGTGGTGAATGATATATTATGTGGGTTTTTTAGTACTATCTAGATATGGTTGTACCCTAAAAATCCATTGATAAGGGAAAGCATTTTTTACCGTACTATGTAGTCAAATATCATGTCAATGTTTGGAAAATGAAACTCATCCTTGGGCAGGGCTCATTTATATCTATGAATTTAGTACAAATTATAATTCCTTCAAGATTATTACTAATAGGTACAACATTTGAGATCCACTCTAAGTAGTCGATCATTTGGATGCATCTTACTTCTAATATTTTTTCTAATTCTTTCTTTATTAATACAATAATATGAGGATGCATATTGCACAATTTTTTCTTCATAGATTTGGAATCAAGATGTACAAGGTGGTGTATAACCAAGGTGGGTTATAAACCTAGCATGTCTAAATAGGCCAAATTAAAGATGTTAATAAATTACCTTAAAATGGATGTAAATATTTTACATTCTTCTTTAGTGAGGGATGTGCCTAATTTGATCCATTTTGGATTGTCTAGAGTCTTGATGTTGACTTCTGTAGTTTCTTATACAAGGAGAGTCAAACTAAATTCAAGAATGGTAGGAAATGATTTGAATTGGCCTGAAACCATAAAGTCCTCTATTTGGATTGGTTCTTTAAGCTCTCCTAAATAAGATGAATTTGAATTTTATAATGGTAGGGATGGCCATATTACAAACAATGTAGAAAATTCTTGTGTAATTCAATCAAAGGCACATTGTTCTATAGAATTGAACTTAGACTTAAGAGCAAGTTCATTATTGGTGGTATCATGAGCTTCATTTGAGGAAAGGTGAACGCCCCTATCTAATGTTGCATGAAATAGGTTTTCACCAAAATATTGGCCTTTTTCTTTACTTTTACCTTGGTTTAAAAGTGCCTCAAAAAGGTTTTCAATTAGAGACCTCATTGTTTTATGGATTTGTTTTTGGCTAAAGGTGTTCACTTGTTCTATAATATAGGCTATAGGATATAATTTGATAGAGAACCCTTATTTGTGATTTTGAAATAGGAAATTATCTCTTAAGATGAAAAAATTGCAAAAGGCCTCATCATTTTGAAACTCAACTACATGCACTATGGATTATTAATGATCTTAGGATATAAGTTGAGGGTGATATAGAGGAAACATATTATGTTGCATAATAGGGGTAATGGTAAAAATGGAATGGTTTCCAAAAAAATTATTATGGGAAAGGTCTTCATAAATGCTATGATCATAATATGCTTTGTTTCTAACATCATCATCACTAGACATTGGCATTGGAACATGAATAAGATATCTAAGATCACTTCTAGGTGATTTAAATATGAGATCATAAGTTCCTTTGTACCAAGTTATAGAAATAGTATCAAGATTACCCTACTAATTTGGCCTGAGGCCTCCTTCATAGGCTTGGTTCTCTATGATCCTATTAGGGATGGGATATTTGGAATTTTTGTAGCAATCAACCAATATATCATTGTACAACTAGGAATAATCATTGGAAAGTGGGTCTTATTTTCTAGTGATCAATGTGAAAATGATAGGATATGGAATATGAATTTTACCTTTTCCCTTTTGTTACCATTCTGAGCAAGGTGTCTTGGCTTTAGGTATTTCATAAGACTTGGGGTTCTATGGAAGTTTAGCAATGTGAAACATGCCATGAGTCAAATAATCTCCTACATCATTGTCCAAGATGGTAAAAATTTTAGACATTTCAAGAGGAGGCATATGTGAATATGAATCAAGACTATTTGGGTTTATGCAATTGGCCTCAAGTAACTTAACAAGTATTCTTTACAAAGTGATGGTTTTAGATTTTTACTCCACCTCAAAATGTTTAAAATGTTTATAATGCTACAAATATCCATTGATGATGACTTTTATGCATAAGTGAGAGAACTTGAGACACTCATGCAATATTGAATGGATTACAAAAAATTTATGTATCCATGGTCTACCCAAAAGTAAATTGTATGATAGGTCAAGGTCTAACACATGGAAAAGTGTATCATAGGTCAAAGGCCCAATGATAATTGGCAAGTAAATGGTGCCTTCTGATTCTTTCTCTTCATTATCATAAGACTTTATAGTGATTATTTCTAGGTGTAGTTTTGTTGTCATATATCCTATATGCTTGATGAGATTTAGAGACACAATATTTAGGCTTTACCCATTTGATCTATGAGGACACATTTGGCTTTGTATCAAATTATGACAACTTTAATGTATAATGGATTGTTATGGAGAGGACCAAGGGATGACATATCACTTTGGTCTATGGTCAAATATTGGTTTAGGGCTAGATGTCTAACTAGAGCTTGGAATTTATTTGGGGTTATGTTGTTTATAACTTGGGATTATCCTAGGAACTCTATCAAGATGTTCTTGTTGATAGTAGACGTACACAAAAAATTCAAAATGGATATTTGTGAAGGTGTCTTCTAAAGTTGTTCCATAATATCAAATGTATTTTATTTAATATTGATATATGGATTATTCCTAGCTAGGATAATAGGTTGGATGGGTTCGTTGGTAGGTGGTTATGGGCCAAGAATAGTAATATTTGACCATTGAGTTTTGATAGAAAAATCATGATTAGAGATAAGACCATTTTTGCTAAAAAGTTATGATGGAGAGGGGCTAGATAGGATAAGTCTCGATCATTGGTGCATTTGGTTATCATCATGGGTCAATGACAAGTTATCGGTATAAGGTTCCAAAATAGTAATCCCTAGTTGTTGTTACACTTATTTACATTCCCAGGTCAAGGAAGGATTACTAACATACGTAGATTGATTGAAATTGAAAAACTCATGATGTTAAAGTATAGATGGTCCTTGAAAATTACTCCTCAACTATCACTCGATCTCCATGCACTCCCCAAGTCTTTTAATGTTATTTCGAGTCTTATGAACTTAATTTATTCATAGTTATGCTCCATATTTGATTGGGTCTTCTCATAATGATACTTCCATGATGTTGTATCTTTGTGCCTCATTGGTTCTATGGCACAGTCTTCCTACACAAGGCTAGTTCTATGCCATGGTCTTCATGTACCATACTCCTCTTCTACCATGTTGGTTTTGTGCCAAAATACTAGAAAACTTAATCAAAATTTAGGGTCCAACATCACCCAAACTATGCTCTTAGTTTATCCTAGAATAATCTTAGTTTTGGCCTTATCTAAAAACTTAGGCCCAGTTTGTTCAATCTGATTCCTAACACTATCCCAATGTGATAAAGTGTTGAGCATTTTTCACATTATCTCTTCAATGGCCACCTTTTATTTCTTCATTTCCTCAAGTTGGTCAAGGCATTCATTGGCCTTTTTGACCAATAGGTCAAGATATTCACTAGCATCCTTCTGAACTTCTTATAGTGTAGCAATCTTAATGACAACTAGTACTCAGAGAGCTACAAAATTGGCATTGAATTACTACTGATGCATGTTTATTATTTCTTTCATATATATAACATTTTTAAATTAATTTATACACTAAGTGTGATCTTTTATTAGGAGGGAAACATCTACAAACTATTGTTTTTGATACTCATTTGTGTTGATCTGAGCCTCCCAAATATTATTAGGATGTGCCAATTTTTAAAAAATCCCATCTAAGATGGGGATCACTTACCCAAATATTTTGATGGCATACTTATAGACTTTCACTACCTCAATAAATTAATTCACCACCATAATACTTCATTCCTTAGTAAAGTCTACCCCTTATATAATTTTAATAGGAGATTCATTAGGTTATCCAATTTCCACAACTTCTCCATCTAGAGGCACTCCATCTACCAATGTTAGTTCTTGGCCTAAAATAGATTTACATAAATTCAAAGTTTTTAGTTTGGCCTTTATTTCTTACCTTATTTTTTTTCATAATGTGGCCACTTCTTCTGAGTGTCAACCTCTTTCTCATACATTACCACTACTTGGCCATGTTTATTTTCTACATTGTGTGTATTAGAATATAAAAATATGTTTAGTGCATGACTTCAAAATCCATTTTTAAAAATGTAGTACTAGCTTGCAGAGGGGATACCTTCTATGGATCAACCCATAGTGGATTTGATAGCACTATTTCTTGAGAATATAATAAGAGGCTATCTAAAGGGATCTTAAAATGGTGTTCTTCATTGTACATGTCCAAAAGGAAGGACATTTATCACCTTGTATCAATAGTTGTATCCTAGGGAAGGAAATGTAGCCATAAGTAGAGCATCCTATATAAGACACTTATTTTATATTTAACATGCAAATTTATGGATACATCGATCAAAGGTGGTTCTTTTTCAAAAATGGTAGGTTCTTTTCCTTTATTGGGGTCATGCTCAAGGATTCAACCTCTCTATTGGTAGCCAAAGAAGTGATACTAATGTCCATTTTACTCATCTAATGAGTATTAAAAATATCCCCCTCTTCACCAAATGGACCCCTAATGTCCAATTGTGCATCATCAAATATGGTCTCCTCCTATCACATTGGGGAGGGTGTCTTTTTGGAGTCAATTTCCACTATTTCTTCCTTGTGGCTTTTAGTGTCTTCCTATACTAGTTTTAAAGTAAGTAATGGTGTTGACCCCTTAGGTTCCTTCTCTAGTGTACTTTTCAAAACAACCCCTAATGGTGAAACCCTTGGTGTTGATGCCTTTGGTGAAGTTCTTGGAGGTGAAGCCATAGGTGGAAAAGCCCATGGCGGTGAATATCTAGGTGGAGAAACTCATGGTGGTGAAGTTATTTATGGTGGTACTTAGGGAGTACTCTACCAATTTCTAGGATATTACCATAAACTTGTGATGGCATTATGCCTAACCCACTTATTTTTCATAAGTTATGGTACTAGTGGAGGTTGTTAACTCTTAGACTCCATGCCTTCTAAATATTTTTTATTGGCTTATAACATGTAAAATAGATTATTCACTTATTCCCCCACCATTTTTTGATTAGCCTTATTATCAGTCTAATTATTCTCTTGATTCTCTTTGTAGGTCTTATTACTAGGATAGATGTACATCCTTTAGAGAGTGTGAATGTCAAAGTTGATTTGGTCCACTTTCAAAGTGAGAGGTTGTGTATAAAAAATGTGATTCACCAAATCAATGAAGTACCACATCACAAAGGCACAAGGTAGCTTTAACCATGTTGAATATTCCTTACAAGGGATCATCTTGATGCATGCTAGAGAGAAATGTTGATTTACAAGAAAGTGGGCTTATTCCCCAACATAGATGGGCAAGTCTTTAGGAATGCACCATTCATTTTGAAAGGCCTCCTTCATACCATCATTTATTTTTTGTAAGTAGGGGTGATGTGTTTGAGCACCTTATATCACTCAATAGGGGACTTGTGTTTGGGTGAATATTCCCACTCTAATTCTCTTGAGGTGTAGTCTGGTACATCGATCTCATCAAATACCATTAATAATAAGAATACCCCCTGTGGAAACCTATGGCCTAGTATCTAATGGGTCTTCTCAGCATCCTCTATGATCTTGTGGGAAAAATAAATTACCTAGTTATATTTCAAGCCCTCAATTACCTAGTGATCATTGTAGAGGTGAGTTATATCCACCTATTTCTAATGATCGATGTTGTCGATCTTGGTCATGATGATTTGCACAACCACTTGGAAGGTAGGATCTTATAGGTTCTTAATGTGCATGGCATGGCCCTACTTTTGGTACATGAGTGCTATTATTATTTTCCCTATTTCCTCTAAGTCTTCTAAGTCAAACTCCACATCTATGCCAGAGTAAACATCGCTAACACCTTAATTATTCTCTTAGGTGTAATTTTCATGTTATACACAAAAAAGTAGAGGTATTCCTCATGAACACATGAGAGTAGAAACTTAATTGACACCATAGATTTTCCAAATTATGAAAGGTTTAAAAATTGAAATAACCTCACAATGTCCAAGGCTTTGAAAATTTTGAGGTCATAAACTAATTGATTTTTGGTGTTTTGACACTCAACTCAATAGTAATTTTGTAACTCAACCTCATTCCTTGGTTGACAGTGGTTGTAGTCAAATATGGTATAAGAGGGTACTTTTAAGACCCAATTTTTTGCATACAACACCATCTTTGGGTACTACATTTCTTCTATCATTAATTGTAGGGGTGGAGGTGCTTGTGCCTTCTTTTCTTGGTATGACATCCTAAATTCCTTGCTTTATATACACTATGCTTGTTCTTTAGGTGTAACTTCTCTAATTAGTATTGGTTTCCCCCCAAGTGATGCTTCCTCTTCTGGTATAGTTGGAAATGGATTGTTTTTTAAAGCCTTCTTCTTAGCCTGAATTGCCCTCCATGGAGTCCAAAGGTTGAGGCATAATCTTCCAACATTCCTAAAATAATATGTGATTAGGGTGTAGATGACTTAAATTTTCCTACTTTGTTACCCTCTAATGGTGGACATCTACCATGTACAACTTGAAACTACCAGTTCTCTTTATTGTATGTCATGGTTTAGGGTTATCTTTATGCTTTATTACTTATTTTAATATTCTTCTCAATAGTTGTGTATAGGATTTTAATGCTCTAACTTGAAATTATTATATAACCAATTGAGATTACTTCACTCTTTAGCTCTATAGAACTCAAATGGAAGCAAAGGTAAAATGTAAAATAAACTCTCATGTATTTTTATAGGTTTGAGGGGGTAAATTTACATTAAATACCCCCATCTTTTTTACCATCACTTCTTGTTATTAATGCATTTGTAATGGCCATAATTATTCGATCATCACTTTTCACCATAAATGCATTTAATGATATTATCTTTGATATTGTCATATCATGATGTTGGCACATTTATCACAACTACTACTTTCAAATTAATGACACATCTTGTCCTATACTTTTATTTGGAGTGGAAGATAGTTGTGTCCCACACTTTTCTTTAGAGTATAAAATAGTTGTTCTATTTTTTTGAATTTTTAAACTATTTGGTAGGAATATCTTATCCTAGGGTTTTTTAACTTGTGCACCTTAATTTATGTGCACATCCTTAGAATGATTACATGTACTACCTTTTACCCCACACTAAAAAGTGTGTCGTGGTCATCCATAAAATTACAAGTACAAAAATAAATAAAAAATTATAAAAGAAACATTATGCACAACTAAGGAAACACTTTTATTAAGAATATGAAATCCTAAATTAATGGTATAATCCTTATCATTACAAAAATTATACTATTAAGTAGAGAAATATGGCCATAAACGACTACCATTGTAATGTCTAGGAAAAAATTGGCCATACAATCTTTGTAAATGGCAAGTGCCAGTAGACTGAATGCTATGAATGATAAAAGGACCATCATATTGAATATGAAGTTTTATAAAATGGCACATGAACTTGGAATTTTAAATCAATAATTTCATTCTAGGGGTAAATGTGTTATGCTTGATGTGTCAATCATGCCATCATTTTGTTTACATTTCTCCACATCTAGACTCTAATGAACAAGGAGACATGATTCATCCAACTGAAACAAATCATCCAATCATGTTTTTAATGATGATTCTTCACCTAATTATATAACATAGAAAATATGAAGAGATGGTACCAAGAATTCAACTAGTAGAACTACTTATTTACCATACACCAGATACCATACACCAAATTGAATGGTGTGTTCTTGTTCAAGCACTTATAAGTTATTAGATTAGTCCAAAATATTGTAGACACTCTATCATCCCAGTCAGTTCGACCAATATTATAAATATTTTTAAGTGTTATGCCTAAGATTTTATTAAATTCATCAGCAATGCCATTATATTAGGGATGATATGATGTTGTTTTCTAATGGGAAATCATGAACTTAGCAAGTAGGACATGAATAGTCTCATTGAGGAATTATGTACCATAATCACTAGTAAAACTTAGTGGGTAGCCAAAAAGGGTTATGATATATTATCATATGAAGCATGTAATAGTAGTAAAATTACAATCCCTTGTTGGCATAGATTTATCCTAGTGCATAAGATAATCATTTTCTATAATGATATAATAGGAATGTACATCATCTAGATGGAATTATGGGTCTAAAAAAAATCAATGGCCCACTTTTCAAATGGTTCTTAAGATAGAATTGAACATAAAGGCATGGTATACCAGTGATTTAGTTTTCGCATGCACTGAAAAATATCACACTTCCTAAAATGAATCTTGGCATCTTGAAAAAGGATAGGCCACCATAATCCAACCATTAGTACCTTCCATGAAATAGCCTCCCTAGTATAATGTCTGCCTGTAGTGCCTTCATGAAATTCTTAGAGTAATTCAAAGTGCTCATGTTTCATGTCATACTACCAAAGAATTTTGTCTCAACCAAGCTTTTAGAGGTCCCCTCTAATGAGATGAAAAGGTACGATGTAGATTGTGAGCTGTTTTTTAGCCTATGGAGTTAGACAATCGGATGTTAAGCTAGTAGTTAAGAAAGTTGTAATATCTTCCAACTCCTTAAGAACACAAAAAACATGAAATAATTGAACATTAGGTAAGTCATATTAAATAGTGCATGGTGGTTCTCTAAAATCAATTTGAGAAAGATGGTTATGACCATAATTAGTTTTTCCTAGTTTAACCATGATAGAGAATTGAAACTCTTGAATAAATACTATGCAGTATCAAATGTGGACATACAAAACACATTTATTGACTAGATATTTTAAATATTTATGATCTATATAAAATAAAAAAAGGAGTGGCCAAAATATATTATCAAAAAATTTATAGAGTATATACCATAAAAAGGGCTTCATGCTCCATGTTGGTGTAATTCCTCTTAGCTAAAGTATGTTTTCTACTTGTAAAATAGAGAGGATGATCAAGGTGGGCTTCACTTGATTGTGAAAAGATTATACCATTAGACATTCTAGAATCATCAACATGGACATGGAATGGTTTTGTCTAACTAGGTAATTGTAGAATTAGAGCAATGACTAGTTTGTCTTTTAAGGCCTCAAAGTCTTCTTGCCAAGAGAAAGTCTAGATAAATTTTTCTTTATGTTTTAAGAGTTCCTACAAAGGTGTGGCATTCTTTGCATATCCCTAGATGAATTTCCTATAATACCCCATATGTCCTAGAAAGGAGTGAACTTTAAAATGAGACCTTAGTGATGAGGTGAAGAATGATAGATACTTTATCTTGGTCTACCAAATTTCCATCTTTTTAGATAATATGTCCTAGAAGAACACTAAAATATGTAGCAAAAAAACACTTTTTTATATTCAATGATATTTTTAGTACTCAACAACACTCGAGCATGAGCCATAAATTAAAACAATGTTTTTTTACCAAGCCATAGACTATCCAATCATCCAACTAAACTTGAAGGAATTTATGGATGAATTATTTAAAGGCCTTGATGACTATACAGGAAAATATGGAAGGTGTGTTCTTCAACCCAAAAGGCATGATGGTATATGTAAAAGATCCCCATTTGATGGAAAAAATATTCTTAGGTCAATCCTCCTCATCGATCTAGACCTGATGTTACCTAACAAATCCATATGTGAAAGTATAAATTTCACACCTAGTGATGCCTTTAAGGATTTCTTCTATGAATGGCATTAGGAAGGGATCAGTAATGCAAGATGCATTAAGTATACGATAATCAATGTAAATCCTAATGCATCCATATTTTTTTATACTTATGACCATATGACTGATCCACTTAGACTCATCAATTAGTGTGATTACTCTGACATGTAACATACTATCAATTTATCCCTTCACATATGCACGTAAATCTAGATTCATCCTATATGGCCTTTTCCTAACTGATCGAGATCCATCAACCAGTTTGATATGAATTTTGCCTAGAGATGGATAAACAGCTTTCATCTTACTATAACATATTCGAAAGACATCTTGTTATTAATTTAATAATTAAAATATTTTTTAAACCTCTGTATCAGTCTAGTAATTAGTTATGATATATATTTTTGGTTCTTTCTCTGTACCAATGTTGCACTAGATGGTTTGAAGAGGTTTTGAGTAAGGGTGGTCTATATTAGGGATATAATCATGAAATATTCATGTGTTATAGTCTATAGGGACATATATTTGATTTTATAATGGGTCAGTTGGGTCAGACCCTTCACCTTCAACCACCTAAAATACTATTTTTTGCTTCCCTAAACATATTTCTTTACAATGTTCTTGATCAAAGATAAGATCAAGAATGGGAGTGGGTTGTGAAAATGGATCATTAAATAGAATTAAACCTTCTTCTAGGACATCTTGGATATATCTTATGTGATATTAAATGGGACTAGGGTCACCAAAAACTACTTCATGCATGGCTTGGAGGATGAGGCATAAATCCATTCTTAGAGATGAATAAGATAACACCAAGTTTATGCTCTTTTTTAATAAATGCCAAAAATGAGTACCCATATGTCTTTCTTCATGAACATACCATTCTCTAGCACAAGTTTTTAAAGTTTCATAAAAATAAATGTACCCATAGGTACTCTGGAAAAAATGACTCTTCAGTCCCCCCACATGGATTCACAAGCTTCTATGTGTGGTTCAGGTGCTTGTATTCTACTATAGCTGATTATACTCCATATTTGATTATCATGATGAAAATGGTGATGAAACTTATAGTGTACTTGATCCTAATAGATAAGTCACTCATTATGGGTTTACCAACACCTTACTACTATACTATTAAAAAGGTGAACCAATGATTTTATATGATCATTGTCAAATTTATAAAAGTCTTTAAGGCATTGGATTAAGTTGAAAACCTCCTTTTATCCATGAAACCAAGGAGCTTCATCAAGTATTTCTAATTGTGCATGTATAAATAGTCCTCTCATAACTTATCTAGCAACAAGGTGAACAAACTTATGGCATTTATGATACTGGCATGAAATTTTCTCATAACTACCAATGGCATCACACATTATGCTAGTGAGATCATAGTCATCATTGGCCCAACAATTATAAGCATTACTTATAGTATTATAAAGGGCTTGAGTGTCCATCCATTAGAGGATGTCATCAATATTATTATCATGTTTTTCACTATCTCTAGCTATGAAATTATAGATGTGGTTAATATATTCTTTTACATTAACAGGTTCTACCTATGGGGGCCCATGTGTTTGATCCAAAGGAATAATAATGTGTTGATTAGTATTCTCAAAACTAATGTAGCACTTTTTGAAAATTAAGTATGTATTATTTGAATAAAACCAAGGTCACCCAAATTGAGTTAAAAAATCATCTACCTCAACTAACTAGAGAACTTTAAAATAAACTTTGAAAGGTACTCCAAGGATATCAAACATTGCATTATTAAGGACACCAATTGTTAGAGCATGAGTTTTATTAGCCATAAAAAATGCATGTGGTGATGGTTGCAATGTTGGACTAGCCATTTTGAACCATGCATATTTTATGAGGATGTTAACCTCAACTCTAGTGTCAACCAAAATGTCCCAAATCACCCAACCATCAATGGAAACATTCATTAGTATTTATTTGTCCTCTTGAGGGCTATGAGGAACATGGGTATCTTGTTTTCAAGCATGATTAAATTTATAATCCTTAGTTTAACAAATCAATTGAGGTTGAGTATCAACTGGTGTTTATGTCCTCATCCAACATATGCTTGTAAAGATCTTGAAAATCATATCATGTCATATTTTGAGGTTTTATGGCCTTTTTCATATCATCACATTATGTTGCTTCTTGGTACTTAAGAAGCTAAATTTGTCTTTATAGTTCTCATACCAATGTCATAATATCCTAGAGTACATATTTCTATTATTAGGAATCAAGATACCTAATTTCATGAGGCTCTTCATGTTGTACCTTCTCAATAAGAGTAGATGTAGACTAAAATTATCCACTATTACATGTAGTGATATTCACCTGTTGGGATATTGGGGTGCTTGAGCACAACTACCATCGAGGTTTCTCAATTAGAATCATACTTGTAGCTTTTTCATTTCTTTCCTTAGTGATGGTCGTATATAGGTAAGGAAATTCTTCCAACTGATGCTCCTTTTTACAAAAAACACATGTTAGATAAATTGGACAATATTATTGATATTAGTCTAAGGATCCACACTTATAACACATTCTTAGTGGGAAATGACCACCTTCACATCCTCATCCTCAGATTCATCCATGATAGCCACCATTATCTTGATTGTTGGACGTAGAGGTTTGGAGCATACCACATGTGTATGTCTTATGTATATCACTAATTAGATGGCAATATTTTATATCATGGGTGTAAGAATCACATATTTTGTAGTATTTAGACACCTTAGAATGTGTATACAATTATAGGAGAGGATATGAGTGCACATCATGCTCTTCATGAAAAATTTCACATTATTACTTTAGTACATCACTAATGTTTTTATGTGGGTAGTTACTTCAATTATGAACTTAAGACTCATAATCAGTATACCAAAGACATTTATGAGTATCATATGCATTATTTATGATTAATTTTTATAATTGTGATTTCATTGAATCTATTTGTTCTTCCATGAAAGGACTAATTCTAGTGTCAATACTAACAATAGCTTCAGTGCAAAGGGAAACTTTTATGACTTTATGTGGGTTATTAAATGTATTTTGGGATAGTGTTCATCTAAAAGGAAGTAATAAACCTCCCATGGACCATTTTTCATGTTGAGCAACATTAATTTAAAATGAAAGATTTGATAGAATTGTTTTGAACCATGCACCATACTCCGATACAGTTTTAATGAGCTATTGCTTTATATTTTTTAGTGCAATAATAATTTGTTGCTCAAATTTAGGAATGTCAAATTATTTAAGGAATGCTATTTTGATCTGATCATAGTCAATTATTTCTTGTTGAGGTTCAAACTTACTATACCATTTCTCCACTCTTTATAAAAATGTGGTCACCAATTGTTTAGCCTTTCACTCAAAATAATTAATGACTCACTCATTCCAAATGATTTTACAATTATGGACATGCTCTGGAGCATTCTCCATGCCTTGATATTTAGGTAAGTGAAGCATCATTTCATAATATATTATTTGTAGTCGAGGTGCTTACACTAGTGGCTATTTAGAACCCTTAGATCCTTTTCTTTGAGGGTGAATTCCACCACTTCCTCTTGTGCCACCTCTTAGTCCACCTCCAACACCTACAGTAGTAACACCTATGATGTGGGGTATGATAGCTGGTTGATTAATAATATTTTGGCCTATACTCTATCTACTATGAATGCTAGGTCTACTAGGCATCCCAAGTTAGGACATGAAATTCCCTTGAAGAGGAAAAGAAAGTGTTAATTTAGTATGAGTTAAAACCATCGCAGCTACAATTTATCTTAGAGGACTATTTTCTAATTCTACACTATCTGTATCCCAATTATGTATAAGTAATTCATATGATTTAAAAACATGAGCACACACTATGGTTGGAGAACTTAGTTGGTTCATACTTGGTTCTTCAATTTTTTCCATTTAGCTAGTTTCTCCTTCATATGATAAAATTGGCATGGGCCATGGTTTAAAGGTGATGCAGTCCTCCTTGTGCATTCCCACTTCCATACAAATCCTAACAACACTTTTTGAGTGCTCTTGATCCCTTCCTACATTGCTTCCTCCTATGATCCTCTACTTAGCTTCATCATATTTTCACTTTTGTAATGCCCACTAACTAGCTACCATTATAAACCTAAAATTCTTTACTAACACTTCTATATTCCCCTTATAATTAGTGGCTCATGCTAGGATGGATTTAGCCTCCCATTAGTATATTTTTGAGTCCATAATCAATGAACAATTTCTTGACTTCTAGTGGGAAATGTCTAATATACCGACCACATGGTTCTCTAAGAAACTAGAACTTGACTTCCTTAAGACAAGTGTAAGTGGTTACAACATAATCTAAAATGTTTCTATTCAATGCTCCTCTCCAATAGATATTAATATCTCATTTTTATGGTGTTCCTAGTCATGCCAAAGCCCTTTGACATTCTAACATCAAAAATTATCTCTTCTTAATATTTCATGATTGACCTTGAGCATGATCAAAGAGCTAATCATGTAAATGAATAGGGATTTTGACAAATAAGGTTGCATATAATGTGTTGTAGAGATATTATTTGACCCAATGATCTGTAGAAATTATTGGTTTGAGATAAGGAACCACAAAATTATCCTAACCTTAGTAATACATTGTTTAATACTTTCAAGGGTTATACATTCAAGCATCTTCCATTACTATGCAACAAGCACTATGGGTCCTAGAAATAGAACCAAAATGTTGGGTTTTTATTCTCTTAAACACGTTTTTTTAGGCACTAGAGATTATCCCCAAAAAGCTTCCATACTAGCCCTTCATGTAAGACTGTGGTCTAGCACACTCACCTGAAGCACACAAAAAGAGACTGATTCCCATGGGTTATGTTTCTCAATAACAAATGAGTCATATACTTAAGTTTATTCATATATCTGATTAGTAATTACACAAAAAAAAAATACACTACTATATACCTTGACTCATTAATCAAAAACACTAAGAACATAAACACCAATACCATGAAGTTCAGGGGATTGTCAATTCATAATGAATGTTCTATAAATCCCATTATGAGAGATAAGTAATAAAATTAGTTAATCCAGTCCACTATTCATATTAACATGCCAATTAAACATAAACACATAATGCTTGAGCTTATTATAATATCTACGAGTCTATATTATATATTTCCAATATTCTATCCATAATTAGTCACCTTACATGATTCTACATAGGGGTATTTATAATTATTTTAACCTGATCAAGTAGTTACATAATAAATGAAAACATGAGTGATTGGCTAATGAAATCTTAGTAAATTTAGAGTTATGGTAGTCTATCAATTATTTTTCATAAGGACCTATGCCTTTGTACCTCCTATATTCTTGTTCAATTCTAGATCCTTACATCCAAATTTTCTCCTCTTTATAGGTGGGTGTGAAACTCATTATGGTTAAAGTCTAGATGGTCCTTCAGAATCTCTCCTCAACCATATCTCACTTCTCATGCACTCTCCATGTCTTTCAATACTCTTATGAGTCTTATTCTCTTGGGTAAGGTTCATTTTAAGAGACCATATTAGAAACCCTTTAGGTTTATTTAGGTAAATCGGATTCATATCCTTGGTGAATATTAAAATTTCAAAAAAAAAATTGCTTTCTTAATTTTTCTATACAGTCATCTATCTACATAGTAAAAACATATAGGTTATGGGATAAATTAAAAAAGAATATAAAAAAATTCATAAATTTTAATATTATTTCATATTTGGATTCCTCTCGAATTTTATGCAATTTCAAAAAAAAAAATCTCAAATTAAGCATGTATGCAAAAGTTATGGCCTCTAGAAGTTGGTGTTCAGTTGCATCGAATCATGTTGATGCACGATGACTCTATGTCATAAAATGACACTATATCACATGAAAACATGATAAAATTTAGATTAAAATATATATAATTTAAAAAAAAATCTCAAACCAAGTCTGTATGCAAAATTTATGGCCTCTAGAAGTTAGTCCTCAGTTGCATCATATCATGCCATTACGTGATGGCACTATGTTGCCCAATAGAACTATGTCATGAAATAAAATTATGTCACCAAAAAGTATGCCAAAATTTTGATTCCTATTTAAAATATATACAATTTTAAAAAAAATCATATCAAACTAATTCTGTCTGCAAAAGTTATGGCCTCCAAAAGTTATTCAGTTACATCGTAATATGCCACTAGGTGACAACATGTTGTTGAGTGACAAGATGCTACCAAGTAACATCATGATTCCAAGTGATATCATGATGCTAATTGGTAGTATGATTCCAAGTGGTATAATAATACTAAGTGACAACATGATATTGATTGACAACATTATGATGTTATTAGATGACAACACCATGATGCAGTTGGGTGACACTGAATGTCAACTTTTCAAGGCTATAAATTTTGTATACAAATTCAGATTGAGATAAAAAAAATTAAATTTCATATATATTTGATATTAATTCAAATATTTAATAATATTAATGTTTAATAAAGTTTTTTAAACTCTTTTTTATTTATCCCATAACTTATCTGTTGGGTGACATTAATATTCAACATGGCAATGATGTAAAGAATGAGATTTGAATGGTAATTGTAGTGAACATATGTATTATATATAAGGTAAATCATATGTATTATCCCATAATTATTATAAATTATTGGTGAGTTGACCCCTAAAAAATTTTACATCCCAAAAATTTAGGTGAATGGGTCCTATGCACTAATCTCAAAAAATGACCAAATACAATTTATCAAAAAGTGAACATTCATGAATTAAAAAATATTTGCCACTAAAATATACCTTGCTCTTGGGTTCTTCATAGCTATGTTACATATTTTATTGGGTCTTCTCACACTGATATACCCTTATCCTTTCATGCCTTGCTTGTTCTATGCCACAGTCTTCCTACACTAGGCTATTTTCGTGCCATAGTCTTCTTGTGTCATGCTCCTCTCACACCATGACAGTTCCATGCCAAAATACCAAAACACATAGTCAAAATTTGGGGTCTAACAGGTTCTAATTTTGGTTTGAAGAGGTAATCTTGATAATTCCTTTGTTAATAAGGGCCTTTTCAATTAACAAACCTTTGTTGATGATATCTTTGAAGGTATGCACACACTGAAGATCTAGATGATAGGATATCTCACTGTGAAAATTTTTAGTAAGCACAAAGAATAATTATTTATCTATTAAGATGTGGGTGAAATGACTAGAAAGTGAACTCTGTCATTGTAGATAGATTATGAATATTTCACTGTGTTTTTCTTGAGTCAAATCTACCAATGAAATCTGATGCTCAAGATTATAGGAAAAATGTTGTACAAATTTTTCTGAGAGGTCATCAAAATTAGATATAGAATTATTTAAAAATTTGAGGAACCAATCCAAAACCTATCCTGATAGAATTCTAGGAAACAACAAGAGGAGGTAAATGTCGCTATAAGCCACTGGTTTGAAAATAATAAAGAATGAGTGTTAGGTTTTATTTTACCCTTGTATTTATCTTAGTGGTTCATACCCTAGAGAAAAATGGTATCTATAGATACATAATGTTGAATGGTGTATGAAAACATGTCATCTAACTTGAATTTCTTGGTTTGTCTCCCTACTTTAATGGTGACAATTTCATCCTTCATTTGTTGCAATTCTTGTGCCAAGAAACTAGATGGAACATTTGGCTAAAATGTTGGCTAGGAGGTCAAAGGTGGATTACATTGAGAAGGGTAAAATGGAGGTGTAATTTATTATTTAATTTTTTTTTGATGAGTTAACCAACTAGGAATATGCATCCATAGATTGGGATGTGATTATTGAAATTGCACATGTTGTGGTGCATTATTCTAGTTTAGATTTGGTATATACATTTGGTTTTGAGGGAATTGGGTTTGTAATGAAAGGACATGGCTTGAGGTAAATTAATATTCCTACTAAGGTTGAATAAGGACTTATTTTAGACTATTCAAACTTGGATGAATAAAGGGAACTTATTATGGACCAAGGCCTTGTTGTTGAATCTGTGGCATGTGCTGAACAAAAGGTAATTACTGCCTAATTAATACTTGTTGGATAGTGGTACCTCTTTATTTCATGAACATATATTTTAAAGTAGACATTTTTTTTATGTTCAACATTTTTGTTTTACCAATAGATATAAATTATTTATTAGATAACATTTGTGATTGTAAAGGCATGTTGGTCTATGACTATTGAGGTACACTTGTCACTACCTGTTGAGGTGGAAAATTTTCTGCCCCTATTAAGGTGGTGGAAATTTATACCTTTGATGCAATGGTATATTATATTTTTCCTATTATTTTGTAATATTAGTCATCACCCATTGAGGTAGAGTAGTATTCATCATTTTTTTTAGGAAAAGAACTAGTCAGTGATTAATTACTTAATCCTTGTGGTGTGTGATTGAAGAAGTAAATGGTTAAGGATTAGTTGTAAATTGTTGTGGTTGGGAAATAAAATTTATTTCCCATTTCTATTTTGAACCACTCATGGTATTAACTAAAGGAATTATTTTTTATGGATTATTTTTTGGTGTAGTTAAACTGCTTTGGCCTGGATTGGATGACACTTGCATGTTATCCACTTTGTTTGGCATAGATGATGTAGTCACTTATTCAATAGTTGGGACATTATACATGTCATCGATTGAAGTGATTTACACAAATGGGTCTATAACTATAATTTATTGACTTGTCAACTTAGTTAACACTCCTGTTGAAGGATTTAACTCTATGATTAGATCTTTTGACATGACCATAATATTAAAATTATATGCTAGATTCAAATAAGTTTGATATGCTTGTATTTGTATTAAGTTGTCTTCTATGAGGCCCTTTAATTTTATAATCATATTTGGGTCTTGATACAACATCAACATGAGAACTTAAGGATTAATATTAGGGGCATGTTCAATGATTTGGGTATAAGGCATGTTGAGAGTCACTCTAACTAGACTCAGAAAATTTTCATGGGGGAAGTCTACTAGAAACATGGCTCCTACCTTTGCAACTTTGACTAAAACCTCATCCTTATTTTCAAGAAAGTTATGATCAAATAAATAAGGATAATATGTCAATGGCATAGTAATGTAATATGGTTGTTTTTAAGCTTGGTATACAACTGATGGTATTCTAACAAAGTATTACATGATTTTTCTCTTAGTTTTGTTATGAGTATGGAGGTGTGTTAACTAAATAATGGGATAATGTATCTTGTCATTATTTCCTAGCTTGAGTAGTGTAAGGAGGATAAGGATCCATCTCAAAAAAAACATCAACACCATAGGGGTCTTGAACAAATTCATCATTCATGACCATGTTATCATAACCTATACTATACATAGATCCACTATGAGTGTAATGAGACATGTCCAACTTAATGACTAACATTTCATGAAGATAGGCCTAGAGTTATATAAACTCTTAAAAACAAGGTCTAAAAAGATAAATGGTTTGAACTTGGTATAACTTGGTCAATGGAATGGATTTGTATCTCCTTAAAGGTCTATGATAAACTTGGTGTAAAACAATCTAATGCCAAATGTTGAATGTCTTAAATAAATGGTCAAGTGGATGATTAAAAATTGGAATGCAAAAATCAGGCAAAAAGCATTTCAAAAAAGTCTAATCTATGTCTAAAGAAACAAAGGTTGCTAGGTCTTTTGGAAACAAGGCACAAAAACTAGGCTCAAAATAGGGATTGTTAGGTATTTTGGGACAAGGCATACAATCTAGACTTTAAACAAAATGAGGTCTAAAAGGTAATAGATTTAATATAAACAAATTTGAAACACTTTAACACAACCTAGGAATTTCGATTTAAACACACACTTGATCATTTGGAAAAATCCATTAAATTTTAGGCATATGGAATGGTAGACCACTTCCTCAAATTTAAGAACAAAAATAGTATTTAAATCTAGTAAAAAATTAACCTAAGTTACAAAACCCAAAAGTGGAATATTAATGTTTAGCCAAAAATTATGCAAGGCATAGGTACAAACCAATCAATGTTTGGATCGTAACTTGTCAAGGATAGTTTCAAACTTGATTTAAAAGACTAGTCTTCTCAAAATAGATAAAAATATAAATGAGAATGAGTGATATGAAGGTACTAAGCATATACTGAGAAGACACATGGTTTTGAGATTGTAATTCAACATAAGGCAATAAGTCTTTGAAACTATTCAAACAATGTAAAAAATTTATTTTTCCCTGAATATTTGAAAAATGGTTGGTTTCAAAATTTCTAAGGCACAAGAATTGAAATGAAATGGGTAGCATAATGATTCCCTTTTCAAATAAGTGACACACATACACAAAAAGTTTGATAAATGACTAAGGCAAAGTGTGGTGTCAAATGGATGGAATAACACCTCTTCAAACAAATGAGTGATGTGTAAACAAGACTCATTTTTGGCATGGTATGAAAAATAAATATTTTGGACATAATATCATGCAATTAAAAAGGAAAAAATTACAAAATACCTAAGTGTAATGTCATAAATCCTAAAAATGACAAGGTTGCATTGTAGTATCAAATTCCATCTATATACTTGATCTTGAGAGGATTTCAAATTGTTAATCAAAAAATTAAATTTTTAAATTAGAATTTTCAGGCCCCCTCTTCTCTCAAGAGTTTGTATGGTGATATGGAATCTTAGGATACTCACTCTGCATCAACAATATGTTTGTGTTAAGTGGGGTTATCTAAACTATCAATTTTCATTTAGTTCTAAAAGGTCCCATATGTGTGTAAAATACTAGGGTGCCTCATGTCATTTGGATATATATCAATCAACTTTTTTTGAAAAGGTATTATAGTTTTCACAACTAATACATCCATAAATTTCTAAGTGTAGTGTGATGTCTAAGTTGCTATATGTTCTAAGGCTTAGTATCAATAATAGAGCTTGTTTTAATCACTCAAAACAAGCATCCCAATGGGTCATCCTCAATTTATATACCCTAATGTGGAGTGGGGTTGAAATTATGCCAAGAGATGAATTCTTGGGTCAATGTTTCCCTAGAAAACTCATGGGGAGGTGATTAACTCATGTTCATAAGCTAAAATGCATGAAATAAAGAAAGTGGAAGGATATTAGGGTAATTTTTGGGTCACCCAAAGCATATAGATTTTGGGGAAGGCCTTAACAAATTTAATTTCATGCTTTTGAACTAAAGCAAAAAATTAAAAGCATGAGCATATTTGATCACCCAAGTTCCTTAAAGGGGATGGGGGGAGAACATACATGAGAATTCATCTTGCTAAATAGAAACACTTCAAGAAAAATAAGCATAAAAATTAAAAATATTATGAGTATTTAACTAAAGTGAGAGATCATTCTTATGGCACCAAAATGAAATATGTTATGAAGTTTTAGCCCCTTGAGATTGTGTTAAGTAACTTTGATAAAATGAAAAATAACTCAAGTAAAAATATTTTAAAACACCAAATTCAAATGTGAGTTTTGTAACTTAGAATATTTAAAAGTGTCTTTTCTTGGCCTTTGGGTCCTATAAAAGATGTTAGTGGGTTTACTTGTTTCTTGATAAAAGTAATAACCCTATAAATTATCTCAATAAATCATAAATCAGCTCTCTGGAATGATTTTATAGTTATGCAATAATCTATGAACTACAAAATTATTCTATCATAAAAACATAGTCAAGATAAAATTAAAAAATCACAGTGATTGATTTCATGAGTTCTGAATGATTTCACAACTCTATTTGATGGTTTTTCTACTTAGGTAGATGAACTTGCTACTTTTTTTTATGATTTCACTACTTCAGATGAAAATTTCATGATTCTTGATAAACTTGCAACAAATAGAAGTACACAAGAATGATTACACTATTTATTAATAATTTTGCTATGTATAAAACTAATTTCACTACTAAGCAAAATGAATTTTCATCCTAAAAATGTGATTTTACTCCCCTTAAAAATGATTTTTCTATTACCAATAATGATTTTTCTATTGCCAATAATGATTTTACTACTATAAATAACAAACTCACTAAGCTGTAATAATTTTATAGTTAGCTAAATAAATGAAAAGGGTTTTTTGTTGTAGGATGATTTTATGGTTTTGCTAGACAATTTTTCCATTTTCTCTATTAAATTTGTAGTTACATAAGGTTGGGGATAAACTAGAGTTGTTTCACTATTTTTTGAGATGAATTCATATATTAGGTTAATGATTTCATGGTTTTCTATGTCAAATCTATAGTTATGTAGTCACAAATTCATGATTATGTAGTCATAAGTAGAAACACAAAAAAATTAGCAATAAATCATGACATTAAGGTCTATAATGAAGTTATTGGCTCCAAAAAGATTTCAAGAGACTCCTTTCATACTTGTGGGGTGTGTGTGTCCCACCTAGCATATCATCATATGAATAAGGAATGCATAGATGGGAGGTAATAATGTGTTAGTACAATAAAACAAAATCAAAATATCATACTAAAACTCTAACACCTCTAGCCTAGACACTAGAGATAACATAGATAACAAACATACAAATGAAAACACAACTAGAACACAAAATGGATCACTTGTTTACCTTCCTTGGAAATACAAATGGATTATTGAAGTGGATTTCTCAATTTTTGAATAAATATTTCTTTAAAAATGAATCTTTCTTTGTTCTTTCTCTCCTTGGCACCTTGGACTGGTTAATTGGCTTATGAATTTGGCATGGTAACATTACTATAAAGGTGTGCCTCTCTACAAATTAACATTATAACTTTGTATTATGAGAGATTTGAAGGAATTTAGGCATAATAAATTTAAACCAAAAGAGATTAAACATCAATAGGTATGGCCTTGTATTTATAGCCTCAAAATTTAACTCTCACCCAAGTTGAGTTAATGTTGAGTTTAAATATTGAATGGGTTCAAACTAACCCTAGGTAAGTTGAGGCTAATTCTAGTTGAGTTGAGGCTAACTCCAGTTGAGCTAAAATTTGTCATGTAATTATGATTTTCAATTATTAGGCATGACTCTCAAATTAGATATTTTAGAAGAGCTTAACAACTCATAAAGTCAATGATGAAAAGGCTTGATATTTTAAATTTTGAAATTTCCATTTTTATATATTATTTAAATATAAATGGATAATTAAAATAAGAATTTAATCTTGTTTAATTAGATAATTCATTTTGATTAGAATTTTATTTATTTTAATATTTGATAAAGTACCCCACTTAATGGGTCCATAGGCCAAAGTTATCGTTGTTACCACACAAGGTGATTCAGAATTAATCTATGGGGTTATTTTTGCATACGAGAAAGTATCCCAAATAGGGATACCTCAACATGATTCTAAGATTTGATGAATTATGCATAGTCAAAATTGGGACATTCAGTGATTTATATTCTTCATTTACAATGGTTGGTAGGAATCAATTTGAAGTCTAGTTGAAATCTAGTTTTGGCCAAAATTAGATATCTACAGGTACTACATATAAATTTCATTTTTAATTACTTACTAACAATTTTTGTAGGTTAACGGTGTCATATAAGCTTCCAATTTTGCATGGTTGTCACTATTAGTAAAGAATTTCATATTCTTGAAGCTAAGACAAGCTTGTTAAAATTACTTAGCATTTGTCCTTTAAATTAGGTTGCCTTAAATGATGGAAGGTTTAGAAGGCACATCATAGCTATTTGAAGTGTTTGATGTGGTCAAATGCCTTCAAGACTTGACCTATATTTAGGGATGGTGGTATGATTGATTCCATTTTGATTTCAACTCACCGTGTCTTTGAATTCAATGCTTTAGTTCTTCTTTAACCAACTTTTTTTCAACTCCCATGAAGTAATTCCATTATTATAAGGTAGTTTGAAAGAACTTGAATGCTTCTTTGACTCCATTAAATGAATATTTACTTGATCAAGGCATGGGGGTAGAATGTTTGATATTATTTGAAGTCTAATTCTTAAGATATCATCATATAACTATCTCCCCATTCATCATTTATTCCTTCTTACATGTAACTGATAATCAACTCCCATATTTCCCCTCTCTCATTGCATTCATTAGCGTCTTCATGATATTACATGATTTTAAATGTAAGATATAAAATTATGGAAATTCCTCCAAATTTATTTTGGAATTAAATTTTAGGAATATTTTAAACTCCTATTAAATCTCAGAATTTGATTAAAAAAACTCAAATTAGAGACCTCTTTCCTTGGAGAGGTAAACTAGCTTCTCTTGATTCTTGACTACACTAATCCACCTCATTAGTGTATCAAAGGTGGATAGTTTATAAATATATATTATTATGATAAAAATGAGTTATTTAATATTAAAAACAAATATAATTAATATATTTAATCATGTTAACCTCTCACCTTGGGTAATTATCACTTTTTTAGTAAGAAGGTTCACTAGGCCACTAGCTTGTTAGGCCTGTTTGGAGGTGGATGAAGAGTAAGATTGGATATATAACATAAAAATAATATTGAAAAATCTGAGAATGATTTGGATATTATTTTTCATCTTTCATGTCCATTATAATATCCAATACCTTCACAAAGTGATTATACATTTAGGCCTATAAACAAGTCCATCTTTGTTAACAATCATGTAAAACTTCATTTTTATTGGATTTTAAGGCTAGATAACACCTTAAATATATTTAATATACCATTATTCACATTAAAATAAAATTTAAAATAATTTGGAGAAATATAACTTGACTTACAACACTTTTGGTCCTCTCTAGGTTTTATTTTCCTTCATTTTTGCATGCGCATACTTGTGTTTTTGTGGTTTTATCTCTCCTAAGGTATATTAAAGAAATTAGAAAACTTGAAAAAGTATTGAAATGTCAAGGAAAATATTATATCTAAATTTTAAGTCATTTTTATTTATAAAACCCAAGTTATGTCCTATTTTATGCAAACTAGGATCTACATGGCAACAAGCAAGCCAATTTAAATTTTTTTTGTATCTTTAGTTCTACAAGGTCTCAAGAGCTCAATAATTTTTATAGGTATATAAATAATCCATATACAACATCAAATAATTATATGGGTATTTATAATCAATAAAAATCACCATAATCATATATTATTAGGCCTACAAATCTGCTTTGTGGTTGTGTACATGCATTTGGGCTACTGAATTGTCTTTGGAGGCCTAAATGACATGGAATAAATATTTTTATAGATATTAGGATTATTTTAGGAATTTAATATGACATTAAAAAATTTATGAATCAACTTGGAATTCTCCCAAAGACTCAAGATCTCTAACCATGAACAAACATGTTGGTAACTTTCACTTTTTCACCTTATGTATAGGTTTGTAACTAATCATTTCACATTTGTTCATGGTAATCACTTGTTTAGAGGTTTTTTTTGGAATAAAAAATATATATAAATTATTATAAGGACCTAAACATGCTTGGATCAATCATAAATATCCAAACTTGTCTCTTTTTAACTAACTATATACCTCTTCATGTTAGTTTGTATGCATGACAAACCATCTTGTAGGCCATCCATGTAGGTGTTAACAATTTAATAGGTATTAGGGATTGGTAATAAACTCAATATATTATCTCCATTGTGTATTTATAATATTTAATCTCTTCCAAGATTTTTATTCTCTGGTATGAGTTTTTTTTAATCCATGTCAAAATAGGTGGTGGGTTTGTCAATTCAGTATGACAGGAAGCCAAGAACATGGTACTAGACATTATCCACCCATATTTATGTGTTTTAAGTGATAATTTTCAATGAATAAACACTGTAAATGGATTTATCAAAAAATAAATTAAACATTGACAACATTTATTGTCAGTATTTTTAACCTCTGAACAATAGTGAAAATGTATTTTTGGGTGGACTTGGATGTTAGGATCATGAAAAAACATGTAATTTACCTATCTAGATGTGCTCCAAGTGATATATTTTCACTTGATAGTCCTAGAGGTAAAAATTATTTTTAGAGCTCAAGAATTTATCTCTTCACTTCTAAAAAGTTACATTTTAGGATTGATTACTACAACTTATGCCATAAATTTCTTTAAAAGGTTTGGCCAAAGTGATCTAGGGTGAAAAAAGAGTTTTTAGACATGTAGAGGAGGATCTTATGATTCATAAAAATGAATTATAGTTTATATTATATGCATGTATGAATTTATGCTAAAATTTTGCTTTTTTATTGTATTGGAAATGGTATTCTTGAGGCCAGAATAGGTGGTGGGTTTATCGAATGAACATGATAAGAGGCCAAAAATGTGGTCATAAATGTTATCTGACCATATATATTTGTTAGAAATGTTAATTTATAATGAATAATCATTGAAAATGGAGTTATCAAACAACTCAAACTTTGATAACATTTGTTGTTAGTGTTTTTACCCTCTTAAACAGTAGTGAAAATGTATTTATGAGTGGACTTAGATGTCAAGGTCATAGGAATATGTGTAATTCATATATATATATATAGACATTATCCAATTTATATATTTTCACCTGGGGGTCTTGGAGGCAAAAATGTCTATTGGAGCTTTAGAAGTTGTCTCTTCACTATCAACAAGTTGTATTTTAGGGCTTGTTACTACAACTTATGCCATAAATTGCTCTCAAATGTTTAGCCAAAGTGGTACAAGGAGAAATAAGTGATTTTAGACATGAAAAGGAGGGATCATATGGTTCATTAAATAACTTATAGTTTCCATTATATGCATGTATGAAGTCAGGCTATAATTTTGTATTTTCTTATATTAGAAAGGTCATTCTTGAGGCTAAAATGGGTGGTGGATTTTTTAATCAAGCATGATAAGAGGCCAATAAAATGGTCCTAGACATTATTTACCCATTAAAATTTGTTTTAAATTCCATTTTATATTGAAGAAGCTTCATAAAAGGAGTTTTCAAATTATAACTTGAACTTTGAAAACATTTGTTATTAGTGTTTCCACTCTCCTGAATAATAGTGAAAATGTATTTTTAGGTGGAATTGGACATCATGGTATTATAAAAGCATGTATTTTATCTATATAAACATACTACAAGTGATATATTTTCACCTATGGGTCCCAGTGGTAAAAATGCATGTTGGAACTCAAGAAGTTGTCTCTTCACTACCAAAAAGTTACATTTTAGGACCCATTACTACAACTTATGCCATGAATTACTCTTAAAGGTTTAGATAAAGTGATCCAAGATGTAAGAATATTTTTTATAAATGTAGAGGATTGATCTTATGGTTAATTTAAATTATTTATAGTTTCTATTCTATGCATGTCTAAAGTTAGGCTAAAATCTTACATATTTCTTATATTGGAAAGAGCATTCTTAAGGCTAGGATGGGTGGTGGGTTTATTGAATGAGCATGATGGGATGGAAATAATGGGGTCCTAGAAATTATCTACCCATTTTTACATGTTGGTAGTACCAATTTATAGTGAATAATAAATAGAAATAGAGTTATTGAACAACAACTTGAACTTTGATAACATTTGTTATCAATGTTTCCACCCTCCTTAATAGTAATGAAAATGTATTTTTGGGTGGAATTGGACATCAAGGTCATGGAAACACTAATATTTCACTTATATTATCCAAGTTATATATTTTCACTTGGGGCTCCTAGATGTAAAAATGTTTGTTGGATCTTGAGAAGTTGTCTCTTCTCTCCCAAAAAGTTACATTTTAGGGTCCATTACTGCAACTTATGCTAGTAATTATTCTTGAAGGTTCAACCAAAGTGATATTTCATGAAGTAAGAATTTTTAGACACATATATTAATGATCTTATGGTTTGTCAAAATGACTTATGGTTTTTATTCTATTCATGTCTAAAGTTAGGATAAAATTTTGTATTTTTCTTGTATTGAAAAGGATGTTCTTGAGGCTAGAATGGGTGGGGGTTTATTGATCAAGAATTATGGGAGGACAAAAATTAGACATATAAATTATACACCCATATAGACATTTTTTTAGTGCCATTTTTTAGTGAAGAAGCACTGGAAATGGATTGAACTTTGACAATATTTATTGTCAGTGTTTTTGCCCTTCTTAACAGTAGTGAAAATGTATATTTGAGTGGACTTGGATGTCAGAGTAATGGAAAAATGTGTATTTAAAATATATAAACATGATAAAAGTGATATATTCTAACTTGGGGGTCATAGAGGTAAAGTTTTCTATTGGAGCTTGAGAATTTGTCTCTTCACTACAAAAACATTACATTTTAGGACCTATTACTACAATTTATGCCACAAATTACTATATAAGGTTCAGATAAAGTGATCTAGGGTGTAATAAGATTTTTTAGATATGTTATGAGGGATCTTATGGATCATTTAAATGACTTATAGTTTCTATTTTATGCATGTCTGAAGTTAGGCTAAAATTCTACATTTTTCTTATATTGGAAAGGGTGTTCTTGAGGCTAGGATGGGTGGTGGGTTTGTCAACCAAGAATGACAAGAGGCAAAGAACATAGTGTTGAGTTACTTATGCCCTTGTTATTAAAAATGGGTCAACCTATGCCCATGATTTCATAATATAAACCTTGGTCACCCTCTTATGTCTCTTGAAGTGTTAAGGTAGTTCAAAATGGAGATCACTTATCATCATGTCAAGGCAGTAGGTTCAAGTGAGGTGTTATGTCAATATATTACATGGTGGTTATATTTTAAACCTTTTTTTATTTTATGTAATGTGTTATATTTTTGTTATATATGTATAAGGATTCATAATAAGTCTTGGAGTGGTCTTAATGGTGTAAACTTACTCATGTTGAAGATGACCCAATGTTTTAGCTCATGACCTATCATGAATCCATATATTATGTTGAGAGATTGAAAAGTATGATAAGATTAAAGGGGTTAAGGATGTTATAAATAGTATGTGGTGAATGTTTTTAGGTTTTTGGCATTTTAAGGTCTTTTAGTAGATATTAATGTAGCCTATATTTGAACTTTCACTTGAGATCATATGTATTACCTTCAAAAGGGGTGTCTAACCATGGAATGATGTAATTTTGGCCCCAAAATACCACTATGACTATAAATTACACATTAAAATTAATCCATTATTAAAATAATACCATGATCAAATGGTTTCATTTTTAAGCATGGTCATTGATTTTTGGCTGTCATTGATTTCAAAGAAATCATGTGGTACTAGTGCATTAATGACAAAGTGATTAGATTGATGATTTGGTGAGTGTTTGACTTAGTGAGGCATTTAATGTATGATATTTATGTTATTTACATGATATAGATACCCTATGTGATGTTATGATTACTTAAAATACTTATGGAAGTGAATAGAATTCATTAGAATAGTCATATGAATGTCTAAGCTCAAGTAGTCATCTTGATAGATAAAGCTAAATGAGTAGATTGATGATGTCATATTTCAAATGTGTGAAATTTATAGAATAATATTTAAATATGGATGGATTCCCCAATGAAAGGTGATTATGTGCTTCAAGTTTTAGGTTTAGACATTGAGTGTATCAAAAGTTATAATAGTGCAAAGTTGATCACTCAGACAAAGTTCACTAAGTTTCTATACTTAGCCAAAATTGCAAGAGGAGATATAATAGTGAGAATTTAATTAGATCACATATCTAATGTCAATCATTTAATTTGACTAGATAATGATCTAATTGAGCATGTGATCTTTTTATTGGTGATCCAATGGTGCATATTTAGTCAATATGTCAAAGTGTCTAATATTTCACATGATGGTGACAAGTGTCACAATATTGGAATCTTTGATAGAAGATAAATGACATGTAGGTGTTCATACAAATGGAGATAGATAGTGTAGATTGAGTCAAATATTCAATGTGCTTAGAAGGCACGTAGCACTACCAAGTGGTACGATCATGGAAGTGCAGATCTAAGATCTATGGTGAGAAATGCAAGGTTAAAGTTAGGATACTTATAAGGAGATCAATGGAGTTTATTTGTTAAAATTTACCATGGGACACCAGATGATGAAAAAGTGTCCAATGTTTATCATTTGATTAGTGACCATTAGCATTTGAATTAATAAAGGAAAAACTAGTGTTGAGTATTTTGCTTATATCTTTTAATCTAAGAGGAATTTAATGATGGAGTAAAAATAAAATTTGAATAGGACTTTAAGGAAAATTTAGAAAAATTATTTAAAAGGTTATAATGTTTTTATAGTAAAATATATTAACCTCTAAATTTTACTATGTTTGACCATGTTATACAAGTGACTTGAGAAGGATAATTGAGTTTTATTGATAATATTTTGGTGTTTCAAGATGAAATAACTATTGGATAGTATTTTAGACTCTATGAGGACACATTTTGTGGATTTTTTAGGTTTTACCAATCCATCTTTAATGTAAATAATTAATAAGAAGTTGACTATGTTTGTTAAATGCACTGGTAGTTTTAGTAACCATATTGTAAAGGTAGGTTGAAGGTGTTTTGAGAAGAATTAAGGAAACAAATAAATATTAATATGTCAAGGAAGTATAAAATATTTATGATAAGGTATTAAATTTCATATTATGCCCTTGATTAGTGTTGATGCAAAAGATTGCACCCTTGGCAGGAGGTCAAGCTCCTGCCTTCTTCACGCAATGATGGAAACTCCCCTCTCACCTGTGGGACCGGTGAAGCTAGAGGGGAGAGTCTCTAGGTAAGGGCTAGCTCCCTTTGATGCATCTGATTTGTTTTAGTAAGTGCTAACATATATATATATATATATATATATATATATATATATATATAATGGGGGGGATGAAAAGGGAGAAAGATTGCAAGAAAACAAACTACTCTAAATGAGGTGATGCACTAAAATGATCTGACCTTCTCACACTCACACTTACAAACACATACATACACTTAAAACTGGTAGAAGGACCAGGTTGTAAGAAGCTTGGTAGGGAGGCTTTAATGGAAAATACAGAAAATAGAGATTCACCAAAGGTGTTGTGAAAGGCACACTGTATAGTAATTTCTTCTATTTTTGCACTTCCAAATACAACTCTCCTTGTTAGATATAGAAATGGCACCTTATATACACCAATTATGTTGGTGTTAAACCTATGGAAGCATCAAGAAGCAATGGCTAAACACAAACTAACACTCAGACATACACAAAGATATCTAACCAAGATAGAGGTAAAAAATGTGTTTATTGATTCAGGTAAAAATTTTCCAGGGCTACGCCTTACAAATGTGGAAGATCCTCTCTCAAGTGACAAGTCTTCATTATATAGAGGAAGAAAAGAGGCCCTTTGGTGCCTTTTTTAACAAGTGACCCATGTGCCTTCAAAGCATTGGGATGAGGAAACTATCTGAATCTAACACTATGTCGACTCCTATCAGGATTTGAATTTATGAGCCACACTATCTGACTGCTCTCCAATGCATTTTAAAGAAAACCAATCACGTCGACCACTATTTGTGCCTCTTTAATGATTACATGGTAGGCACTATGTCAACCACTGAAATAACTTCTTGAATTGACACCTTCCTACATCACTTGGATCACTTCATCTACTTTTACATGATGGCCATTCTACTGTCAGGATTTGAATTTATGAGTTGCACCGTTTGACTACTCTCCAATGCATTTTGAAGAAAACCAGCTATGTCAACCACTGTTTGTGCCTCTTTGATGATGGAATGGTAGGCACTATGTCAACCACTAAAATAACTTCTTGAATTGACACCTTCTTGCATCACTTAGATTGCTTCATCTACTTTTATGTGATGGCCATTCTACTATTAGGATTTGAATTTATGAGCTGCACCATCCACCTGTTCTTTTTTCTTTGGGATCTTTGTCCTTTTCTACTCCTTCAACCCTTAAGGGTGATCTTCTGGTGGGTCACTACCTTCTTTGGGCTCCTTCCATGATTTGGCGCTCAGGTAGTTCAAAAACAATGGATACTTCACTGTGTTAAATTTGATAGCTTTCAAGACGTCACCCTTGGACTCTCCTTTGACTTTTTTAACAAGTGACCCATGTGCCTTCAAAGCATTGGAATGAGGAAACTGTCTGAATCTAACACTGTGTCGACTCCTGTCAGGATTTGAATTTATGAGCCACACTATCTGACTGCTCTCCAATGCATTTTGAAGAAAACCAATCGCGTCAACCACTATTTGTGCCTCTTTGATGATTGCATGGTAGGCACTATGTCAACCACTGAAATAACTTCTTGAATTGATACCTTCCTGCATCACTTGGATCACTTCGTCTACTTTTACATGACGGCCATTCTACTGTCAGGATTTGAATTTATGAGTTCCACCGTTTGACTACTCTCTAATGCATTTTGAAGAAAACCAGTCGTGTTAACCACTATTTGTGCCTCTTTGATGATGGAATGGTAGGCACTGTGTCAACCACTAAAATAAATTCTTGAATTGACACCTTCTTGCATCACTTAGATCGCTTCATCTACTTTTGTGTGATGGCCATTCTACTGTTAGGATTTGAATTTATGAGCTGCACCATCCGCCTATTCTTTTTTCTTTGGGCTCTTTGTCCTTTTCTACTCCTTCAACCCTCAGGGGTGATCTTCTGGTGGGTCACTACCTTCTTTGGGCTCCTTCCATGATTTGGCACTCAGGTAGTTCAAAAACAATGGCTACTTCACTGTGTTAAATTTGACAGCTTTCGAGACGTCACCCTTGGACTCTCCTTTGGCTCTTTGGTGGGTCATTCCTTTGGGTTTTCTACTTCGGGCCTTTTTCTGTGGGCAAAAAGTCTGCAAGAATTGGTTTCTTTGATTTCCTTTATTTATCCCTCTCGAAAGGGAAAATATCCTTGGCTTTTTTAAGAATGATCCATCATCCTCGACGAGAGCCTCCCACAAGGGCACATACCCTTTGGGTGGGTTTCTTCCTTTGAGCTCTGTTACTATGGCCTTTTAGTGAATTCCTTTAGACTTTGGTGAGATTCTAATGACTTACCTCTTTGGCTCCTTTTGAAAATTTCTTGCCCTCTGCAAGGAATCTTAAACCTAAGACTACCCTCCATGAGGGTACCTATCCTTTGGCTCTTTGGATGCACCCTTGAACCAAGCCATTGAACCAACCCATTGAACCAAAAAGGTTCAATAATTCTATCAGTTCAATGGTTCAAGGTTGTATGTTGAGCCGATTGAACCAAGCCGATAATCTATCCCTTTGAACCACTTGTTGAACTGTTCACTTGAACTAATCCATTGAACCATTTACTTGAACTGGTTCAATAGTTCAATGCTGTGCATTGAGCCCATTGAACTAAGCCTTTAAAATTTTCTTGCTCACCTCACCCATTAAACCCATGCATTAAATTGGGGGCATTGAACCAAGTGATTGAACCAAGCAATTAAACTAGTTTAATAGTTTAATGTTGTGTGCTAATAAACTTGCTAAAGTGTTGAGCTAAGTTGAAGCGTTGAACTAAGTGATGGACCAAGTGATTAAACTTTGCCGATGAACCAAGGCATTGAACTAATGCATTAAACTGAAGCCTTTAAACCAAATCATTGAACCAACCTATTGAACTGGTTCCATGGTTCAATGGTTTAAGTGACTATTGAGCCAAGGATGTTGAACTCTTCGTTAAACCAAGTGATGAACTTGAAGATTGAACCAAGGATTGAAAATGAAGTGATGAACTTGAAACATTGAACCAAGGCCTAAAAATGAAGTGATGAACTTGAAATGATGAGCCAAGGCTTGAACCAATGCTGATTAAACTGTTGATTGAACCAGACCATTAAACCAGTCTGTTGAACTAGTTTAATAGTTTAACACTATGCACCGAGTCGAGTCCTTGAACTATATGTTGAACCTGAAGCTGCTTGAACTTTTTTTTGAACTAAACCAATGAACTAGACACTAAACTTAGCTATTTGAACCAAATCTGATTGAATTGAAGATTGAACCAAGGCTTGAACTAAACCATTGAACCAATTTGTTAAACTTTGCCGATTGAACTCTGTGTTGAACCAAAGCGTTGAACAGACCTGTTGAACTGGTTAAATGGTTCAATGCTTCAAAGATGCCAAATTTCTTTGTGAATTTATTTAGATGAAAATTTGAAGAAGCTTTGTAAAATCTTGCCCTTTTTGACCATTTCTAAAACTGTCAAAAGAAAACCTAAAGAGTCCATAGAAAACCAAGCTCTGCAGAGTCTGTAGAAATAGACTTGCAGAGTCCATAGAAATTCAAGCTCTAAAGAGTCCATAGAAATAGAATTGTAGAGTTCATAGAAATTCTACAGAGTCTGTAGAAATTGCTAGATTCATGTAAAATAAAAAAATGAATTGGCTTAGAATAGCAGGGGAAGAAGGGGACCAATTTTTGGCTTGTTAGGCAAAAATGGTCAACAAATTGGTGACTCCCAGGGGAAGCATGCCTGTTATGCTTAAAATCTAGTTGCCTTAAAAATCCATTGGGCACAGGGTCAGATTGTAACTTAAAGATCAGTAATAGCTCTGATAAATCTAGAACCAATCATGTAGATTCACCTCAAAGGGAAAAGAAAAAAACACACACAAGGCTAAGAAAACTACTAACATGTGCAAAAAGCACTTAGGGAAAGCAAGAGAAAAAAAAGGGAAAATATATATATGATGAAAAGAGACTCAATGGCAGTGCTTCATATGTATCCCATTAACTAGGATATACAGTTCTTCACCATCCAACCTGGAGAGTTAGAATGCATTATGTTGCTTAAACTAAGTGATTATGTATGGGCCGCTCCATAGGGAGTCAAAATTTGCATGCTTTCCAGGCTTAGCTTGGTCTTCATCCCATTTCAAGATAATGTCTCATTTAGAGAAACATTTTGATGAATATTTCTTGTCGAAGTGTCTCTTCACTTGCTATTAGTGGCTAGTCATGGAAGCCATAGCCTGGTCCCTTACCTCTTGGAGTTCCATCAGCTCACATAATCTAACCTCCATGCTAGTTCCTTCTTTTAATTGCAGCTAGCGAGTGAGATCCAAGGCTAGAAACTCAAGTGAAATGGGTAGCCTAGCTTCCCTTCCATAGATGAGTGTGTATGGTGAGTTGCTAATTGCCTTCTTCAGGGTGACCCTATCTGCCCACAAGGCTATTTTTAGCTTGGCATGCCAAGTCCTCTAATTTTCTTCCATGGTCCTCTTGATGATCCTAATCAAGTTCTTGTTGGTGGACTCAGCCAACCCATTCCCCTATGGGTAATAATTAGATGAAGTGCTGAGATATATACCATATTTTAGTGCCCATTCACTTGTTTTAGTTCCCAAAAAAGCCAATGCATTATCTAAGATTATGGTTACTGGAACCCCAAACCTCACCACCAGGTCCTCATAAAACTCTAGGACCACACTTTCATTTGCCTCCTTCAGAGCACCAGCCTCCACCCACCTTGTGAAATGGTCCGTGGTGGTCAGGACCCACTTGTGTCTAGCACTAGAGGGAGGATTAATCATCCCTATGAAGTCTAGGCCCCACTGCATGAATGGCTACTCCACCTGAATAGGCTATAGAGGCATGGTAGCCAACCATTGCTTCCCATCAAAAAGTACACACTTTTGGCACTTACTTACCCAGGCATGGGTGTCCCTAGAAAGAGTAGGCCAAAAATAGCTAGCTCTCATTATCCTTGTTGTAGTAGACCTAAGAGCAAAATGACCACCTGTTGGCCCATCATGGAACTTAGACAGCACTTTGTTAGCCTAATTTAAGTCTATGCATCTTAGAAGGACCCTTATGAGATCCTTCCTAAACAATACTCCATCAACCAAGACATAAGGGAGAGACTGGAGCCTAAAGTACCTTCTTTTGGTCCTATCAAGACCCTGTAGGCACTCACTAGTGAGAAGGAAATGCCTTAGGTCTGATGTCCAATCCTTCATGACAGTTGGTTCTTCTACCATAGTTACATCATGAATTAGTAAGCTATCTTCCCTTTTTTGCTTGAAGTCCATAGCAAGGTGTTTGTACAGGCCTCTTCCCCTCACCAGCTTGGTGATCTTGATGTCTACATCATACTCCATCACCTTGGTGATCCACCCCACTCTCTTTTCATTTAGGTCTCAGTTGGTCAAGAAATCCTTGACACTAGGATGTGGAACAATGAGGTGAATCCTACTATTGGACAACATATGCCTAAATTTCTTCAAGCTCTGCACTACTACCAGGACTTGCTTCTCTACATACATGTATCTAACTTCAAAATCCTCTAATCCCTACCTAAAAAATGTAAGTGGTTGCTCAAGGTCATCACCATTTACTTGGGTAAGCATGGTGGAGATTACCTCTTCATTGCCAAAAGTGTAGAGGTTGAAGTCTTTATTGAAGTCGAGGTTGATCAAAGTAGGAGCCTAGGTTATGGCCTACTTGATGGCTTCAAAACTATCCTTCCTTTGTGTTGTCCACTTGAACTCCTCACCCTTCCTTAGCATAGAGGTTAGTGGCTTGACTATCTCTACAAAATTCAAAATGAATCTCTGAATGAAATTTATCCCGATAAAGATGCTTTGCAGGCCTTTCTTGTGCTTAGGTAGGGACATCTCTAGGATAGAATGAACTCTCTCAGGGTCAATGGATAAGCCCTCCTTGAACACAATGTGGCAAAGGAGTTTCCCCTCATGAATAGTAAACATGCATTTCTTCAGGTTAAGAGAGATGCTAAACTCCCTACACCTTTCAAATATTTTCCTGAGGTGTTTTATGTGTTGGCTCACTTCCTTGGAGAATACCATCACATCATCGAGGTATATGAGCACATTGTTGTTTATCAAGCCTCAATAACCCATGTCCATGGCTCACTAAAAGGTAGCACCAGCATTAGATAGCCTAAATGGCATCTTCTTGTAGGCAAACATTCCCCATTTAGTAGTGAAGGCTATTTTGTACTGGTCATAACCTTGCACCCGAGTCTAATTATATTTTGAATATCCATCCATGAGGGAGAAATGCTCATTACTTATTACCTTCTGAAGGATCCACTCCATGCTTGAGAGAGGGTAATGGTCTTTCAAAGAGACTTTGTTAAGGTCTCTAAAATCAACACATAGCATAATCTCCCCATTCTTATTTTAGACAGGAATAAGATTGGCTAGCCAATAGAAATGTTTGATTGGAAATATAATCCTAGACACAATCATTTTGGCTAGTTCCTTCTGCATGAGAGGCTCAATCATCAGGTTGATAGGTCTCTACATCTACATGATTGGCTTGGTGCCTTCTTCTAATTTGATGGTGTGTTGGGCAAGTCTTGGGTTGAAACCCTTCAAATCACTATAATCCCAAGCAAAAACATTAGCAAACTCCTGACACAACAAAATGAAAGCCTGCCTTTCTTGAACCATGCAGATTTTTCCAAGTGCAAGCAGCTTATCCTTGAAGATCTCAACCTTCTCATAATTTTCCTCCTTAGTTGTGATGCATGCCTTGTCACTTCTCAATTGGTCATCTCCATTAAAGATACTCTTAAGAGTGACCAAACCTTTAGGGAGCTTATTATTCTTCAATTGAACAATCTAGTTGCCATATTGCCATTACAGCTTTGCTTGGTTCTTTGTTACGAACATAGCTTCTTCCTATAAGAAGAATGCTATTTGTTGGTCATTGTTCAAGACCTGATAGTTTGTAATGTTTTTAGGGATAGAGGGATAAACTACCACCTTCAAGTAGCATGAACCACAATCTCAACTTATCTCCCTAGAAACATCAAACTGAGCACCAATTGCTGCTAACCTATTTGCTTGTTTGTTCTACTCTCTAGGAATGGAGGCAATATTGAAAGCAAGGAAATCTTCCACCAAGTCCTAGACCTTATGCTTGTAGGACTTTAGCAAAGAATTTTTTGTCAGATTCTGGCCTTTCACCTGATTTACAATCAGCTCACTATCTCCCAAAACTTGTAACTCCTTAATCCCTCTTTTCCTTGCCTATTCTAGACCATGGATAAGGGACTCGTATTCTGCAACATTGCTTGTGCAAGAAAATTAGAAATTGAAACCTAAAAAGTATCTCTCCTTTGAAGGGGAGACTAACATTGCTCCACCACTAGCTCCCAACCTACTTTTGGAACCATCAAAGTACAACTATCATAGACCTAGGTCCTCCTGGCTTGCCTTCATTATATTTGGTATGAAGGTACCCTCTTCATGTATGTAGTACACTCAAAGGTTTGCCTCCTCTATGAACTTGTAAGGGTCATGCTTGAAGTTATCACTTCCCCACTCATCCAAGAGTAGGTCTATAACTCCTTCAAGAGCAGAGAATGGAGATTGGTCTATTTGGACTCTTCTTGGTCGATAATGGTGTAGCTAACATTCGCTGCTTTGAGAAAATATGGTTTTAGATAGTCCTTGTGGAGTGGCTCATATTCAATCTTTACCTTGGTCCCATACTTGGTTCTAAAAACTAGATAGGACCAATTTGCTGCTAGATAGCCACCTATCTTAGATGTGAAGTCCCTGGATAAGCAAATTGTGAAATAAGGAGGAACATCTCCCACTACTATATCATGGGGAACTGAGAAATTTGGGCAAGCATGTAATGTCAACCTTAAACCCTTCATTATCCCAACTATTTTTGTAGGTGTCCCATCTAGTTGTAGGACTCCCTTATTCATCTCTTCATATTTTAATCCCATCTTGCCAGCTATGCACTTGGGCATTACTGAGGTATTAGCCCCACTGTCAATGATGTAGTTGTGAACTAAGAAATCCCCTATAACCAAGGACACATAAAAAGGAAGAATTTTCTCTTCTTTCTTGACCTGGCCTAAAGTGTAAGGTTGTCTATTCATCATCAAGACGTTATCAGTGCTCGCTGAGATAGCTTGTCAATCCAGCTCATGCAACTCCCTTTGTAGCATGTCCTTTTGTCCTAGTAGAGACAATGAATCCCATAAAGATATGTTCATATGCAGCTTCTTCATCTGGTCCACCATGTTGACTTGAGGACTACCTCCCTTTAAGATTTCTTTGGGGCTAATTCCAACCTGAGGTGTAGGTTGAGGGTTTGAAGGTACAAATGGCAGTCTCAAGTTTGGGACCTTTTGATTTGAGTGTGATGGAGAAGGTGCTGCTACCATTTGGGTAGTAGCCTAGGCTTCTCCCATTGCTCTCCTCTTGAATCTTGTGTTGGATGCAACACAGTCAACCTGATTGTCTGTAGCACCCACATAATTGATTGCATAAAACTCACCTTCTAGGTGGTTCATAAGAGTAGAGTCAGGCTGACTCTAATTGTTTCTTGTGCTGGGTTGCATTAGAGCCTCAAAGACTTGGGGGTGAGTGGCTCCCTAATTGTCTACATTTGGGTAATAACTTGTCATCTCATTTGTATAAATAGCTTGTTCCTGACCATATCCCATGGTTGAACAACTTGGTTGTTCATGTACCAAATTATTTTGAATGGGCACCATGACCTTAGATGATGAAGGGGGCCTGGGTTGTAGCCTTGAAATAGTCTGGTCTGAGTAAGCTAACCTTGTCCTTGATTGTAGTTTTGAAAAGGGGGTCTAGGGGCTTGACCATAATGTTGGTATCCCTGAGTTGGTCTATTGCTTTGAGCTTGTTGCCTTTTAAGAGCTACAAGTTCATTTGACATGCTCTGCAATAGACTCTTAACTTCATGAAGCTCATTGGATGGAGTAGCAGTTGGTTTCTCCATGCTAGGTAGAGGAGCTAATGTGGGAGCAATAGCCAGAATTAGAGGTAGCATTTCTGGGAAAAGTGGCATATGGGGTCTAGGGGCTATTTTCCTAGCCTATACTAAGCAATTTTTAGTTGTTATGGCTATGTCATAGGTAGCAAGTAGCACATGTCCTCCCATGGATTGTATCATAACAGCAATATCACTATTTAATGCTCTTAAATAATACAGGATAGCATAGCTAGCAGTTGGTCTTATCAAAATGGGGATTCTATCCCATGTCTTCTAAAACTACGTGTTGAAATCTTGCATATATTAGTGTGGGGCTCTTTTCATGGTCATCAGCTACTCAGCAAGTGAGAGGTGGTCGCTCTTTTATCCAAAATGGTCCATCAATTGAGTACCCAATTCATTCTAGGAATGGATTGAATTTATAGGCAAAGTCCCATAGCAGTCAAGAGCTTTGCCCTTGAGAGACAATGCCAGCAATCTAACTGTGATATTTTCTTCCGTGACATTATGAATATTATAGAGGTTAGCAATATTCTAATGTGCTCAATGACTATAATGGGCCCCTCTTCATTGAAAGAAGGCACATTTTTAAGGGCTGCTCTAGGGATTGGGTCATAATGTGGGAGATTCAAGGGGCTCCCACCACAAAAAGTCACAAAGGGTAATGCCATAGCTGGGATGGGATGTAATTGTGGCCTTGCTACATATGCATTCCTTACAACAGGTTTAGGAGGGTGGTTTGTTGAATAATGACAAGTCTTCTCAAACCTCAATCTTTTTATTGAGTTTAAAGACAATTCAACAAATTTGAAAGGGACGCCCTTAGAAGCAGACCATGGGGTAACTTTAGGCATAGGAAGTCAGACTTGTCTTTGATTAGGAAATGAAGTTCTTACCACTAGATTTTCTAGATGCTCTAAATATTTAATTTGGTGTAACAAGACCATCATCAATCTTGAAGCCTTACTAAGTTGTAAAATTGGGTCCCATCGAGCGTGCCAAAACTATTGACACAGAAGAATGCACCCTTGGCAGGGGGCTGAGCTCCTGCCTTCTTCACGTAATGATGGAAACTCTCCACTCACCTATGGGACCAGCGAAGCTAGAGGGGAGAGTCTCTAGGTAAGGGCTAGCTCCCTTTGATGCATTTGATTTGTTCTAATAAGTGCTAACATATATATATATATATATATAATGGGGGGGATGAAAAGGGAGAAAGATTTCAAGAAAACAAACTAATCTAAAGGATGCAATGCAAAAAAATGATCCGACCTTCTCACACTCACACTTAAAATCAGACAAACACATACATACACTTCAAACTGGTAGAAGGACTAGGCTACAAGAAGCTTGGCAGGGAGGCTTTAATGGAAAATACAAAAAATAGAGATTCACCAAAGGTGCTATGAAAGGCACACTGTATAGTAATTTCTTCTATTTTTGCACTTCCAAATATATCTCTCCTTATTAGCTATAGAAATGGCACCTTATAGACACCAGGTATGTTGGTGTTGAACCTATGGAAGCATCAAGAAGCAATGACTAAACACAAACTAACACTCAGACATACATAGAGATATATAACAAGGATAGAGGTAAAAAATGCATTTATTGATTTAGGTAAACATTTTCTAGGGCTATGCCTTACAAATGTGGAAAATACTTTCTCAAATGACAAGTCTTCATTATATAGAGGAAGAAAAGAGGCCCTTTGGTGCCTTTTTTAACAAGTGACCCATGCACCTTCTAAGCATTAGGATGAGGAAACCATCTGAATCTAACGCTATGTTGACTCTTTTCATGATTTGAATTTATGAGCCACATCATTTGACTACTCTCCAATGAATTTTGAAGAAAACCAATCATGTTGACCATTGTTTGTGCCTCTTTGATGATTGCATGGTAGGCACTGTGTCAACCAATGAAATAACTTCTTGAATCGACACCTTCATGTGTCACTTGGATCACTTTGTCTACTTTTGTATTATGGCCATTCTGCTATCAAGATTTGAATTTATGAGCTACACCATCCACCTATTCTTTGTTCTCTAGGCTCTTTGTCCTTTTTTTCTCCTTCAGCCCTCAGGGGAGATCTTCTGGCGGGTCACTATGTTCCTTGGGCTCCTGCCATGATTTGGCACTTAGGTAGTTCAAAAATAATAGCTACTTCACTATGTTAAATTTTATGGCTTTCGAGATGTCACCCTTGGACTCTCCTTCGGCTCTTTGGCAGGTCACTCCTTTGGGTTTTCTACTTTGGGCCTTTTTTTGTAGGCAAAATGTCTATGGGAATTAGATGCTTTGATTTCCTTTGTTTATCCCTCCTAGAAGGGAAAAGACCCTTGGATTTTTTAAGAATGGTCCATCATCCTCGGTGAGAGCCCCCTACAAGGGCACATACCCTTTGGGTGGGCTTCTTCCTTTGGGCTCTGTTACTGTGGCCTTTCAGTGAATTCCTTCAGACTTTGGTGAAATTTTGACAACTTACCTCTTTGGCTCCTTTTGAAAAGTTCTTTCCCTCCGCAAGGGCTCTTAAACCCAAGACTGCCCTCCATGAGGGTACCTATCCTTTAGCTCTTTGGACACACCCTTGAACCAAGCTGTTGAGCCAACCCATTAAACCAAAAAGTTTTAACGGTTTAATCAGTTCAATAGTTCAAGGCTGCACATCAAGCTGATTGAACCAAGCTGATAATCTATCCCTTTAAACCACTTGTTGAATCATTCACTTGAACCAATCCATTAAACTATTTTCTTGAACCAGTTTAATGGTTCAATGCTACATGTTGAGCCCATTGAACTAAGCCTTTGAAATTTTCTCACTCACCTTAGCTGTTGAACCCATGTCTTGAACTGGGGGCATTGAACCAAGTGATTAAACCAAGTGATTGAACTGGTTCAATAGTTTAATGCTGCACACTGATAAACTTGCCAAAGTGTTGAGCTAAGTTGAAGCATTGAACTAAGTGATGGACCAAGCAATTAAACTTTGTCAATGAACCAAAGCATTGAACTGAAACTTTTAAACCAAATCATTAAACCAACCTATTGAACCAGTTCAATGGTTCAATGATTCAAGTGACTATTGAGCCAAGGACATTGACCTCTTCTTTAAACTAAGTGATGAACTTGAAGATTGAACCAAGGCCTGAAAATGAAGCAATGAGCTTGAAACATTAAACCAAGGCCTGAAAATGAAACGATGAACTTGAAATGATGAGCCAAGGCTTGAACCAAGGCTAATTGAACTGTTGATTGAATTAGACCATTGAACTAGTCTGTTAAACTAGTTCAATAGTTTAACACTATGTGCCGAGCTGAGTCCTTAAACTAAATGCTGAACCTGAAGCTGCTTGAACTTTTTATTGAACTAAACCAATGAACTAAGCATTGAACTTAGATATTTAAACCAAATCCAATTAAACTAAAGATTGAACCAAGGCTTGAACCAAACCATTGAACCAAGGCTTGAACCAAACCATTGAACCAGTCCATTGAACTTTGCTGATTGAACTCTGTGTTGAACAAAAGTGTTAAACTGACCCATTGAACCAGTTCAATGGTTCAATGCTTCAAAGACACCAACTTTCTTTGTGAATTTCTTCAAAAAAAAATCTAAAGAAGCTTTGTAAAATCTTTCCCTTTTTGACTGGTTCTTCAACTATCGAAAGAAAACCTATAGAGTCCATAGAAAACCAAGCTTTGTAGAGTCCATAGAAATAGACCTGCAGAGTCTGTAGAAATTCAAGCTCTGTAAAGTCCATAAAAATAGACTTGCAGAGTCTGTAGAAATTTTGTAGAGTCTATATAAATCACTAGATTCATGCAAAATAAAAAAAATGAATTGGCCTAGAATAGCAGGGGAAGAAGGGGACTGATTTTTGGCATGTTAGGTGAAAATGGTCAACAATTAGATATAGAGATTCAGAATAGCTTGACTATATTTTGACTATGTGTGATTAGTCTGAGTGGTCATTTTAAGAGAGTTGAGTTGTGTGATTAGAGCCTATGTTGAAGTTTATAAATCACATAGAGGTATATAATAGGTCATAAAGGGTTCACACATGTGATATAATAATATGTCTATGTGAAATATTTGAGTAGTTTCCTTAGAAGTTTGAGACTATTTTTTGTGTATGAAGGCCCAAAAAGCAAGGAAACCTAATTGGTAGGTTCAAGTGTTGAGTTAGTAATTTAGGTGGTATGGACACATGAGGGAATAATAAAGGGTATATTTGAGATATTTTTGATGTGTTTCAATCTTTAATAGAAGATAAAAGTGGCCCAATGATTTAAACTTGTAATGGATAGGTGAGTAGGCCTAATTTTTTTAGGCCTCACTAAGACCTAATGGTGGTTTGGGGCTAATGAGGTAATGAATAACCTATGAAGAGTTTGGTTATAAAATTTAACATGTGTATGGGCCTATGTTAAGTTTGGTTTAAATTTTTAAAGCATCTTGTTTGACTAAGATGGGTTAAAGGAAGAGAATGGTATAAGTACAAGGTCTAATTGGACTAATTGTGTTAGTTATGTGTGTGTGGAGATAATAAAAGAAGATAACCTTTGAAATAAAAGGTATAGGTCACTAAGGACCATATAAATGTGAGTAATATTATACATGTTTATCTAATCAAGTTGATGTAGGACAACACACAATTCATTAGACCAAATGAGCCTAGAAGAGGCAATTTGAGTGAATTAGTCCTATAGATAGCTTGAGGGAGATTAGAGGAGAAAAGTGAAAAAAAAGGTGGTAATAATCAATTTAAGGGGAAAAAAAGGTTTTTAAGGTGATATATTCAAGTATCTAAGTGGGTACTTGGTTTTATAGGGGTTTGGTCCCTCCTTACAAGGTAAATCTTGTTAAAGGTCTAGTTGTTGTGGGTGCTCAGCTAGATAGGGGTAGTAGCTCCTTGTGAGATTGGTGTCTCACTAAACTAAAGGATGATTGTTCCTTGATTAGTCAGTGATATTCTAAATTTTGGATCTTTTTTTATAAGACTACAATCCATCTTGTAGGGTTTAGTGGGTTTTATTCCCCAAGAGGGTTTCCCACATATATTATGTGTTATGTTCTTGATCTTGCTATATCTTCCTTATTCATTGCAATGGTTAATTTGTATGCATCATGATTTTATGTGATAAATGTTTAAAGTTTTGTAATTGGACTAAATTTCTAGCATCACTAATTCACCCCCCTCTTAGTGATTTTACCTCTAATAATTGATATCAAAGTAGGAGTTTCTTTTCAAGTCTAACCACTTGAAGGTGATCCAAGCTAAAATATGGATAAGTAATTGAAGAAATAGAATAAAGAGTTGAAGGCTTAAGGAGAGGTTACTTATTCCTATCTAAAATTAAGTGAATAAAATTACAATTAGTTCAAGGCACTTTTTGAGAAGTACAAAGGTAAGATAAGTGAGTATGATCAAGAAAAATCTTAGAATAAGATCATGGTCTCAAGCTTTAAGGCTATTAAGGATGAGTGCATCAAGTTAAATAAAGAGATAGAATATTTGAATGAAAGATCAAGAACAAAAGACTATAAAGATAAGATTATCATTCTTTAGGATCAATTAAGGGTTACAAAGACAAATCTAAGTTCAAAAAAGGAAGAATGCAAACATCTCAAGACTCAATTAAAAGAGACAAATGCCAAGTTGAGTTTAAATCAATGTGAATATGATGAGTTGAAGCTGAATTTTGATTATATAAATATTATTGAAGAATAAGCATATATATTTAAGGATGACATGGCTAAAGAATCTAAGAGGGATAAGGAGACTATCCAAGTTCTCAAAATTCAGTTAGAGGCTACAAATTCAAGTATGAGAGCTAAAGAGGATGAGAGTGTTCAATTAAAGACCAAGATAGATTCATTAAAGGATGTGTTATCACTTAGATTTTAACCCCTTGAGAAGATTCCTAGCTCTCCTCATCCAAGTTTCACAATAGAAACATCTCTTTTGATATTGGTGACAAATCATTGTGAAGAATCTCTAGAAGGGTTAGTTCCCTTGATGTAATCTTTGAAACACTTTATTACCTATAAACTTTTGAATGAAAAGGGTTGATAAAACAAATAAGAAAGATAAAATAGGTTCTAAACCAATAGTATATCTCCTCATATTTACTTAATTTTACCACTTAGATTAAAACAAATCTTATTTTACATAAAACTCATAACATAAGGTATATTGTTACATCAGTGTTTCATTAGCTAGGTTCAAGAGGCATTTTGATGCTTAAGAGGGTAATGAAGGATTCATTTATAGGATAGAATCATGAAAAAATTATAATACACCTATACACTTATAAAATAACACTAATAAATACCTACAATAGTTTCTCTTTTGCACATTTGGTGAACAATCAAGGATAACATGCTAGAAAAGATAATCTTTTACTAGACAAGACAAACAAGATTGCATTAACACTAAATTGAATAGCATGTGAGTAGGAAAAATCACTTTTTTATTTATTCAAGAGTACTTTAAGTACAAATTTGGCTAGAATTTCCTCATTAACTAATGGAGGTTTCTCAATAGAGCCAAAAGAGTCCATATTTATAGCTTTTAAGAGAAAAACAAGGAAAAGGAAGACCAAAGGTCACTTAGACATGTGTAAATATAATAAAATAGTCTAAAAATTCATGATAAATGGATTTTAATGAACCATTCAATTTCATGGGTTCAAAATTTCCATAAAACTCATGAAACTAATGAAAAGTGTCTTAAAATTCCTTATCCTGGCTTAAAAAACTACCTTCATCATTTTGACATATATGAATGTCCCACCACTAGCTAAGGATAGGTCTGATGATGTGAATAAGATGGAATGACTTCATACATGAAATTACATTAATTGGTTCCATATCTACTCCTTTGAAAGGTCTTGGAATGAAGTAATCATTGTCTGTAGTCTAGAAAACTCCTTATTTCAATCACCCCTCACACTTGGCCTTAAAAATGCCTTAATTTTTCCATAAAAATAAATGGGAGGGAGTGAGTGACACTTGGAAAGACCCTAAATTTTATTATAATTATAAAATTCACCTTAAAAAGACATCCATTTGAGTTTTCCACACTTTTCACTCTTATGCTCACTATACCAGTTTTGACTGGCTAAAAGGAGAGCTCTAGCTAGGTAGATTAGAAGTTTTTTCATATAATAAAATGACCATATTAAGTTATAATAGGTCTTTATCCTCCCTCCAAACTTTATTTCATCTTCTAAAATCTCTTAGAACCTATAAAACATAGAAAATGGTGAGTAAAACACTATTTTGCATGCTATCCATATAGTTCTACATCTTTACATGGGTGAGAGCCTAAGTGAGTTTGGGTGGCTCTCCAAACCCATTTTCCTCATTAGGTTCTTCCAAGGGTTTTACTAGGGTTATAGAAAAAAAATTCTTAACCATTGTTCATGTATGGCACATTTAAGTTTCAAACCAATTCCATAAATTTATTGTTGAGGAACCTCTATAACTCCCCCTAACCCCTTTTTTTCCCATCTAGAGCCTTAGCAAAGATATGAGATTTACAAGTTGACCTATCAATCTTGTTTTTCCACTTTATTATATGATTGATCTATCTCTAGGCCAAAAAATTTATTCCTATAAGTTTATTTGCATAAAAAAAGCTTATACATTTCTAAATGCACTCCATAAACATGCCCCAATCATCTGGATAGCTCATCAAGGACTATAAATGAAGGTAGATCCCTAATTGGCTCTAAGTCTCCTTAGGTTCTAATGGGCTTAGCATACCCCCTATTATATTAGATAAATTTGGCATCTATAACATGATTATAATGGTTAATTATGCATGTTCACACCTCATTCATACTCATAAATCTAGAAAATAACCTTTCAAACACTCATTTAATCTCTTTTCCTCTCTTTTGTAAATTAATCCTAGTGGAAATTTGCCTAATTAGATTGTGTACATAAAAATTAGGTTATCCTAAAGGTTTAAATATTTTTTTAGTGTTCCTAATAATCCATACATCTTCCATACACATACCCTAATGTTCATTGAAGATCCCAAGGCCTCATATTAAGTCCTTTACTCATTTTGGCACCCTTTTCCTATTTTGTCAAAGTTCTAATTTTCATGAGTGGCTGATATTTGAGACAAATTAGAGATATATATCCCTCATCCCCATGGAAAAACTAAAGTCTTTGGAGTTTTATAGGGTCTTAATGAGGATATATACCAAAGTTCAATGCCAAACTCCCTCATTTAAGTACCTAACCAACTCAATTTGTTTTAAAAAGGGGCTAAAAAACCATATTTTCCTACATTTTTCTTCAAATCCACTTTTGGATGACCTATCCAAACCAATTCCATGCTTATATGTTATCTAAAAATGATCCCCACCTTTAAATTTTTCTCATGTCACTTTTGAAACCATCCAAAACCCTTCTCTTTAGTGGATTCTTCATGTTTTCTCATTGGGCAAAGGTTTTCTAGCCTTCTTGTATGGATTGTTGTTAATATGCCAAGTGAGGAAAACATTTAATAAAATTATAAATGTCTTGGGCAAGTTATATCACCTATTGGATCATCATGAACCATTTTGTGGTTAATGAAACCCACTTTTTCTTTCTATGTAGTTTATATCTCATTTTAGTCCTTGCTTGCTTAGACACTACTGTAGGTGAAAATAGGGGTCTAAGATCCTATGTAAGCTTGTTTCCTTCCTTTAAATGGTCTCATAACATCAACCACATGTTAATTTAGATTATTTTTCACTGATTTCACCAAGACTAGACTCTAGCATCATACTAATGCACCTTTTTGCCATTGAGACTAGGTCCCTACCTGTAAGACTAAGACACTTTTGTAGTGGTCTATTGTAGGTTACCATATTCTTTATTAGAACCAATTTTGGGTGTATAAAGGTCCATTTTGTTTTATCTTGGGTTCAAATCATGTCTACCAAATAATCTCCCTCTTTATAAGCCTTCAAGGCATCTTTTTGCATCAACTTACCAAACCCTACTTAGGTTGAAGTATCCTATATATAACCCTACCTATAGATGTATAAAAGGGGTCTCCTTAATTTTATAATGATATTCATAAACTCATTGAAACTCTTTCTAAGGTTAAAACATAATTTTCTTACTTTCACTTACTAATAAACTTTATTATAAACCAAAATAATGCTCTTTATCCTTGACTGAGATGCTTCCTTTCTTAGGATTTTGTTGTAGGTCATCACAGGGGTTGATTGAGTGATTTAATGAGGAAAAGGACTTTTTAATCTACCTTGAAACTTTCAACACTATCTACTTATCTCACAATCACTTTGGATGGATTAAACCTTATAAAATATGCACAAACCTTTTTTCATTTACTTTATTTGTCTAACTTGATTGAGACACTTGTAGGTGTCATTTCCTTGCTTGAGGGTACCTATAGGTAGCATAGGAGGTAAATAAAAATCCATATCAACCTTTATCTTGATGACTTTGGTCCCATTTTTATTTATTATTATATCCTAGTCATTTCCTTCATGGAGTTATGATAAATATTTCTCCTCAAGGTAATACAGGCCATTGACTACTACATGTCTATAAACATCATTAAGGTTTTTAAGTGTGTTTTTAGGTGTGTTTGAGGCTCTAAAAAACATCTTTCCCTTGTAATTTCATCCTAAAATTTGGTAGGGTATTTTTCCAATGGTATGGTTATGATGTTCACTCTATTATATATTTTGAAGCCTCTTGAAAATATGCTTTATAATGTCCACCAAAACCTCCTAGAGTTCTATTTTTCTCCTTTAGGGATTCCATCCCCAATCACAATCTTTGAACTTCCAACATGATTCCATGTTTCCTTTGTATTCTAGGATCTTTATATGGGTTTTTCAAGGCCTTATTTTCAAGAAAATGAAAAAAAGGACTATGAAATTGCTTTAGCCTTTTTGTACACACCTAAACTCATGCTCAAACACCTATGGAAGATTATTTTGAGAATCAAACAATGGATTGGGGTATGAAACACTAAGAACCATTAATATGAAAGAGACTCACATGTAGTTTATGAACCTCCAAATTCACTTTAAGAAAAAACAAGGAGTTTTGACACATATCCATCTCCCCTTACACTAGAATGACATCATCAAGGGCCTGTAAGTGCATGTTTTAGGTAAAATATATGGGAAGAGCATATATTTGAGGTAAAAATGGTGGTGAACTAGCTAAAAAATACCTAAATTCCATATTAAATCTTCAAAAAAGTGGTCTCCCTCCTTTGAAACTTGGTACTAGCTTCAAAACACCTATTACAACATGGAGACACTTTCACCTGTGTGAAAAAGAGTAGACATATGCACCAAATGGCTTTTTGGCATGACATATGATCATGTGATCAAAATTTTAACTTTATAAAACATGAAAAATGACCTTAATCAACTCTTCAAGTATTGGATAGAATAATACAACTCCATTACAACCTCATAGACATGATGAACCAGTTTATACATAACACTACAACTATAAATGTGTAAGGAATTGACCATGGAGGGGAACAAGATAGAAATTAATCCAAGGAGTGACATGGTGAAGTTAAACATGAAAATAGATGGTCACATGAGATAAAGGCTTATATAAAACCATTTCCATGATGTATGAGACACCTACAGGAGAACACACTCAGAGAACAAGAAGTATTCTAGCTTAAATTACATTTGGTACCATCCTCTTGCAACATGAACCAAATTACTCATGTAAACACCATGGAACCTAAAAAAATAATTTATACCATGTGATAAGGAAGTATACATGCTCTGTATCAAACATCACCAACTGGTTTGTACATATTGTCATAAATTGAGCAAAACCTATAGGGTGCACCAAATAGCTAGTAAAAGGACACATTAAACTTGTTATCAATGGTTCATAAAGCATAGTTTACAAATATTAAAAATACACATATGAAAATTAATTTATCCTAGTGTAATATCATCTCCCAAATAATTTGTCTTGATACTACCTATGCTTCATGTACCGAGCAAAAACCTGAGGGTCACTTTAGTCTATCTTAAAAAACTAGAAATGTTTATAATAGTTTTGGATTAAAAATGACACTTATAGATCAAAAAAATCTTAGATGTGAGCTTTATAAATATGATGATACCCCCCATGATCTTCCACACATGGCACACTTCCCTATGTGTCATACAAGTTCCATTTTCCCTCTTTTTTAATTGATTTCTATAATTTTAGTTAGGGAAACTACAATATTCTAATGTGAATAAAATATATGACACTCATACTGACCTCTTGTACATTTTACATGAAGGTAATACACCTAGGCACCTTAATAAATGTGCTATTTGCATTAATGACCCTTACAAGTACATAAAATGACCCCAAATGGACAAATTGATTAATGTGACTAAGACTAAAGCCAAGATGACCTCAAATGACATCATATAACAAGTAATACTTCCCATGAAAACATATTAGGACCCTTTCAATTGTTTAAAATGAAAAAAAATTCCTAGGGGTTCCCAAATTTAACCAAAAAGTCAAATTTGGTCAACAAAATGGTGACTCATAAGGGTAGTATGCCTACTATACTAAGGACTAGTATCCTTATGATAATAAGGGCCAATGGATTCAATGGATTCTTGAAGACAACTAGCAAGGAATTTCATAAAAATAAACACAAAGCAAACACACCACACCAACAAAAATTAAGATAGGGTAAGACATAAAGCAAGACAAAAGACAAGACAAAATTCACACATATGCATAAGAACTTAAGGAAGACAAGGAAAGAAAAAAACTATGTATAAGGAGAGAGGAGAACCTTAGTAAAAATGTTTGAGATATATCCCATTGATTGGGATATGAAGATCCTCTCCATCCAACCTTGAGAGTTGGAAAGAATTGTGTGATAACATATGGGCCACTCCACAAAGCATCAAACTTTATGTGTCTTCTAGGTTTGGCCCTATATTCATCCCACTTTAGAATAATTTATCCCTCTTTGAAATTTATTTTCATTGATTTATTATCAAAGTATCTCTTTGTTTGTTCTTGGTGAGCTCTCATAGTTTGATTTTCTTGATCTATTGTCTCCTCAAGCTCCATAAACTCACACAACTTAACTTCCATGCTCCCATTATCCATAAATTGTAGCTAATAAGTAAGGTATAAGGATGGTAACTCAAATGAAATAGGTATTCTATCTTATCTCCCATTAAAAAGTGTGTATGGTGAGTTTCTAATTGCTCTCTTTGGGGTAATCCTATCATCCCAAAGGGCTATCTTCAACTCGGAATGTCAAGTCATTTAGTTCTCCTCCATTGTTATCTTTATAATCCTGATCATATTAATATTTGTGGACTCATCTAGTCCATTCCCTTGTGGATGGTAGTTGGAGGAGGTGCTAATATATATGTCATGCTTCAAATCCCATTCACTTCTCTTCATTCCAAGAAAAGTCAATCCATTATCTAGAATTATTTTTGAAAGAGCCCCAAACCTTGTTAATATACCTTAATAGAAGTCTAAAACTTATTTTTAATTTTCCTCCTTGAGAGCTACAGCCTCTACTCATATTGTAAATTAATTTATAGCAGACAACACACACTTCTGACCAACACTAGAAGGTGGATTGTGTTAGGATTGTGGAGCTAAAAGCTTCACTGATGCAAACAAGAGAGGAGGTTGCTGAAGGTTGCTGAGTTGCAAAAGAAGTTGGGGTCGGTCTGATCAGCCGACGTCGGCAGGATAGCACAGAGAAGCAACCGACGTCGGTCATATATCGGCCGACGTCGGTCACCTCCAGGCGGATAGGGACCGGCGTCGGTCGCCTGTGTGGTTCGACTGCGAGCTATTTACGGGCAGTTAGCTAACGAACCAAGTGTTTGCATGATGAGTGCTAATTTTAGACTCATAGCTGCGGATCTAATTATTGTAATTAGATGTCTAATCATTGTTTGGATGAGATCTATATAATAGACTCATGGTTGTATTGGAAAAGTGTGCTAGGGAGTAAGAGAGCATAATTATAAGCTCTTTCTGTGTGTGAGGTAGAGCTATGGTGCGTTCCTCCTAGTGCCACAGTACCAGGTGTGTTGGTGCTGGATTGGAGAGCCAGCTGGGTTCTTCAAGAGTGTAGGATCTTGGTCACAGTTGCATGGCCTATATAGGAGATCTACATGGTAAGTAAGATCGTTGACCTGCAGGTGTATGTGTGTGCAAGGTCGAGGTTCATAGGTGAATAGAACCATTGCTTGATTTGCAGGTGTGCAAGGTCATACAGACAGCAACACAATAGGGAGCAGTATCAGGCAGGATCTACTTGGAGTACAGGTGTGTACTCGGATAGAGCAAGAGGAAGGCAAGGGAGTTCCTTCCATAAGTATGGTCTGTTGAATTGCAGGTTGTTGCAGATTCATGGGAGATCTACTTGAAGTACCTTGAGTACTTGTGGAGCACGTGGAGTGCTTGTGGAGTGCGTGGAGCACTTGTGGTGTGCGTGGAGCACGGGAGGTGAACACCAACTCTGTATTTGAGTTGGGTGTTGGGACCTGTGAGAGGGAGAGCTTTGGGGAGAAGAAGTACTGTTCACTTGAGGTGTGGGAAACCTCTGTAAGGTGGTGGAGAAGAAGTGGCATCTTCTTTATTGTATTCTTTTCTGTATAAAGTGTTAATACAATTTGGTATTGTCTCTCATATCATGTGTTATTCTGAATTCTAGTTACTTGGTGAATCTGGTTAATTTCCGCATATTAAGTTGCTTGGTATTGGTAATCAAATTGTGTGCTTCTGGTTTATCTCCCAACAAGTGGTATTAGAGCCTTGGTTGTAGGTTCTTGAGCTTGATACCAACAAGTGGTATCTGAGCTGAGGTTGGAGGAAGCAGGTTTTGTGTTTGGTTACAGGTCACTCTCAGGGGTTTCTGATCGAGTGGGAGTAGAGCAACAGCAGATCAAAGTAAGCTAATAATGGAGGAGTTGAAAAGCACAGATGGTCACTCACGGTCCTATGGAAAGAAAGAGCAGGTAAAAGATTATTGCTGGTTGGTAGCAAATCAGCATGAAGAAACTGAAGATACAGATGTAGCAGGTGTTGTTGCACAGGATGTGTTTGCAGGTTTCTTGGATAAAGTTGAATCTTGGATAAAAGATTCGGTTGCCTCTTTCCATGTAGTTCCAGGTAGAGGAGCTGGTAAGCCTTGCCAAAGAATTGGCAAAGGAGAAGTGAAGCTGAAATTGCAGGCAACCAACACACAGGTGTTGATGAATGTCATGCAGGTCCCAGGTTTGGAGATATGGCTAATTTCTTCAGAAAGATTGGGTGATGAGAGATGCACAAGAACTCTCACAGTGGATGCACTTGAATTAGCTGGTGGTAAGAAAACAGGTATCCTTTATCTACTTGTTTATATTACTGATTCTTCTTTTGTTGCAGAGACGTGGCTTCGTAGGCTTGGTCACATGAGCAGGAAGGAGATGCATGTTCTTAAGCAGAAGACAGATATATTTGACAGGCTTAAGAACTGGAAAGCCTTGGTGTTTATGGAGGAGATGGCGGACAGAACCCAGTGGATGTGGCTGGATACTTCTGAGTAGGGCAGTTTGGACATGGATTTTGATTCAAAGAAGCTCGCGGGTAAAAAGTCATCACTCACAGGCGAACACAGGTACCGATGTCGGTCAGGAGGAACCGGCGTCGAACAGACAGGTGCCGAGGTCGGTCATGTGCAGACTGACGCCGGCGATGTCGGGCAGGGTAAGACCGATGTCGGTCATGGGACCGATGTCGGCAGTATGTAAGACCGATGTCGGTTAGAGGACCGACGTCGGCAGAAGGGACACCAGCGCAGGCAGGTTGGTAGTCAGGTACAGACGCATGGAACCGACGTCGGTCGGATGCAGACTGTGGAGTGACCGAGGTCGGTCACTGTAACAAATTTTGGGTGAACAGCAAGCTGTCAAGGAGTCTCAAACACCCATACGGAGGACTGAAGGCATAAGTAGGCCCTCAAATTCGTTGTTCCTCTTCTTCATACTTGTTGCTGATTGTAGAGCAGGAAGGATCTAGGAAACAGGTGTGAGCTTGGCATGGATGAGGATGTGATTCCTTGGAGGAGAACCAGACAGGTGTGTTTTGGTAGGGTTGCCAGCAAGTATAAAAGCACAGAGACGAATGGATTCCTTAGTAGAAGAATAGAGAGAATGGATACGTGAGACGGAAGACCAGGTATATGGTCTTGTGGAGCTGCAAGACAGTGGTACCAGGTTTGACAGGTGGAGGACGGAGCATGGCTTCAGTCAATGTCAGGGTATCTACTGTGATTTGACTTACCAGGGGGATGGTGATTGCAACACCATTCTGTTGCTGTATGTGGATAGTATGCTAGCTAGCAGGGGTGTACATACAAGGTTTTGCTGAGCTAAGGGTAAGATTAGTTCAGTGGCATGTCAGGAGGAGTTTGGAGCAGCGGAATTCTTTGACATGGGAGACATGGAGATCACAGGTTGATTTTGTCTCGAGTGGGAGCTGATGTGAATCAGGTGTTGGCGAGGTTCAGGATGCAGATCCGGAGCACACTAAGGGCTGGACAGGTACAGTGTCCGAAATCACATGAGGTCTGGTATAGACCTGAGTATTCCCATGCAGTGGGAGCTGTCAGAGAGTTAGGAGCCAATTCGGGGAAGTGGGTTCTCAGGTTTTCTGAGAGGGACCGGCAGTAGGTGTTGCTACGCAGGGTCAGGACTTCACTACAGGTGTTGTAGGTTCGGATGTGGCAGGTTACTCAGATGACAGGTGGTACACCACGGGATGTGTGGTGGGTTGTCTTCAGGTGGGAGCTTGAAGAGGGATACAAACTAGGAAATAGATTAGACAGAGTACAGGTACAGGTACAGTGCAGCTGTTTATCTCCAAGTGGGAGATTGTTAGGATTGTGGAGCTAAAAGCTTCACTGATGCAAACAAGAGAGGAGGTTGCTGAAGGTTGCTGAGTTGCAAAAGAAGTTGGGGTCGGTCTGATCAGCCGACGTCGGTGGGATAGCACAGAGAAGCAACCGACGTCGGTCATATATCGGCCGACGTCGGTCACCTCCAGGCGGACAGGGACCGGCGTCGGTCGCCTGTGTGGTTCGACTACGAGCTATTTACGGGCAGTTAGCTAACGAACCAAGTGTTTGCATGATGAGTGCTAATTTTAGACTCATAGCTGCGGATCTAATTATTGTAATTAGATGTCTAATCATTGTTTGGATGAGATCTATATAATAGACTCATGGTTGTATTGGAAAAGTGTGCTAGGGAGTAAGAGAGCATAATTATAAGCTCCTTCTGTGTGTGAGGTAGAGCTATGGTGCGTTCCTCCTAGTGCCACAGTACCAGGTGTGTTGGTGCTGGATTGGAGAGCCAGCTGGGTTCTTCAAGAGTGTAGGATCTTGGTCACAGTTGCATGGCCTATATAGGAGATCTACATGGTAAGTAGGATCGTTGATCTGCAGGTGTATGTGTGTGCAAGGTCGAGGTTCACAGGTGAATAGAACCATTGCTTGATTTACAGGTGTGCAAGGTCATACAGACAGCAACACAACAGGGAGCAGTATCAGGTAGGATCTACTTGGAGTACAGGTGTGTACTCGGATAGAGCAAGAGGAAGGCAAGGGAGTTCCTTCCATAAGTATGGTCTGTTGAATTGCAGGTTGTTGCAGATTCATGGGAGATCTACTTGAAGTACCTTGAGTACTTGTGGAGCACGTGGAGTGCTTGTGGAGTGCGTGGAGCACTTGTGGTGTGCGTGGAGCACGGGAGGTGAACACCAACTCTGTATTTGAGTTGGGTGTTGGGACCTGTGAGAGGGAGAGCTTTGGGGAGAAGAAGTACTGTTCACTTGAGGTGTGGGAAACCTCTATAAGGTGGTGGAGAAGAAGTGGCATCTTCTTTATTATATTCTTTTCTGTATAAAGTGTTAATACAATTTGGTATTGTCTCTCATATCATGTGTTATTCTGAATTCTAGTTACTTGGTGAATCTGGTTAATTTCCGCATATTAAGTTGCTTGGTATTGGTAATCAAATTGTGTGCTTCCGGTTTATCTCCCAACAGATTGATCAGTCTTATGAAATCCAAACCCCATTACATAAAGGGTTCAATAAATTGAATTGGATGAAGAGGAAATATAGAAATATTCTGTTTACCATCAAATAGATCACATTTTGGTCACTTCCTTACCTAAGCATGGGTGTATTTGAACATATTAGGCCAAAATTATCCAGCCCTCATAATCTTAGCAGTTATGGGTCTTGGAGTAAAGTGACCACTAGTTGGTCCATCATGAAACTCAAATATTAATTTATCAATATTATCTAATACAACACACCTCAATAACACACCTAAAAATTAATTCTTAAACAATACTCATTTAATAATTACATAAGGAATGGATTACAATCTAAAGTACCTTCTTCTAACTCTATTTAAGCCTTGTGAAAACTCACTAGTTTGAAGAAAATAGATCATTTATTGTGTCCAATTTCTCATTGATGAAGGAAAAAATGTCATAGGTTCATCATGTAGTGCTAAAACATCCTCTTTTTTATCCTTAAAATTTGAAGCAAGATGCTCACATAACCCTTTCCATTTCACTAGCTTGGTTGTCTTGATTTCCACATCATACTCCATCATTTTTGTGATCCAACCAGCCATCTTTTCATTCAAATATCTACTCTAAAGGAAGTATTTGACACTATTATGAGGTAAAAATATGTGAATATTTTTGTTATACAACATATGCCTCAAATTTTTTAGACTCCTAACAATTGAAAGTACTTGCTTCTCAATATAGGTGTATCTTATCTCATAGCCATCCAAAATTTGACTAAAGAAGGCAATAGGATACTCTAAATTTTACTTATTTTATTGATTAATCATGGTAGATATCACATATTCATTTCCAAATTGATACAATTTTAAATCCTTTGAGAAATTAGGACTTGTAAGAGTAGGAGCTTGGGCAATGGCTTGTTTAATCTCCTCAAAACTTTCCTTCCTTTTTCTAATCCAAGTGAACACTTCATCATTACTTAGAATAGAGGTTAGATGCTTGAAAAGATTATAAAAATTAGGAATTAACCTCCTTATGAAATTAATTTTCCCAAAGAAACTTTTTAAACCTTTTTTGTGTTTGGGCAAAGACAATGCCAAGATGGTACTCACCCTTTCAGGATCAATTAATAAGCCCTTCTTGGAGACAGTGAATCATAAGAGTTTGTCTTCATGGATATAAAATACACATTTATTTGGGTTTATATAAATTTAAAACTCTCTACACCTCTCAAAAATATGTCTTAGGTGGTTAAAATTATCCTTCATATCCTTGAAGAAAAATTGTTACATCATCAAGATACACGAACACAATGTCATTGATTAGTCCTTGAAAATACATATCCATTACTCATTGAAATGTATCTATATCATTATAAAATAAAAAATTCATTTACCTATAATCATATTTACCTCATTTAATATTAAATGTTGTCTTATATTGGTCACTTTCCTTCACCAAAATCTGATTGTACCTAGAATACCCATCAAGGAGAGAAAACCTTTCACTACCTACCACAACTTGCAAGATTTGTTCCATGGAAGGGAGGGGATTATTATCCTTCAAGGAAAATATATTCAAGTCCATAAAATCAACACAAAACCTGATATCTCCATTATTCTTCCTAATAGGGACTAAGTTTGCCAACCAAGATGAATGCTTAATAGGAAAGATGATTTTAGACTCAATCAACTTAATGAGATCTTTCTTTATGAGGGGCTCAATCTTAGGATTTATTTTCCTTTGTATTTGATTTATAGGATTATAATTTTCATCTAAATATATGTTATTTTGAGATAAGTTTGGGTTAAATCCTTTCAATTCACTATATTCCCATACAAAGACATTAGAAAAATCCTTGCATAACTCAACAAAATCATGCTTCTCTTCACTAGTACATACCATTCAAAGTGAAAGAAACTTTTCCTTTAATATTTGTACTTTCTCATAGTTATATTTATTGGTAAACATGCTTACCTTCTCTTTATTTAGCTGGTCATCATCACTAAATATGCTCTCAAGAGTGAATAGGCCTTTAGGAAGTTTGTTGGACTTTAATTGGGCAATCTGCCCTCCATATTGCTGTTATAGTTTTGATTGATTATTTATATAAAACTCATCCTCTTCTTGTGAAAAAAGTTTTATTTGTTTATCATTATCAATAAATTGTCAATTAGTGACATTATCTAGTATGGAGGGTCTTACAATTACCTTGAGATGTGGATGGTTCTTATCCTCTTTTATACCTTTTGGAACATCAAACTGAGATCCAATTGCTACCAACCTATCAATGTGTTTTTTTTCCTCTTTTATGATGGATTTGATGTTGAAATATTTAAAATCATCCATAATATCCCACACTCTATGCTTATAGGACTTAATCAAAGAGTTTTTAGTCAAATTTTGTCCTCTAACTTGGTTCAAAAGAAATTCACTTTCACCATACACTTGTAACTCTTTAATACCTCTTTTCATAGCACATTAAAGGTCATGAATGAGTGCCTCATATTATAAAAAATTAAAAGTAAAATATAATTGAAATATGAAAGTGGAATAGCACCTTTCCTTAGAAGGAGAAACCAACATTGCTCCACCACCTATCTCGATCTTACTTCTTGATCCATTAAAGAAAAGATACCATAAACCATTTATATATATTCAAATGGTTTCATCAAATTTAGAATGAAAGAGTCCTCCTCATTCATACAATACACCCCAATACCAGATTCCTCTATGAATTTATAAGGATCATGATCATAATGTTCATCTCCCCATTCATCTAAGTATAAATCAGAAACTCCTTCAAGGGAAGATGTTAGAGATTGGTCTATGTGAAGTTCTTCATAAATGATGGAATCATTGACATTTGAAACTTTAGGTGTGTAAGGATCCAAGTGATTATGATGAATACATTCTGATTCAATCTTCACCTTAGTACCATACCTTGTCCTACATACCATGTTAGACCAATTGGCAGCCAAGTATCCACCTATCTTAGCTGTAAACTCTCTTGACAAATAAAGAGCAAAGTATAAAGGTAATTATACTACAAACACATCATTAGTAATTTAAAATATAGGACAAGCATGTAAGATCAAATTCAAATATGTAACTACACCCAAATTATTGTCTAGTGATCCATCTAATTATAAGACTCCTTTAGTCATTGACTCATATTTGAGGCTTAGTTTATCCATAATACACTTGAGCATAACTAAAATACTAGGTCCACTATCTATGATGTAATTATGAACCAATAAATAACCAATGACTATAGATAGGTATAAGGGAGTATTTTTTTTCTTTCTTCTTCACTTGACCATCTATACATTAGGATTCATTAATTAGGACACCATTTTCATTCCTAGATGAACTAACTTACTTACCTAATCCTTGAAATTCCTTTTGGAGAATATATTTCTACCCTAGTATTGTAAAATAATCCCATTATGATATGTTCATGTGTAGCTTCTTCATCTGGTCCACAACATTAATATAATAATTTCTCACCTTTGGGGGTTCCTTAGAAATACTAACTCCTTATGATGTAGCTTGTGAAGGTGTGTAAATAGGAGCTATCTTTAAATTCTAAAACTTTTGACCTTCTTGCACTCTACGAGTTACATTTGACACAATCACCATTATATATGATGTGGGGATCAAAATAGGTCTTTGAGTTTCTCCTTGTTTCTCTTCAACAACCCTTTTCTTAGACCTAGTGTTAGAGAAAACACTAGTATTTATATTTCTTAAATTCCCTAAGTGATTAATATCACATAACTCTCCCTCCAGATGATTTATGAGGGTAGAATCAGATTTAAGTTAACCATTATCCATTTCAATTTTCATTGGTCCCTCAAATCTTGGTACTTAGGAATCATTATTTCCTTGTATTGTCATGGTTTAATTGTGCATTTCATTTACATAAGCAAGTTGTTCTTAATTTTTATCAAAATATGGATATCATGGTTTTTCTTGAACCAATCTATTTAGTGTGGGAAAAATAGGGTTATAATATGAGGGATAACTAATATTATATCTTTGAGAATGCCTAACATGAGTGATTTGACCTTGTCCTTGCATATTACTTTGAAAAGGAGGTCTATTGGTTTGCCCAAACTGATTATAAGGTTGGTATGTCCTATAAACTTAGGATTCTTGCCTTTTGAGGGGAAAAAATCATTAGTGACACTTTTTATAAATATTTTAACTTTATGGATCTCATTTTAAGGGGTAATTGCAGGGCTTTCTTAACTAGGAAAATGAGCTAAAGTGGGCAATGCAACTTGGCTAGGAAGCTGAAAATTAGGGAATAGTGGCATTGGTAGCCTAGGCTGAATATTTCCTACTTGAACAAGATAATTATTAGAATTTATGGATTTCTCATAGGTAGTAGGGAGTGTATTCACAACCATGGATTAGATCATTATAGCTACATCGTTATTCAGTGCTTTTAGTTAGTACAAAATGCATAGTTTAGAGTAGGTCTCACAAGGGCTAGGATCTTATCCCATGTTTTATGAAATCTAGTGTTAAAATATTGAATAAAATATTGTGGTTCCCTCATGATAGTGGTTAATTACTCAACTGGAGATATATGATCACTCTTCTCTCCAAACCTCTTAGTTAATAGATCTCCTAGTTCATCCCATGAACCAATAGAATTTTTAGGTAGAGTCACATACCAATCCAATGCTTTTCCTTTGAAAGACAATGTCAAGAACCTAATAGAAAAATTATCTTAAATGATATTATGTATATTATAAAAGTTTTATATGTTTTTAATATGTTCAATAGTATTAATAGGACCCTCTCCACTAAATGATGGAACACTCTTAGGGGTTGCTCCTAGAATTTGGTCATATTAGGAAAGATTCAAAGGAGAAGATCTGGTGAAGAATACAAAAGGTTAGTTTTTAATGATATTTTAATGTTTAAATTGAGTATTAAGGGTTTAACTAAACAATAGCTTAGAATTCTTAAACACTAACTCTCTGGAATAAGGATGAGTATTCACAAACTTAAACCTTTTGGTAGAATATAGAGGTAATTGCACAAACGCAAAGGGTATACCTTTAGTAGTAGAACTAGTGATCACCTTTGGCATAAAAATTATAAACTTATTAGAAACCAAAGATTTGAAAACCTTAGTGGAGTCACCAGGTATAGAATATAGAGGCTCTTATAGCTATAACTATGCCAAGACCAACACCAATATTAGAAAATCTTCTAGGACTTAGAGTCAAATTGGGTATGCTAAAAACTATTATCACTTATACTTTCACCACTTGAGGAGATGCATATATATCCTCATCCAAATGGCATAATTTAAACATATATTTTTTTATGGGTGACAATTCATTGAGATGAGTCTCTAAAAGGGCTAGTTCCCTTGATGCAATATTTGAAACACTTTCTTACCTATAAAATTTTAGATGAAAAGGGTTGATAAAACAATTTAAAAAGATAAAAAATGTGATGCACCAATAGTATATATCATCCTATTGACTAAAATTTTACCACTTAGATCAAAACAAATATTTTTTACATAAAACTCACAACATAAGGTAGATTGTTACATCATCATTTCATAAGCTAGGTTCAAAAGGCATTTTGATGATTAAGAGGGTAATGAAGGATTTGTTTATAGTATAAAATAATTAACCACTTATAATAGACATATATAATTATAAAATAACACTAAAAAATACCTAAAACAATTGATATTTTGCACATTTGGTGAATAATCAAGGATAACATGCTACAAAAGATTATCTTTTACTAGACAAGACCAAAAAGATTGCACTAGCACTCAATTGAACAACATGTGAGTAGGAAAAATAAATTTTGTATTTATTAAAGGGTCCTTCAAGTACAAATTTGGCTAGATTTTCCCCATTAACCAATGGAGGTTGCTCAAAAGAGCTAAAAGAGTCCATATTTATAGCTTTTAAGAGATAAACAAGGCAAAGAAAGCCCAAAGGTCACTTGGACATGTGTAAATATAGTAAAATAGGCTAAAATTTAATTATAAATGGATATGATACAAACCATGCAATGTCAAGGTGTATAAATGTCTATACAACTCATGAAACTAATGAAAAGTGTCTCAAAATTCCTTATCTTAGCTCCATAAAATTCATTCATCATTTGGACTTGTTTGAACATCCCAGCACTAATTATTGATAATTATTATTTTTGGAATAATATGTAAGGCCTCCAATAATGAAATTACATGCATTGGTTTCATTCCTAATCCTCTGGAAACTCCTAGAATGAAGTAATCACTATCTATAGTATAGAAAACTCCTTGTTTCAATCACCCCTCACACTTGGCCTCAAAAATGCCTTCAATTTTCCATGAAAATTCATGGGAGGGATTGAGTGAAACTTATAATGACCCTTTATGGTCATATAATTCTTAAATTAACCTTAAAAAGTCATCCATTTGATTTTTCCACACTTTTCACTCTTGTGCTCACTATGCCAATTTTGACTAGCTAAAAGGAGAGATCTATTTAGGACACTTATAATTTTTTTCATAGAATAAAATGACCATATGGAGATATAATATGTATTTAACCTCCCTTAAAACTTTATTTCATCTTCTCAAACCTTCTAGAACCTATAACAAAAAATTGTAAGAAAAACATAGTTTTGCATGTTGTCTATATAGTTTCATACATCTTCTTTGAATGGGTGATATCATAAGTGAGTATTATACATTATCCAATAGGTTTAATTTCTAAATTATTCCATTTTTGTGGCTCTCCAAGATCCTTTTCCTCGTCAGGTTCTTCCAAGGGTTTTACTAGGGTTTTAAATAGTTTTTATTCTTGACCATTGTTCATACAGATGGAACGTTTAAGTTTTAAAAAAATTCCACAAATTTTTTTATAAGGACCCTCTCTAACTCCCCCTATCCCATTTTTTTCCCATGTAGATCCTTATCAAGGATATGATCTAGACAAGTTGACCTATTGATCTTGTTTATCCACATTCCTACATGCTTGAGTTATCTATAGGCCAAAAGAAATCTTCCTACAAATATATTTTCATAAAAAATCTCATGCATGTCTAAATTCACTCCATAAACATTCCCAAATCATCTAGATAGCTCATCTAGGATTAAAAATGAAGGTAGATCCCTAATTGGTTCTAAGTCTCCTCAAGGCCTAACGGGCTTAGCATACCCCTTACTAATTTGGATCACTTGGGCTGATATAACATTTTAGGATGGTTTATTATGAATTTTAACACCTCATTCATAATTAAAAATCCATCACATAACCTCTCAAACACTGTTTTCATCTCTTTTCCTCTCTTTTGCCAATTAGGCGTAGTGGAAACTTGCCTAATTAGATTGCATGAATGAATAATGAGGTCATCCTGAAGGGTTAGATATTGTTTTAGTGTTATTAAGCATCCTTAAATATTCCATACACATCAAATTTTTTTTTTGAAGATCCTAAGGCCTCATCTTAAGTCACTTACTCATTTTGGCACCCTTTACCTATTTTGTCAAAGTTTTGATTTTCGTGAGTTACTGATATCTGAGATTAAATAAAGAGATATAACCCTCATCCCCATGGAAAAATTAAATTATTTAGAGTTTTATATGGTCCTAATAAGGATTATTACCAAAGGTAAAGGTCAAACTCCCTCATTTAGGTACCTAACCAACTCAATTTGTCTAAAAAAGGGGCTAAAAACACTATTTTCTTGCATTTTTATCTAGATCCACATGTGGATGACCTCTCCAAACCAATTCCATGATTATATGTTGTCTAAAAATTCTCCCCACCTTCAAATTTTTCTCATGGATATTTTGAAACCATTCAAAACCCTTATCCTTAGTGGATTCTTCATGTTTTCTCATTGGGCAAAGGTTTCCTAGCCTTCTTGTACATATTGTTGCTCATATGCCAAGCGTGGAAAACATTTAATAAATTTATCAAAGTCTTTGGAAATTTATAGAACCTATTGGATCATCATGAACCACTTTTTAGTCATTTTAACCCTCTTTTTCTTTCTAGGTAGTTCATATCTCATTTTAGCCCTTACTTGCCTATACCCTATTATAGGTCAAAATAAGGGTCTAAGACCATGTGTAAGTTTTTTTTATTCCTTTAAATTGCCTCATGAAATCAACCACATGTTCATTGATATTATTTTTCACTAATTTCACCAAGACTAGACTCTAACATCATACTAATGTACCTTTTTGCCATTACGACTAGGTCCCTGCCTATAGGACTGAGACACTTTTATATGGGTCTACTGTAGGTTACCATCTTCTTGATTGGAACCAATTTGGGGTGTAGGAAGATTTATTTGATTTTATCTTGGGTTAAAATCATATATATCAAATAATATCCCTCCTTATAAGCCTTTAATTCATATTTTTGCATTAACTTACCAAACCCTACTTAGGTTGAAGTATCTTGTCTATAACCCTACTTGTAGATGGAAAATAGGGGTCTCTTTCATTTTATCATGATGTTCATCAACTCATTGAAACTATTTCTGAGGTTAAACCATATGTTTCTTACTTTCACTTATCAATAATCTTTATTAGAAACCAAAATAGTGCCCTTTATCCTTCACTGAGATGCATCCTTAGGATCCTACTGTAGGTCATCACAAGGGTTGATTGAGTGATTTAATGAGGAAAAGTCCTTTTAAATATACCTTAAAAATTTAAACACTATCTAGTTATCTCACATTCACTTTGGATGGACTAAACCATACAAAATATGCATAAACCTTCATTTTTTTTACTTGTCTAACTGGACTAAGATACCTATAGTTGTCATTTCCCCACCTAAGGGTACCTATAAGTAGCCTAGGAGGCAAATAAGACTCAATCTCAACCTTTATCTTGATTAATTTTTTACTATTTTTATTTATTATGCTAGCTTATTCATCTCCTTCATATAGTTATGTTCAATATTGTTCTTCAAAGTAACAAAGGCCATTCACCACTACAAGCCTATAGACATCATTAAGGTTTTTCAATGTGTTTTTAGGTGTGTTTGAGGTTGTGAAAAACCATCTTGCCCTTGCCCTTTCCTCCTCAAATTTGTCAGGGTATTTATCCCATGGTAGGGTTACAAGTTTCACTCTATTAAATGTTTTGAAGCCTCTTGAAAATATGCTTTAGAATATCCACCAAAACCTCTTGGAGTTCTATTTTGCTCCTTTAGGGATTCCATCCCCCATCTCAATATATAACCTTCCAACATCATTCCATGCTTCCTTTGTCTTCTAGGAGCTTCATATGGGGTTTTCAAGGCCTTATTTTCATGAAAATGAAAAAAAGGACTATGAAATTGCTTTAGCCCTTTCGTACACACCTAAACTCATGCTCAACCACCTGTGGAAGATTGTTTTGAGAAGAAAACAATGGATTGGGGTATGAACCAATAAGAAACATGAATATAAAAGAGACTCACATGTATTTTATGAACCTCCAAATTCAAATTAATAAAAAACAAGGAGTTGTGATGCATATCCATCTCCCCTTACACTAGAATGACATCATCAAGGCCCTATAAGTGCATGTTTTGGGAATAATATATGGGAAGAGCATAGATTTGAGGTAAAAATGGTGGTGAACTAGCTAGAAACTATCCAAATTCCATAGTAAATCTTCAAACAAGTGGTCTCCCTACTTTGTAACTTGGTACTAGCTTCAAAACACCTATTACAACATGGAGACACTTGCACATGTGTGAAAAAGAGTAGATAAATGCACCAAGTGGCTTTTTGGCATGGAATATGATCATGTGATCAAAATTTTCACTTTAAAAAACATGAAAAATGACCTTATTCAACTCTTCAAGTATTTTATAGAACAATACAACTCCATTACAACCTCATAGACATGATGAACCAGTTCATACATAACACTACAACTAGAAATGTGCAAGGAGTTGACCATCGAGGGGAACAAGATAGAAAGTAATCCAAGAAGTGACATGGTGAATTTAAAACATGAAAATATATGGTCACATGAGATAAATCCTTTTATAAAACCATTTCCATGATGTATGAGACACCTACATGAGAACACACTTAGAGAATAAGAAGTATTCTAGATTAATTTACATCTAGTGCCATCCTCTTGTAACATGAACAAAATTAATCATATAAACACCATGGAAAATTAAAAAATAATTTATACCATTTTATAATTAATTATACACCCTCTATATCCAACATCACCAATTGGTTTGTACATATTTTTCATAAATTGAGTAAAACCTATAGGGTGCACCAAACAGCTAGTAAAAGGACATAGTAAACTTTTTATCGATGGTTAATAAATCATAGTTTACCAATCTTAAAAATACATATATTAAAATTAATTTATCCTAGTTTAATATCATCTTCCAAAATAATTTGTCTTGATACTGCCTATGCTTCATATACTGAGCAAAAACTTGAGGATCACTTTAGTCTATCCAAAAAATCTATAAATATGTAGAACATTTTTGAATTCAAAATGACACTTATAGATAAAAAAAATCATGGAGGTGAGTTTTATAAACATGAGGATACCCCCCCCCCCCATGATCTTTCACACATGGTACACTTCCCTATGTGTCATACAAGTGCCATTTCCCCTCTTTTTTAATTCATTTCTATAATTTAAGATAGGGAACCTACAATATTCTAATGTGAATGAAATATATGACACTAATAATGACCTCTTGGACATTTTACATGAATTTAAGATGCCTAGGCACCTTAGGAAATGTGTCATTTGCATTAATGACCCTTACAAGCATATAAAATGACCCCAAATGGATAAATTGATTAATGTGAATAAGACAAAAGCCAAAATGACCTCAAATGGCATCATATAACAAGTAATATTGCCTATGAAAACATATTATGACCCCTTCAAATGGTTAAAATAAAATAAAAATACTATGGGTTCCCAAATTTGACCAAAAAGTCAAATTTGGTTAACAAAATGGTAACTCATAAGGGTAGTATGCCTACTCTACTAAGGACTAGTAGCCTTATACTATTAAGGGCCAATGGAGTCAATGGATTATTGAAGACAACTAGCAAGTAATTTCATAATAACAAACACAAAGCAAACACACCACACCAACAAAAATTAATATAATGCAAGACATAAAACAAGACAAGAAACAAGACAAAAATCACACATGTGCATAAGAACTTAAGGAACACAAGGAAAGAAAAAATTATGTATAAAGAGTGAGGATAACCTTATCATAAATTTTTGATATATATCCCATTGACTGGGATATGAATCTCCTCTCCATCCAACCTTGAGAGTTGCAAAGAATTGTGTGATAACATATGGGCCATGCCACAAAGAATCAAAATTTGTGTGTCTTCCAGGTTTGGCCTTATATTCATCCTAATTTAGAATAATGTCTCCCTCTTTGAAATTTATTGGCATGGATTTATTATCAAAGTATCTCTTTGTTTGTTCTTGGTGAGCTCTCATAGTTTGCATTGCTTGATCTCTTATCTCCTCAAGCTCCATCAACTCACACAACTTGACTTCCATGCTCCCATTCTCCATAAATTGTAGCTAATAAGTAAGGTCTAAGGATGGTAACTCAAATTAAATAGGTAGTCTATCTTCTTTCCCATAAAAAAGTGTGTATGGTGAGTTTCTAATTGCTCTCTTTGGGGTAATCCTATCATCCCAAAGGGCTATCTTCAACTCAGAATGTCAAGTCCTTTAGTTCTCCTCCATTGTTCTCTTTATGATCCTAATCATATTATTATTGGTGGATTTATCTATCCCATTCCCTTGTGGATTATAGTTGGAGGAGGTGCTAATATATATGTCATGCTTCAAATCCCATTCAATTGGCTTCATTCCAAGAAAAGCCAATGCATTATCTAGAATTATTTTTGAAAGAGCCCTAAACCTTGTTAATATACCTTCATATAAGTCTAAAACTTATTTTTAATTTTCCTCCTTCAGAGCTACATCCCCCACCCATATTTTAAATTAATTTGTAGCAGTCAACACACACTTCTGACCAACACTAGAAGGTGGATTGATCAGTCCTATGAAATCCAAACCCCATTACATAAAGGGTTCAATAAATTGAATTAGATGAAGAGTAAATATAGAAATATTTTGTTTACCATCAAATAGAGCACATTTTGGGAACTTCCTTACCTAAGCATGGGTTTCTTTGAACATATTAGGCCAAAATTATCCAGCCCTCATAATCTTAGTAGTTATGGTTCTTGGAGTAAAGTGACCACTAGTTGGTCCATCATGAAACTCAAATAGTAATTTATCAATATGATCTAATTCAATACACCTCAATAACACACTTAAAAATTCCTTCTTGAAAAATACTCCATCAATAAGTATATAAGCAATGGATTACAATCTAAAGTACCTTCTTCTAGCTCTATTCGATCCTTGTGAACGCTCACCGGTTTGAAGAAAATGGATCATATCTTGTGTCTAATTTCTCATTGATGAAGGAAAAAATTTCATAGGTTCATCATGGAGTGCCAAAAAATCTTCTTGTTTCTCCTTAAAATTTTAAGTAAGATGATCACACAATCCTTTCCATTTCACTAGCCTATTTATCTTGATTTCCACATCATACTCCATCACTTTTGTGATCCAACCAACCCTCTTTTCATTCAAATCTCTGATAAAAATGAATTATTTTACACTATGATGAGGTAAAAATATGTGAATCTTTTTTTTTACACAACATATGCCTAAAAGTTTTTAGACTCCTAACAAATAAAAGTACTTGCTTCTCAATATACGTGTATCTTACCTCATATCCTTCCAAAATTTGACTAAAGAAGCCAATAGGCTACTCAAAATATTCCTCATTTTATTTATTAAGCATGGTATAGATCATCTCATCATTCCTAAAGTCATACAAGTTGAAATCCTTTGAGAAATTATGACTTGTAAGAGTAAGTTCTTGGGCAATGGCTTGTTTAATCTCCCCAAAACATTTCTTCCTTTTTCTAGTCCAAATGAACACTTCATCCTTCCTTAACATAGAAGTTATAGGATTGAAAATATTATCAAAATTAGGAATGAATTTATTTATGAAATTAATTTTCCCAAAGAAACTTTTCAAACCTTTTTTGTGTTTGGGCAAAGACAATGCGAAGATGACACTCACCCTTTCAGGATCAATTAATATGCCCTTCTTGGAGACAATGTGTCCTAAGAGTTTGTCTTCATGGATAGAAAAAAAACATTTATTTGGGTTTATATAAATTCCAAACTCTCTACACCTCTCAAAAATATGTCTTAGGTGATTCAAATGATCCTTCACATCCTTGGAGAAAAACTAATACATCATCAAGATACACCAATATAATGTCATTGAATAGTCCTTAAAAATCCATGTCCATTGCACGTTGAAACTTATCTATAGCATTATAAAATAAAAAATTAATTTCCCTAAAAGTATATGTACCTCATTTAGTAGTAAATTTTGTCTTATATTGGTCACTTTCCTTCACCAAAATCTGATTGTACCTAGAATACCCATCAAGGAGAGAAAACCTTTCACTACCTACCACAACTTGCAATATTTGTTCCATAGAAGGGATGGGATAATTATCCTTCAAGGAAACTATATTAAAGTCCCTAAAATCAACACACAACCTGATCTATCCATTATTATTCCTAATAGAGACTAAGTTTTCTAACCAAGATGAATGCTTAATAGGAAAGATGATTTTAGACTCGATCAACTTAGTGAGTTCTTTCTTCATGAGGGGCTCAATCTTAGGATTTATTGGACTTTGTATTTGATTTATAGGCTTGGGATTTTCATCTAACTATATGTTATGTTGAGATAAGTTTGGGTCAAATCCTTTCAATTCACTATATTCCCATACAAAGACATTAGAAAACTCCTTGCATAACTCAACAAAATCATGCTTCTCTTCACTAGTACATACCATTACAAGTGCAAGAAACTTATCCTTGAAGATTTTTATTTTCTCATAGTTCTATTTCTTGGTAAACATGATTATCTTCTCTTTATTTAGCTGGTCATCATCACTAAATATGCTCTCAAGAGTGAATAGGCCTTTAGGAAGTTTGTTGGACTTTAATTGGACAATATGCTCTCCATATTGTTGTTATAGTTTGGATTGATTCTTTATATAAAACTCATCCTCTTCTTGAATAAAAAGTTCTATTTGTTGATCAATATCAAAAACTTGTCAATTAGTGACATTATCTAGTATGGAGGGTCTTACAATTACCTTGAGATGTGGATGGTTCTTATTCTCTTTTATACCTTTTGGAACATCAAATTGAGCTCCAATTGCTAGAAACCTATCAATGTGTTTGTTTTCCTCTCTTGGGATGGATTTTATGCTGAAATATTTAAAATCCTCCATAAGATCCCACACTCTATTCTTATAGGACTTAAACAAAGAGTTTTTAGTCAAATTTTGTCCTCTAACTTGGTTTAAAACAAGTTTACTTTCACCATACACTTGTAACTCTTTAATACTTCTTTTCCTAGCCCATTCAAGGTCATGAATAAGGGCCTCATATTCTAACACATTAAAATTAGAATATAATTGAAATATGAAAGTGGAATAGTACCTTTCCTTATAAGGAGAAACCAACATTGCTCCACCACCTACCCCAATCTTGTTTCTTGATCCATTAAAGAAAAGTTACCATAAACCATCTATATATTCACATGGTTTCATCAAATTTGGAATGAAATAGTCCTCCTCATTCATAAAATACACCCAAATAATATCTTCCTCTATGAATTTTTAAGGATCATGTTCATAATGTTCATCTCCCCATTAATCTAAGTACAAATCATAAACTCCTTCAAGGGAAGATGTTGGAGATTGGTCTATGTGGAGTTCTTCATCAATGATGGCATAGTTGACATTTTCCACTTTAGGTGTGTAAGGCTCCAAGTGATTATTATTAATATTTTCTGATTCAATCTTCACCTTAGTACCATACTTTGTCCTAAATACCATGTAGGACAAATTGGTAGCCAAGTATCCACCTATCTTAGCTATAAACTCTCTTGACAAAAAATTTTCAAAGTATGGAGGTAATTATAATACAACCACATCATGAGTAATGTAAAATATATGACAATTATGTAAGATCAAATTCAAATATTTAACTATTCCCAAATTCTTTTCTAGTGATATATCTAATTGTAAGATTCCTTTAGTCATTGGCTCATATTTGAGGCCTAGTTTATCCACTATACACTTGCACATAACTGAAATACTAGCTCCCTTATATATGATGTAATTATGAACCAAGAAATAACCAATGATTAGAGATAGGTATAAAGGAGGATTTTTTTCTTTCTTCTTCACTTGACCATCTATAGGTTAAGATTCATTAATTATGACACCATTTTCATTCCTAGATGAGCTAACTTGCTTACCTAATCCTTGTAATTATTTTTGGAGAATATATTTATACCCTAGTATTTTCAAGTAATCCCATAATGATATGTTCATGTGTATCTTCTTCATCTATTCCACAACTTTAATGGAAGAATTGATCACCTTTGGGGGTTCCTTATAAATACTAACTCCTTTTGATGTAGCTTGTGAAGGTGTGTGAATAGGAGATATCTTTACATTCTAAATTTTTTACCTTATTGAACTATAGGAGATAAATTTTACACATTCACCATTATATATGATGTGGGGACCAAAATAGGTCCTTGAGTTTCTCCTTGTTTCTCTTCAACAACCCTTTTCTTAGACCTAGTATTAGAGGCAACACTAGTATTTATATTACTTGAATTCCTCAAGTGATTAATAGAACATAACTCTCCCTCCAAATGATTTATGAGGGTAGAATCAGATTTTGGTTGACAATTATCCATTCTAATTTTCATTGGTACCTAAAATATTGGTATTTGGGAAGCTTTATTTCCTTGCATTGCCATGGTTTGATTGTGCATTTCATTTGCATAAGCAACTTATTCTTAATTTTGCTCAAAAGATGGATATCATGGTTGTTATTGAACCAAGTTATTTTGGGTGGGAAAAAGATAATAATATGAGGGATCACTAATATTTTAGCTTTGATAAGGCCTAACATGAGTGATTTGACCTTGTCCTTGCATATTACTTTGAAAAGGAGGTCTATTGGTTTGCCCAAAATGATTATAGGGTTGGTATGTCCTATAAACTTGGGCTTGTTGCCTTTTGAGGGAAACCAAATCATTATTGAAACTTTAGATAAATATTTTAACTTCATGGATCTCATTTAAATGGGTAATGGTAGGCCTTTATTGACTAGGAAAATGAGCTAAAGTGGGTAATATAACTTAGCTAGGAGGCTGAAAATTAGGGAATAATGGCATTGGTGGCCTAGGAGTAATATTTACTACTTTAATAAGATAATTATTAGAATTGATGTATATATATCTCATAGGTAGTAGGGACTGTATTAACACCCATGGATTGGATCATCATATCTACATAACTATTCAATGCTTTTAGATAGTACAAGAATGCATAGTTTCAAGCAGGTTTCACAAGGGATGGGATCTTGTCCCATGTTTTTTAAAATCTAGTATTAAAGTCTTGCATAAAATATTGTGGTTCCCTCATGATATTGGTAAATTACTCAGCTAGACATAGATGATAACTCTTCTCTCCAAACCTCTTAGTCAATAGATCTCCTAGTTCATCCCATGAACCAATAGAATTTTTAGATAGAGTCCCAAATAAATTGAAAGCTTTTCCTTTGAAAGAAAATTACAATAACATAATATAAAAATTATCTTAATTGATATTATGTATATTACAAAAAAATTCTATGTTTTTAATATGTTTAATTTTAGTAATAGGACCCTCTCCATTAAAATATGGAACACTCTTAGGGGCTGCTCCAAGAATTTGGTCATATTAGGCAAGATTCAAAGGAGAATATCTGGTGAAGGATACAAAAGGTTAGTTTTTAACCATATTTTAATTTCAAAATTATGTTTTAGGGGTTGAACTAAACAATAACTTATAATTATTAAATACCAACTCTCTTGAATAAGGTTGAGTATTCACAAACCTAAACCTTTTGGTAGAATATAGAGGTAATTGCATAAACTCAAAGGGTATACCTTTATTAGTAGACATATTGGTCACCTTTGGCAAGGAAATTAGAAACTAATAATCAAACAAATATTTTAAAACCTTATTGGAGTCACCAAGTACAAAACGTAGATGCTCTTGTAGCTGTAACTATGCCAAGACCAACACCAATATTAGAAAATATTCTAGGACGTAGAGTCCCATTGGGTGTGCCAAAAACTATTATCACTTATATTTTCACCCCTTGAGGATATTTATATCTCTCCTCATCTAAATATCAAAATTGAAACATATCTTTTTCTATGGGTGACAATTCATTGAGATGAATCTCTAAAAGGGCTAGTTCCCTTCATTCAATTTTTGAAACACTTTTTTACCTATAAACTTTTGGATGAAAAGGGTTGAGAAAAAAATTAATAAAGATTAAAAAAATATGATTCAAAAATATTATATATCATCCTATTGACTAAAATTTTACCACTTAGATCAAAACAAAGCTTTTTTTACACAAAACTCACAATAAAAGGTAGATTGTTACATCAACATTTCATAAGCTAGGTTCAAAAGGCATTTTTATGCTTAAGAGGTTAATGAAATATTTATTTATAGCATAAAATAATTAAACAATTCTAAGACACTTATGTAGTTATAAAATAACACTAAAATAAAGACTAGAAACAATTGTTCTTCTTAACATTTAGTGAACAATCAAGGATAACATGCTAGAAAAGATAATCTTTTACTAGACAAGACCAAAAATATTGCATTAACACTCAATTGAACAACATGTGAGTAGGAAAGATAAATTTTTTATTTCTTAAAGAGTCCTTCAAGTACAAATTTGGAGAGATTTTCCCCATTAACCAATGGAGGTTGCTCAAAAGAGCCAAAAGAGTCCATATTTATAGCTTTTAAGAGAGAAACAAGGTAAAGGAAGCCCAAAGGTCACTTATACATGTTTAAATATAATAAAAGAGGCTAAAATTTCATTATAAATGGATATAAAAGAAACCATGCAATGTAAAGGGGTATAAATGTCCATACAACTCATGAAAATGATGAAAAGTGTCTCAAAATTACTTATCCTAGCTCAAAAAATTACCTTCATCATTTGTACTTTTTTGAACATCCCACCAATAATTATGGATAAGTATTATTTTGAAAATAATATTTAAGGACTTAAATAATTCAATTAAATACATTGGTTTCATTCCTAATCCTTTGGAATCTCCTATAATGAAGCAATCACTATCTATAATTTAGAAAACTCCTTGTTTCTGTCAACCCTCACACTTGGCCTCAAAAATTCCTTAAAGTTTCCATGAAATTTCATGGGAGGGAGTGAGTGAAACTTATAAGGACCCTATATGGTCTTATAATTCTTAAATTCACCTTAAAAATGCATCCATTTGAGTTTTCCACACTTTTCACTCTTGTGCTCACTATGCTAGTTTTGACTGGCTACAAGGAGAGCTCTATTTAGGACACATATAAGTTTTTTAATAGAATAAAATGAAAATATTTAGTTATAATATGTCTTCACACTCCCTAAAAACTTTATTTCATCTTCTCAAACCTTTTAGAACCTACAAAACACATAAAATGGTGAGAAAAACATAGTTTTGCATGTTGTATATATAGTTCCATACATCTTCTTTGCATGGGTGAGATCATAAGCAAGTATTTAACATTATGAAATATGTTTAATTGATAAAATATTCCATTTGTGTGTCTCTCCAATCTCATTTTCTTCATCAGGATATTCTAAGGGTTTTACTAAGGTTTTAAATAGTTTTTGTTCTTAACCATTATTCATACAAATGGCTTGTTGAAGTTTTAAAAAAATTCCATAAATTTTTTTATAAGGACCATATCTAACTCCCCCTAACCCCTTTTGTTCCCATGCAGAACTTTAGCAAAGATATGAGCTAGACAAGTTGACCTATCGATCTTGTTTATCCACTTTCCTACATGCTTGAGCTATCTTTAGGCCAAAAGAAATATTAATACAAGTATATTTTCATAAAAAATGTCATAAATGTCTGAATTCACTCCATAAACATTCCCTAATCATCTATATATCTCATCAAGGATTAGAAATGAAGGTAGATCCTTAATTGGCTTTAAGTCTCCTCAAGGCATAATGGGCTTGGCATACCCCCTGCTAATTTGGATCACTTGAGCTGATATAAAATTTTAGGATGGTTTATTATGAATTTTAACACCTAATTCATACTTAAAAATCCATCACATAACCTCTAAAACACTCTTTTCATCTCTTTTCCTCTCTTTTGCGAATTAGGCGTAGTAAAAACTTGCCTAATTAGATTGTGTGAATGAACAATTAGGTCATCCTAAGGGATTAGAGATTATTTGAGTGTTCTTAAGCATCCATACATATTTCATACACATCACATATTTTTTTTTTAATATCCTAAGGCCTCATCTTAAGTCATTTACTCATTTTGGCACCCTTTACCTGTTTTGTCAAAGTTTTGATTTTTATGAGTGGCTGATATCTGAGATAAAATAAAGAGATATAAACCTCATCCCCATGGAAAAATTAAAGTATTTATAGTTTTATATTGTCATAATAAGTATTATTACCAAATTTAAAGGTCAAACTCCCTCATTTAGGTACCTAACCAACTCGATTTGTTTAAAAAAGGGGCTAAAAACCCTATTTTCTTGCATTTTTCTCCAAATCCACATGTATAAGACCTCTCCAAACCAATTCCATGATTATATTATGTATAAAAATTCTCCCCACCTTGAAATTCTTCTCATGGAGCTTTTAAAACCATCCAAAACCCTTATCCTTAGTGGATTCTTCATGTTTTATCATTGGGCAAAGGTTTCCTAGCCTTCTTGTACAAATTGTTGCTCATATGCCTAGTGTGGAAAACATTTAAGAAATTTATAAAATCCTTGAGAAATTTAGAGATCCTATTTGATCATCATGAACCATTTTTTAGTCATTTTAACCCTCTTTTTCTTTCTAGGTAGTTCATATCTCATTTTAGCCCTTGCCTGCCTAGACCCTATTATAGGTCAAAATAAATGTATGGGACCTTGTGTAAGCTTATTTTCTTCCTTGAAATGGTATCATGAATTTAAAAACATGTTAATTTATATTATTTTTCACTAATTTCACCAATACTATACTCCAACATCATACTAATGCACCTTTTTGCCATTAAGACTAGGTCCCTTCCTATAGGACAGATACTTTTGTAGGGGTCTATTGTAGGTTACCATCTTCTTGATTGGAACTAATTTATGGTGTAGTAAGGTCCATTTAGGTTTATATTTGGTTTAAATAATATATATCATATAATCTCTCTCCTTATAAGCCTTTAAGGCATATTTTTGCATCAACTTACCAAACCATACTTAGGTTGAAGTATCTTATTTATAACTCTACCTATAGATGGAAAATAGGGGTCTCCTTCATTTTATCATGATGTTAATAAAATCATTTAAACTATTTTTGAGGTTAAACCATATGTTTATTACTTTCACTTACCAATAATCTTCATTAGAAACCAAAATAGTGCCCTTTATCCTTCACTGAGATGCATCCTTTCTTAGGATCTTGTTGTAGGTCATCATAGGGATTGATTGAGTGATTTAATGAGGAAAAGGCCTTTTAAATCTACCTTGAAAATTTCAACACTATCCAGTTATCTCACAATCACTTTAGATGGACTAAACCATACAAAATATGCATAAACCTTCATTTTCTTTGCTTGTCTAACTAGACTAAGACACCTGTAGTTGTCATTTCCCTACCTAAGGGTAATTATAACTAGCCTAGGAGGTATATAAGACTCCATCTCAACCTTTATATTTTTTAATTTGGTCCTATTTTTATATATTGTGCTATACTATTCATCTCCTTCATAGAGTTATGGTCAATATTGCTCTTCAAAGTAATAAAGGTCATTCACCGCTATAGGCATATATACATCATTAAGGTTTTTCAATGTGTTTTAAGGTGTGTTTGAGGCTATGAAAAACCATCTTTCCATTGTCCTTTCATCCTCAAATTTGGTAGGGCATTTATCCAAGGGTAGGGTTACAAGTTTCACTCTTTTATATTTTTTTATGCCTCTTGCAAATATGTTTTATAAGGTCCACTAAAACCTCTTGGAGCTATGTTTTTCTCCTTTAGGAATTCCATCCCCAAAACCAATCTTTAACCTTCCAACATGATTCCAGTATTCCTTTGTCTTCTAGGAATTTTATATTGGTTTTTCAAGGCCTTCTTGTCATGAAAATTAAAAAGGAAGTATGAAATTGCTTTAGCCCTTCTATACACACTTGAACTCATGCTCAACCACCCGTGGAAGGTTGTTTTGATAAGAAAATAGTGGATTAGGGTGTGTAACAATATGAAACATGAATATAAAAGAGACTCGCATGCCTTTTATGAACCTCCAAATAAACTTCAAGAAAAAATAAGGATTTGTGACACATATCCATCTCCCCTTACACTAGTATGACATCATCAAGGGCTTATAAGTGCATGTTTTTGAAAAAATATGTGGATAAAGCATAGAACTAAGTTAAACATGGTGATGAACTAGCTCAAAACTACAAAAATTCCATATTCAATATTTAACCATGTGGTCTCTATCCTTTGAAACCTGGACTAGCTTCAAAACACCTCTTACAACATGGAGACACTTGCACATATGTGAAAAAGAGTAGACATATGCACCAAATAGATTTTTGGCATGGCATATGAACATGTGATCAGACTTTGAACTTTTAAAAACATGAAAAAGGACCTAATTCAACTCTTAATTTCTTGGATATACCAATATACATCCATTACAACCTCATAGACATGATGAACTAGTTCATACATGAGACTACAATTGGAAATGTGTAAGGAGTTGACCATAGAAGGGAACAGGCTAGAAATTACTCCATGGATTGACTTGGTGAAGTGAAAACATAAAAATATATGGTCACATGAACTATAAGATTGTAGAAAACCAATTCTAGGATGTATGAGACACCTACAGGAGAACACACTCACAAAACAAGAAGTATTCCAGCTGAAATTGCATCTAGTGCCACCCCCTTTCAACATGAACCAAATTACTCATATAAACACCATGGAATCTAAAAAAAATAATTGATACCATGTGAAAAGGAAGTATAAATCTTATGGATCCAACATCACCAATTTGTTCATATGGATTTGGCATAAATTGAGTAAAACCTATAGGGTACACTAAACAACTAGTAAAAAGATAGTCAACTTTTTATCAATGCTTCATAAAGCATAGTTTACTAATATTAAAAATACACATATTAAAATTAAGATATCCTAGTGTAATATCATATCACAAAATAACTTTTCCTAAAACTTCTTATGTTTCCTATATCGATTAAAAAACTGAGGGTCACTTCAATTTATCCAAAAAAATTAGAAATGTGAAAAATGGTTTTGGCTTCAAAATGACACTTCTATATCAAATAAATTATTTATGTGAGTTTTATAAATATGAGGATATCCCCCATGATATTACACATATGTCACATTTCCCTATGTACCGTACAAGTGCTATTTTTCCTCTTTTCCAATTAATTTCTACAATTTAAATTAGGGAACCTACAAGATTCTGATGTGATTGACATATTTGAAACTCCTAATGACCTCTTGTATGTTTTACATGAATTTAAGACACATTCACCTTTGGAAACATGTCATTTTCATTAATGAGCCTTATAAGTACATAAAATGACACCAAATGGACAAATTGATTAATGTGACTAAGACTAAAGCCAAGATGACCTCAAATGGCATCATATAATAAGTAATAATTCCTATGACAACATATTAAGACCCCTTAAAATGTTTAAAATAAAATAAAATTCCTAGGGGTGTCAATTTGACCAAAAAGTCAAATTTGGTCAAAAGAATGAAAATGATCAATTTATTGTCAAGGTAAACAAGACTAAGAAAGAGAAAGAGAGATCAACTCAAGATAAGAAGGTGAAAATACTAATTAGGCATCCAAAAACTATAAGGTATGAAATTTAATTTCATGGTCATTGTTTTCCATGTAAGCATTTTGGTCATATGGCAAGAAACTACATAAGGAAGAGTAGTTGGTTAGCTAGAGGCATGGATAATATAGTCTTCTATAATTGTCATGACATTAGACATATTTCTAGATTCTACTCTAGAATACATGGTAAAATACTAACCCAGGTGTGGAGACCTAAGATAGTTAATCTTGAGCATAATTAAACTAAGAGACAAGATGGTATGTTTGCTAAGATTTATAGTATTCATAAAGTAGAAGGTATGAATGATGTTATTTTTTTAGTTATCATCAAGTTGGTCATATTTCAAGATATTTTATAATCAAGATATCAAGTCATAATAAGGTACATAGACACCCTATAGCACTTAATAAAGGTCAATCCTTGGTATAGAATCTTAAGGAAGTGAATACCAAGAAAACTAATTTAGTTGAGTTGAAAGATCAAGGTGGACTACCTGCTAAAGCAAAAGAGGAATCAAATATGAATAAGTTTTAGGAATATTAAGAGAATGTATCATATATCTAGATAGAAAAGGAGAATCAAAATTCAATTAAACTTAAACTTGATGAGAAGAACAAATTACTAATTGAGGCTAGTTTTGCAGTATGTATGGATCTAAGAAAATATGATGCTATTGTTGAGAAAGTTTCGTGTAATGAACATTAGTTTTCAATGCCCATTAATGAGGTTATTTATTTAATTTAAAAATTATGTCTTTAATCTTTGTTGTCTTCAAATGTTTATCAATCAAATCTTAGAATAAAATGAGAATATTGTAGTGGATGAGCATGTTAATTTTATTAAGCCTAAGAAGAATAAGAAGAAGAAGAAATATCAATATTAGATGACCAAGGAAGAGAATGAATATGATAATTTGTGGATAAATCCTAATTTCACATTATTATAGGACATTATGGGTTAGGGTGTCTTTATCTCAGATTTAAGGAGACACTTGCCAATAAGAGGAAGCATGGTGGATGCCAATTAAGATTATTTTGTTGTTGTTGTAGGATAGGAAAGTTCATAAAAAGATGTTGGTTCTAAAGGTCTATAGGTAGATAATGCAGGTTTCCAAGTGTCTAATCAAGGATGGTGAGTTATCAAGATATTTTATTACATAGAAAGGTATGTTGATATTTTTCAAATATGATCAAGGTGTGTTCAAGGTTTTTGGTCCTAAAGGTAATAACTTGTAAATTACTTAAATTTATTAAATAATGAAAAAAGAAGACAAGGTTGATATGGAGTATGAGGAGAATGTGTTGTCATATCTTTGATATCATGAATAAGGTCTCAGAGTTTTGTAAATGACAAGTTTTGTATGCATTGGAGGTCATAATGTTATGAATATAAGATGTTTACATAAGATTTTTGATTGAAGTGTTGCTGGTACACCTAGTTTATCAAGAGGACTTGTTGAAGATGTCATGATCTAGGTGAAGCATGGAGTTAGGGGGAACTAACTCAGATAGTTTGAAAGGTTTTAAGAGTTGTGCATGATGTGAGGGGGAACATATGTGAGATGGTCTAGTCATGGCAGAGATATGAAGAAGTCTGCTATAGTTGTAAATTTAAGAATATTTATATGATGACTTGATCAAACCAAGTCATATGTTTTGATAAGGTATTTAATCTTCATGCATAAGCAAAGAGAGCTTGTGAATTTTGTAGGTAGATAGGTCCTAGGATCAAAGAAGCCCAAGTATAGATTGGTGTATGTCAAATAATAAATGACATGAGATGGAGCTTGATGTTAGGGGGAACTTTCTAAACTCCATGAGCATTTTTTCAGTTTTAAAGATCAGAGAAGTTTAAGTTCAATTTGGTGCATATCAAAGGGAGAGAATTTATTCATATGTTGAAAGTATGTAAGTATCTTGAGTATCTTAAAAAGTCTTTGAATGCATACATGATGTTGAGAAATGATCATTGGCATGTTGAGGAAGAGACACTTTGTCATTAATGTCAAAGATCAGAATGAAGGATTTCATATGAGTAAGAAGTCATTTTGAGGGTGTTTTTACATTAATGACAAAGACGGAGATTATTGAGCATTGTCATTTATGTTTGGTTGTCATTAATGTCAAAGAAAGCATGTCGTACTAGTGCATTAATGAAAAAGTTATCAAATTGATGGTTTGGTGAGTGTTTGACTTAGTGAGGTAGTTTATTATGATATTTATGGTATGGACATGTTTCAAAAACCCTATAGGATGTTCTGAGTGATTATAATGCCTATGTAAATGAATAGAATTCATTAGAATAGTCATATGATTGTCTAAGCTCAAGTAGTCATATTTATAGATGAAGCTAAGTGAGTAAATTGATGACATCATATTTAAAATATGTGAAAGTTTTATGAAAAAATTGAAACATAGATAGATTCCCTATGAAAGGTGATCATGTGGTTCAAATTTTAGGTTTGGACATTGAGTGTAGCATAATTTATAATAGTGCAAAGTTGGACTCTCAAACAAAGTTCACTAAGTTTCTATACTTCACCAAATTTTTAGGAGGAGATATAAAAATGAGAATTTAATAATATCATAGATCTAATGGTGAGTGTTTAATCTAACCAAATAGTGATCTAATGGAATGCATGATCTTGTCAGTAGTGATCCAATGGTGCATATTTAGTCAATATATCAAAGATTTTAATATTTCATGTGTTAGTGGCAAGTGTCACAATATTAGAGTATTTGATAGAATATAAATGGCACATGGGTGTTTGTATAGATGGAGATAAATAGTGTGGATTGATTCAAATATTCAATGTGCTTAGAAGGCATGCAAAGCTACCAAGTGGCATGGTTTTAGAGGTATAAATCTAGGATCAATGGTGAGCTATGAAAGGTTTTAGTAGGATACTTCTAAGGATATGAATAGAGTGTATTTTTTTAAAGTTACCAGGGGACACAAGATGATGATAAAGTGTCTGATGTTTAGCATTTGATTAGTGACCATTGGAATTTGAATTAACAAAGGAAAAAATAGTGCTAAGTATTTTGATTATATCTTTTGATCTAAAAGGAATTTTCTAAAGGATTAAAAATAAAATTTGAAGATAAATTCAAGGAACATATATTAAAATTAGTTATAAGGTTTTAATGCTCATATATTCAAAAAAAATTAAGCTCTAAATTTGACTATGTGTTTGATCATGTTCTATAAGTGACCCAATAAGTATAATTGAGTTATTCTTAATAATATTTTTATGTTTTGAGATGAAATAAATATTTGAGAGTGGTTTATAATCCATGAGGACAATCCGTGTGTATTTTTTAGGTTTTAAAAATCCCTATTCAATTTGAATAATTAATTACAATTTGATTGTGTTTGTTGAATGCATTGGCAGTTTGAGTGACCATCTTGTATACGTAAGCTGAAGGTGTTCTGAGTAGAATTGAGGAAATAAATACATTTGAAGATTAAAATAAATTCTAAAATATTTATTATAATATATTTTATGTCATAGTATGCCCCTGGTTAGATATAGAAAGTCAAAATAGCTTGACTATATTTTGACTATGTGTGACTAGTCTGAGTGGTCATTCTAAGAGAGTTTAATTGAGTGTTTAGAGCCTATGTTTAAGTGTATAAAGTATATATATGTGTATAAAATGTCATTAATTGTTCACATATGTGATATAATCATATGGATATGTGAAATATTTGAGTAATTTCTTTAGAATTTTGATACTGTGTTTTCTATGTATGAAGGCCTAAAGAGTAAGGAGACCTAATTGGTAGGTTTGAGTGTTGAGTTGGTTTTCTAGGTGGCATGAAACCATGGAGTAAACAAGGGTATATTAGAGACATTTTTTATGTTTTTCAAGCTTTGGTATAAGATAAAAGTGGCCTAAGTAGTTGAAGCTATAATGTATGGGTGAGTAGGCCTATTTGTTTTAGGTCTCACCAAGACCTAATGGTGGTTTAGGGATAATGAGGTAATGACCTAACTATGAAGAGTGTGGTTATCACATATAAAATTTGTATGGATATATGTTAAGTGTGGTTCAAATATGTAAATATTCTTGGCTGAACAAGATGGGTTAAAGGAAGAGAGTGGTATAAGTACAAGGTCTAATTGGACTAATTGTGCTAGTTGTGTGTATGTGGAGCTAAGTGAAGAAGATAACATTTGAAAGATAAGGTATAGGTTATTAAGGAACATATAATTATGAGGAAGATTAGACATGTTTATATGATCAAGCTGATATAGGAAGACACATAGGCCATTGGACCTAATGAGCCTAGAAGAGGCAGTTTGAGTGACTTAGTCCTAGAGGTAGCTTGAGAGAGATTAGAGGAGAAGAGTGCAGACAAAGGTGGTCATCATAATGAATAACATCAATAGGTGTTTAAGGTTATATATTTATGTATCTAAGTGGGGGGTTGGTTTCTTACGGGGTTAGTTCTTCCTTGTAAGGTAAAGCTTGTTATATGTCTAGTTGTTGTGGGTGCTCAGCTAGATAGGGGCAATAGCTCCTTATGAGATTAGTGTCTCACTAAAATAATGGATGGGTTTTTCTTAATTAGTTATTTTTTGTATAAATTTTAGATCTTGTTTTATAGTATTGTATTCCATTTTTTAGGGTTCAGTGGGTTTTATCCCCTAAGAGGGTTTCCCAAATATATCATGTGTTATGTGTTTGATATTGCTATATATTCTATGTTCATTGCAATGGTTAATTTTTATAAATCCTGATTATATGTGTTTAATATTTAATTTTTTTGAATTGGATTTAATTTATATAATTATTGATTCACCCCCTCCTCTCAGTGATTTTACCTCTAACATTCATATGCAAAGGGTGTCCTTTCATAAGTCAAATGCTTTTCTTTTCCACTAAAGGGTCCCACACATAGGACAAAATGTATTTTCAGATTCCCTCCACCTGTAATCCATATTTTAAATACATTTTACCCCTATGTTCTGTCCTCCTACCCACCAATAATGTTTCAATATTTGAAACCCTAAGAAAATGTAGGAAACTAGTGTTTTATAGGTGTTTTCAAGTGTGTATAAATCCATATAGTATAATCATGCTAAAAAAAGGTCAAATATATGAAGAGGAGACTTATTGTAGACATAATTTAATATAATATATGAATTTAAAGTCAAAATAGGTCAAAATTGACCCCTCCTTTCCATCCTCCTCCTTGGTAGCCTTAGATAGCATCTCAAGTTCTTATTCATTATAAATAGGAGAGAGAAGATGGTGAATTGAACTCTTGGATAGATAAAAGAGTTATAATAGCCTTATTATCCTTGGAATTTTTTTGTATAATGATGGACCATGATTTATGAACAATGGTTAATAACCTAAGGTAGTTAGACTAGCCTTCTACATCAATATTAGAATAATTTTAATGTGTTTCTAGATTGGTTAAATAAAATGGAAGTTATATGTACCTTATACAAGTCCTCCAAGTCATAATATTTAATTATCCACCCTTGGTTCACATGTGGGAGTCCATGGGAGCAAGAAATATCTAGGTTATCATAAGTTGTAGACTATATGTAATGTTTTCTTGATGATGAAATACTTGCAATACATATATCTAAAAATGAGTAGTGGTTTGAGTTTGAATGATGATTTTCTTAGAATTATTAAAATATTATTTCCTCATTAACATAATGATGATCAAATGAACCTTCAAATCCTTCAAGTGAGACTACCTATGGAAGCTAGCCTTCAGTGCAAATATGGACTGAATATTTCATAGTGATGGTTATTGAAGGTCATTAGAGCACCATAGGGTAGTAGAGATGTTGTATTCATGTAGAATATTTCCTCTCTCAAAAATATTAGGCTTAATTATAGCTCTCAAGGAAAATAAACTATGAACGAACATTACAATGTCTTCACAAACCCATCCAATAAAGTTTAAGGTTCATTAGTAGAGTTTAACATATTTGTAAAAATCTAGATTTCATTTTATCCCTTCATATGCCTAGTCAACCAACTCTAAATGTCTTTCCATGTTGAGTGTATGAATATGGTTATCTAGTGTCCTCGTAGGTGACCTTAAACATGAATCAATATTCCATATGGAACCTTTCAAAGTAACCTTTACAGTGTAATGATCTCATCAAGAAAATTCACCGCATAATAGGCTCTGAGTTCCAAGTTTAAAACTCAAGAGGACCCTATGACCATCACCTACAATTTTAAGCCCTTCTACCTAATCCAAAAGCATGGAAACAAGTTTAAATTCTCCATAATACTATTAATGGTAAATGAAACTATGAGAAAATAGTATATTTAGTTGTGGATGTTATTGACAAACTATGACCAAGTATAAGAGATCAACTCAGGCCCAACCTTCAAAGGGTTTTCCAAAACCATCATATACAATTGATCCTCAAGGATGCAAAGAATGGTCATATGTGGTGAATATGATTACCTCAAGAGAATGATTTGGGTTCAAATGAGGTTAATTGGATATCAAACATAGCATATAATCCCTATTTTTTATCATGAACATGTAAGAAACTTGTTGATAGTTAAACACCTAGGCCACTCCTTACAAGACTGTAGGCATTTTATCCCCAAAATAAAATATAAAATTATATAGGAACATGAAAGAGGGAGAGATAAAATAGATAGGAAGAGCATATATATCATAGTGTTGATAATCAAGGAAACTTAAAGGGATGACTAAGAAAGCTCACTCAATCATGATAAATGGTCTAGGTGCATCCAAATCTACCTAACCAATTAAAATGGCTAATTGATGTGAATTATAATGAAAAATAATGGTCATATCATCCCACATTTTGATTTAATTCATCCTCCTTATTATCCCTAAAGGTATGATTAAGTTCAAGAGCTACCTAGCCTAGGTTGAACACCCATGGCACACAAGCCTATGGGTATGATTGTGTAAGTTTTTATAGCAAAGATATGGGAAGCCCAATCCAAAACATGATATAAAAGCCTAATATAATATTTCATAAGGATTTAAATTCCACCAATTTTAAATGATGGAGATAAAACACTACTTAGGTCTCTAGTAGAATAATTGAATTAAACACTCAAGCTAGGCAGTGATGATCATGGTAGGATTAGATGAGAGAGGAATGGAGATGGTGATATAGATCTCTGAGGAAAAGTGAAGAGGGTGGAAATTATATGGAAATGTGTTTTATGGTGACATTAAATCCACAAATATACCTATATTTGATTCAAAGTTCTAAAACTCAGTCTAAGCTTGCAAGACCTAATGCCTTACTTGACCTTCAAGACCCCATCTCCATCTTGGTGATAAATTTAAAACCCCCATGGTATGAATAATGGGATGAAGAGGTGTATAATAATTATAAAGTTCTTTAATAAGGTCTTATTTGTATATTAATGTAGGGAAGTGGCTATTTTGGTCTTATCATCCCTCTTGATCTCCATTACCCTAGTCTGCCATATCAAACTGTCAACTCTAATGCTCATATCTCACATGGTGTGATGACTAAAAACCAATGATACTAGGGATAATTTGTAAACCCTATGTAATCACTATCCATAAAGGAAATATTTACATTCATGAAATCAACTCTATGAATAATCCTTACCACTACAACCCACATAGAATGCTTAGCAAAGAACTTGAAGGCTGTCAACTTTCACTCACAACACACCATACAAGTTAAATTAGACCAATATATGTTAAATATTTTTTAAGGGGTTTATGGGATACAAATACATGGAAATAAGTTTTGTATTTTAGGCTTGTACTCTATGAACCATCATTAAGATGGAAGGATACCAAAACCCTTTCTAAACCCTGATAAGGACTTGATGAAGGAATTGCACCATAAAATGCTTTGAAATTAGGTATTTAATCCTTGAAATAGTATTTAAATTACCATTAGGTCTCATGAGCACACAAATGATTCATTGGTTACCACATGCAGACTATATCTTTTATGGATCAGGCCTAGATAAAATTGATGCAAGCATAGAAAGGACTGCTCCAAGCCTATATGTAATAATTTGGAAAAGGTATACATATTTTACATGTTTATAAATAATAATAGGTATAAATAGGTAATATATGTTTCATAATTACCACCTATAATGGTCTTTATGTCTAATAGCCACCTGAAAACATGCCTAGGCACTTAGTTAGAGGAGTGTGTGTACATAATAGAGAAGAAAGTGGCTTAACCAAGACAAAAAAAAATGATATAAAGGAAATAATAGGTGGATTTAATACTATTATTGGTGGAAAAGTTCCCTCATAACTCTATTTTAGAGGTAAAATACATGAACCCTATTATTAGGCTTGTTGGTCTAATAAATTTCTCAAGGCAGTGCTACTTAAAAATTGAGGTCAAAAGAAATAAATGGTTGAATGGAGGCCTAAGATGAATATTTTATACTTATTAGGATATTTTAAGATGTGAAAAAGGTATTGTTATATAGAGGGAAGCTTGTAAATGCCCATTTTGGCCTAAAATTGCTTTTAGAATGCACATACTGCATAATTATCGCCTGAAGATAATTTTTATGAGCTCAAAAATGTATGGGGTAGTTACATGGGGTTATAATAACTTATGAAAAGTTTAGGGGACTTTAATAGAATAAACTAGTGGTATTAGTTCATAGGTTAGGAGACTAAGCTTTATGAACCATTGATAAGAACCCAAAGCCCACTAAACCTACCTAAAACCCTAATAGAGATCCAATAAAGGAAATATTGAATAATTTTCATCCAAATTCATTTAAATGGATTTTTATATGCCTATAAATAATATTTTACTCTAAGGAGGTCACATGCATGGCATTAGTCTATATAGACAACTGTACAAACCCATCAAAAACATTATCTTAGAAAGATTTTGTTATAAATTCAAGGTAAAAAATTATATGAAGTTTTTTAGATCATGGAAGAGAGAGATTGAAATACATTTAACATTTTCAAATAAAAATACACTCTCATTTCATCTTGTAAATTCACCTATAGGTCTAAGCTAAAGGGCCAATCCAAAAATGCTAGTTAAATGTGACCTAATCACATAAATGAACAAAGTTACAAGTGTATAATAATTAGAAGTAAAAATTCATGGTATAGTATGTTTTTTTATAATTAAAACATGCTTAATAATTCATATTGAAGTATCTATTCAATCCTCATGGTCATCCAATATTCTAACACTAAGAGACTTGGCCTAATTTCTTAATAAGGCCTACTTGATCAACTAAAGGAGGATATTGGCATAAAGGACTACTAAGGGAATAAATTCATGGTAATAAAACCTTTTTAACTACCTCATGTAGGTTAGTAAGCCCATTTCCTATCCATCATGAAGTATGGAATATTTTCCCAAGCCCCATTAACATGCAAAAGAGAGATGGTTACTTAATTTTTCATGGAGGCCTAATTAAACCACTTTGATGCCTTTGTAACTATCCAAATTAGAGGAGATTGACTAGTTTGGCATGATAATCCTATGTAGGGGGTTAACCTTGGCCAAAAATAGAAATCTAATTCCCCAAAAATCTCATTGAAGACCAATCATCACTAAGACAATAAATGAGAGAAGTGTGTGACTACCTATAACTACTCATAGAGTGGATTATGGTAATTCATGACCTCTTATTTCTTATCCACACCACATTATCTTCTCCCTCTTGTTTATGTTATATAAATTGAGGCTCTAAGTCCATTTTACTTATACCTTAACTAGATATGATGAAACTCTACCAAAATTATATCTTGCAAACTTTTTGAATTAATAAGGATTATTTTAGATCTATTTACTATATTAGTGTGTTATGTTCTTGTTGATTTGCAAAAGTGGTGAAGTTATATTCCCCTTTACAGGTCCTTGTCCTCACCTAGGTTCTAGGATATAATTTTATGCAGGTCATATGATGAGTCAAGGTGTTGGTGAATATGTTTGAAGTGTAATCTAATTTATAGTTCCTTAGATAGACCCCTCATCCATAATATTCAAGTTTCATCCATCTACCATAACCTTCAAGTGAAGTAATTGTTATCACTCCAAGTTTCACCCTTTGAAGGAGATAGTTCAATTCTGCTTCAAACTTGGACTAACATGGGATTGGTCTAAACGTTGTGGGTGACCTATAGATAGAACAAACCTCTATCTTATGAGGATACCTGACCTGATATATTAACTTAAACTCTTATCCTAATACCAAATAATATTAGTATAAAAAAGGTTATGATGAAAACATGAAATGAAAACCTACTCTAGGGGTGGTGATGCACTAATATTCACTTATCTTCTATTGACCAATCTTCAACACACTTTGTGAATCCAATGAAATACTAGTGACTAAATAAGATTTTGAACACACTCCCAACAATAAGTATTTCATGTGGAGGTTATGTGGAAGGTTTGAAACTTGAAGGTAATTGGAGGAAGGTCTGCTAGAGACACTACCAATTATTTCACTCTTCAAACACAACTACCACATGTCACCACTTCACATGACCTTAATAGAATGATAATGTAACCATAGGCAAAAGAGAGGACCCATAAAATAATATGGAAACCATAATTTATGCAAGTAAACAACCATATCACACACTAATTTTGATAAAAAAAAGTCTATAACAATATTTTTTGCTATTGATTTCAGGGTAAAAGATATAATTTTGGTAGAGCTTTGCTACACCTAGCTAAGGGATAAAAATCAAGGCCTTAAAGTATGAATATATAGAAAAATGAGAAGGGATAGAGAGGGATAATAGTGTGGATTTGAGAGGTAGAGGTCATAATGACCATATTCAACTCCATTAGTAGTTACATTAATGATATTGGTCCTCATAAGTCCCTTTTCATGTGTTGCTTTCTTGATTGGCAGTATTCAATGGGTCCTTAAGCATTGAGGTGGAGTGATGGAGGATGTAGTTGAATTATTAAATGCATTTACATGACAAAAATGGTCAATCACTCTCTCTATGATGGTTAAAAATCATAAATAGGGTATAATTAGGCCTATATGAGGTGTTGAGCAACCCACCATCTCTTATGCATATGAATAAGACTTTTGACTTTTTATTCATAATGATCATGTGGTATGTGCATTTATTTCCATTAAAATAATTTTTATGTTGTAATAAATCTATATTTACCCTCTTATTAGTTCCTTAATTCCAAATTTAAACTCCCCTTATTGATCAAGTAGGCTAATTAGGCCACTAGGCTTAGTTAGCTAGCTATTGGTTGATTGAGTAGCCATAGAACCTATAGAATAGATGGATGGGTGATTTCATGACTAAATAAAAGTCTCATATCATGACATAATCCTTTTTAATAGCTCACACATGTACCTTTACCTTTCCTAGTTGACTAGGTCACTTCTTCTTAGCATCTATATATTAGTTATATGGTGTGGACTTATAGCAACATTTATAAGTAGAAAGTGAGTATTTGGTGTCTTGGGAATATTAAATAAGTATAAAATCTCCCATTATAATTATTGGAAACTTATCAAACAATGTTTCACCCTATTCGTTATTCCAATCCTTGAAAAAGTACCATTTTATGATAATTTCATACAATGTATGTACAATCAAGTACCATGAGTATGGCCTCTAAGTGGAAAATATGACCTAGGTGTTTGTCAATTTATTCCCATACATTTTGATATGTTTTCTCCTAAATATTTCTAATCGGGTCCTTATTAGGGTTTTAGGGATGTTTAAGAGTTTTTAGGGCTCTTAACAATGGTTCATAGAGGTTAGGTCCTTAAACTATGAACCAATTCCACTAAACTCTTATAGAAAAATCTCCTCACGTATCCTAAAGTGATCAACCTCCCATGCATAATTTTTTTACAATTATGAGAATGTGATGTTGCCTCTCATGTGAGAATCATGAATTTTGAGTAGTCTTTATGTGTCTTTAGGCCATAATGACTAGTTATGACACCTCCCATACAACCCAAAGTAACCTAAAATTCTCAAACAACCTGATGACCTCCCCCATGAAGGTTTTAGGTATCCTCTAATCTCACATTACCCTTTTATCTATCTCTTAGGTGGAATTGTCTCAATGAAGATCCTAGATAAATGAGCATAACTTCAAGGTTTTTGAGTTTTTGTCTTAACATAGAGTTATAGGCACCTATCCACTACCCTTGACATGAATATCACCTCTAAGGTCCCTTAGAGTACCTATGTTGGCACCATCAAGCCACTTACCTTATTTTGTATATAATAGTGTCTCTCACTTAGACACCCATGTCTATCTAAAAGGGTAAATAGTTATAAAGGTTCCTATAGGTGGCCATTTTGAGATCATTTAGGAAATTTTAGACCCTGTCTTACTTTATAAACCCATGGTATATAAAAATCCTTCTCTATTCATCACTTAGAGGCTTAATCTAGTTTTCCTAGGCCCAATCTGTTAGGTTGTGGAGCTAAAAGCTTCACTAATGTAGACATTGGAGGAGGTTGTTGAGTGTCACAGTCACTGACGTCGGTCAGGCCTACTGATGTCGGTCAGGTGGAGATAGGAAGCTGATAATATCGGTCATAGATCAGCTGACATCGGTCACCTCCAGACTAACAAGGACCAACATCAGTCACCTGTGCGGTTCTAGAACTGCTAGTTCACAAACAGTTAGTTAATAAACTAGTTGTTTGCATGCTAAAAGGCTAATTTTAGTCTTGAGCTATGGATATAATTATTGTAATTGGATGTCTAATTATTTTTTGCATGAGATATATTTAAGAGAATTATGGGCTGTATTGTAAAGTGTGCTAGTTGAATAAGAGCAAGGTTAGCTCCTTCAGAGTGAAGACAGCAAGGTGTGTTCCTCTTAGTGCCATAGTGCCAAGTGTGTATGATTAGGTAGATCTATGGGATAGTAAGGTCTGGTAGAAGATCCACAAGGGTGCTGGTATGGTAGAATAATAAGGACTTAGTGAGGCAAGGATAAGGGTTCTATCTGAGTAAGTAAGATCGGTTGATCTACAGGGGTGTGTGTGTGCAAGATCTAAGGTTTACAGGTGTGCAGAACTAGGTTGATTTGCAATTGTGCAAGGTTAGGGAGGTTAGCAACATAACAGGTAGCAAGATTAAGGGATATCAAATTGGAGTACATTGTGTACTTAGAGTATTTGTGTATACTCGATCGTGGAGTATGTGGAGTACTTGTGTATTGGCAGTAGTGATACTAATTGGTTAGAGGTGAACACCAACTCTATGTTTAGTTGTGTGTTGGGACTGTAATTGAGAGTGAGCTCTTGAAGAGAATTATTGTTTATGCCCTAGAGGTGTGGGAGCCCTAGAGGTGTGTAAGGAAGAAGACCGTGGCATATTCTTTGTTGTATTTCCTTCTGGAAGAGTATTAATATAATTGGGTATTGTCTCTCATATTTTATGTTATTTTTGAATTCTAGTTACTTGTGATTCTAGTTAAATTCTGCATGTTTAGTTGCTTGTACATGGTAATCAATTGTGCTTCCTAGATCCTGACAAGTGGTATCAGAGCAGTTTATTGTTCTAGATTCCTGATAAGTGGTATCAGAGCTAAGGTTGCAGGGAGTAGGTTTATGTTTGATTACAGGTCACTCTCAGGGGTTTCTGATTGAGTGGGAGTATAACAATGGTAGAAGAAATTACACTAAGAATGGAGGAACTCAAATGCACGAATGGTCAATTATGGTGTTATGGAAAGAAAGAGTAGGTAAAGAAAAATTGTTGGTTGGTAGAAGATCAACATGAAGGAACTGAAGAAGCAGATGTTGCAGGTGTTGTTACACAGGATGCTTTGGGATGTTCCTTGGATAAAGTAGAATCTTGGTTTATAGATTTTATTGCCTCTTTCCATGCAGCCCCAAATAGATTATTTTTCCATGTTAAGGTCCATGGAGACTTTGGAAAGATTTATTTAGGGGTTGGTGAGCCTTGTCAAAGTATTGGCAAAGGGAAAGTGCGGCTGAAATTGTAGATGGCCAACACATGGGTGTTGAAGAAGGTCATGTAGGTCCCAGTCTTGAAGATGCAGCTAATTGCTTCAAGGAAGTTGGGTGATGAGACATGCATAAGAACTCTCACAGTGGATGCACTTAAATTAGTATGTGGTAAGAAAGCAAGTACTCTTTATCTACTTGCTTGTATTACTGATTCTTCTTCTGTTGCAAGGACGTGGATTTGTAGGCTTGGTCACAAGAGCAAGAAGGAGATGCATGTTCTTAAGCAAAAGTTAGATGTCTTTGACAGACTTAAAAACTAAAAAGCCTTGGTGTTCATGGAGGAGATGATGGATAGAGATCATTAGAGAAGGCTGGATACTTTTGAGCAGGGCAGTTTGGACATGGGTTTGATCCAAAGAGAGCTCATAGGTAAAAAGTCATCACTCACAAGAGAACACAGGTACCAGTGTCAGTCAGGAGGAACCGGCATCAAATAGATAGGTGCCAATTTTGGTCATGTGCAGACCAGAGCTAGTGGTGTTGGGTAGGGTGGCTACCAGCATCAGTCAGAGAATTGACATCGATGACCAAGTAAGACTGATGTCGGTCAGGGAACCGACATCAATAGAAAGGACAATTGCATGGAACTGATGTCAATCAGATGTAGACTATGTGGTGATTGAGGTTAGTCACTAGAATGGATTTTGGGTAGAAAACAAGCTGTCAAGGAGTCTCAAATGCCCATATGGAGGACTGAAAGGGTAAGTAAGCCTCAAATTCATTGTTCCTCTTCTTTATACTCATTGATCACTACAGAACAGGAAGGATCTAGGAAATAATGGGAGCATGGCATGAATGAGGAATTTGATTCCTAGGATGTAGAACCAAGTGGGAGATTTGGTAGGGTTGCCAGTTGAAAGAAAGCACTGAAAGACGAATGGATTCCTTGGTTAAAGAATAGAGAGAATGGACACATGAGACAGAAGGCCAGGTCATATGGTCTTGCAGAAGCTCCAAGATAGTGGTATAGGTTTGACAGGTGGATGATAAAGCATGGCTTTAGTCAATGTCATTGTAACTCTTGTGGTTTCTTTACCAGGTGGGTGATGATTGCAACATCATCCTATTACTATATGTTGTGTGTTTGCTTGATGTAGGGTTACACATATAGGGTTTTTCTGAGCTAAAGGTAAAGTTAGTTCAGAGGTGTGTCATGAAGAATTTGGAAGAGTGAAATTCTTTGGCATGAGTAATCCTAGAGACAGGGAAGATCACAAGTTGATGTTGTCATAGGATGATTGTAGAAGGTAGTGTAGGATGTAGAATGGCAAGCGCACCTATGGATGGATAGTTCATAGAATAGGGTCCCCAATCACATGATGAGGTTGAGTACATGTGTACTCCCTGATATTGCCCCAATAGTGGAGTTGTCAGTAGGTTTGTGTCTAATCTGGGAAGGAAGCACTGGAAAGTGGTTCAGTGGGTTCTAAGGTATCTAAGAGGGACCAGCAGTAGGTTAACATGCTATGTAGGGTCAGGACTTTGGATATGGTAGGTTACTTAGATGATAGGTGTTACACCACAGGTTGTGTGGTGGTTGGTCTTCAAGATTGAGCTTGAAGAGGGATACAAGCCAGGAAACAAATTAGATGGTGTATAGGTACTGGTATAGTACAACTATTTATCTCTAAGTGGGAGATTGTTAGGTTGTGGAGCTAAAAGCTTCACTGATGCAGACATTAGAGGATGTTGCTGAGTGTCATAGTCACCAGCGTCGATTAGGCCAACTGATGTCAGTTAGGCCAACCGACGTTGGTCAGGTGGAGACAAGAATTTGCTAACATTAGTCATAGATCGGCCGACATCGGTCACCTCCAGACTAATAGGGACCAATGTCGGTCACCTGTGTGGTTTCAGAACTACTAGTTCATGAATAGTTAGTTAACGAACCAGTTGTTTGCATGTTAAAAGGCTAATTTTAGTCTTGAGCTATGGATCTAATTATTGTAATTGGATGTCTAATTATTGTTTTCATGAGATCTATTTAAGAGACTCATGGGTTGTATTGTAAAGTGTGCTAGTTGAATAAGAGCAAGGTTAGCTCCTTCAAAGTGAAGATAGAAAGGTGTGTTCCTCCTAGTGCCATAGTGCCAAGTGTGTATGATCAGGTAGATCTATGGGATAGAAAGGTCTGGTAGAAGATCCATAGGGGTGCTGGTATGGTAGAATCATAAGGACTTGGTGAGGCAAGGACAAGGGTTCTATCTAAGTAAGTAAGATCAATTGATCTGTAAGTGTGTGTGTGTGTGAGATCTAAGGTTTACAAGTGTGTAGAACTAGGTTGATTTTTAGGTTTGTAAGGTCAGGGAGGTCAGCAACACAACAGGTAGCAAGATTAGGGGAGATCTACTTGGAGTACATTGTGTACTTAGAGTATGTGTGTATACTCGATCATGGAGTACATGGAGTACTTGTGTACTGGTAGTAGTGATACTAACTAGTTGGAGGTGAACACCAACTCTATGTTTGAGTTGTGTGTTGGGACCGTAATTGAGAGAGTGAGCTCTTGAAGAGATTTATTGTTTATTCCCTAGAGGTGTGGGAGCCCTAGAGGTGTGTAAGGAAGAAGAATGTGGCATCTTCTTTATTGTATTTCCTTTTGGAAGAGTATTAATACAATTCGGTATTGTCTCTCATATTCAGTGTTATTTCTGAATTCTAGTTGTGATTCTAGTTAAATTCTGCATGTTTAGTTGCTTGTACATGGTAATCAATTGTGCTTCCCAGATCTTGACAAGTGGTATCAGAGTAGTTTGTTGTTCTAGATTCCTGACATGATCCATTTAGTGTATCCTATACACATGCCAACCAATAGGTCATTTGGATGATTATAATCCCTAGAGAGACCATTAGGACCATTTCATGACTCAAATACTCCATATAAATTCATTTAGAGGCATAATTTTATCATTAGGTACTATCCAAGGCTTAATAAGGATTTTGGAGGTCTACCATATTAATGATGGTTCATACAATATGAACCTAAAAAATAGAACTTATTATCATGATCATTTATACCATTTACCCCTTCATAAATCCTAAATATCTTAGGATACCATGTAAAGTGTGTGTGGAGATATGAATGTTGGAAGATGTGCTTCAAGCTTTATGCTAGGCAGTTTAATCAAGTTAACTTCTTAGCATTTTTTCATAAAATTTTCCCCACCAACCCCACTCACTCCTTTATGGATTTTGAATCCATAAGGGTACTTAGATTGTCATAATATCCTTGGGCTTGGGTCCCTTTGTGGTGAAAGGTACAAGTTCTTAAAGATGTAGCTCGACATAGTTGCTCAAGTAAAAGAGATTGAGAGAGTGAGCTAAATACCCAAACCAAACTTTATCATTACACTCCACTACCCCAAGTACCTTCTCCAAGGGTATATAATATCTTCTTACACATATCACATTATATTTAACTTTCCTAAAGGTCTAGACCTATCATTGAGGTTAAGGTAGGGTCCTAGACCTAGATGGACCTTTAGGTCTTACATGGCTAGACTAGGTATTGGAAACTTAGCCCCATGTGGATGAATCTATAGATATCATGGGCTATAACACCTTTCTCAATCCATTTTATACCTTTTTCATAGTCCTCTATCTATTCAAACCACTCACCCACCCTACTCACTCTTGTGGACTACCTTGATCAACATTGGGTAATGTATGGTACAAAGGCAATTGACATTAGAAAATTGATAAGTCCCATTTAGATCCATATAGGGGTGTTATCAGAGCTCAATAATCATGTTGTCATTATTCATCATAGCCTTAAGGCATACATTATATCTCTATCAATACATGATCATGCATAGTTAAACTACATTTTATATGTGCATGGTCTGCAACCTAGGTTATATAACCTCCCTACTTAGGAGAACCATTAATTAGGGATTTAAGGTGTTTATGTATCTTTATTCCATAGAGACTCTCATTGGTTTGACATATTCTTATTCTAGACAACCTTGACATGATTGTATATTTTCAACTTAGTCCAAATGCACTCCTACAAATTTCTCTATATTTGGTGAGGTGACCCCCATGCTCTAATATTTATCTTAGTTTGTATATTTTCCCTTTATGTTTATGTAATTTCTCATAATTAGGATAAGGGGATAGAACATCAAAAGTATTGGGAGTAATGAGTCATGCATATTGACTAGTAAGGGGCTTATAGAACAAGTTTTTGAGTGAGGAGAGATATCTCTATAGCATACATAAGGTCCATATGAATCTATTATTCTCCAACCCATCTATATAAGACAAAGATTTTTTTATTAATATCCTTATTTTATGTGTTCATGGTATCAGCATATAGACTAGAAGGACTTAACCAAGGTGGATTTAAGTCATTTCATATAGGTGGCTATTTGTTCCTTCAATAGGGTTTATGACTGTATGGCTCATTCCTCATGACCTTGATGGTTTTTAACAACTTGAAGGAGTATTCAAACCTTAATTACATTACTTGGAATTGGGTAGGGGTTGGTTACTTAAGGATGATAATTATGAGGTCATATGGAGTTTCAAAATGGAATGCATGGCTAACAACTGAGTTGAAAAGATAATGATGAGGTTATCAAAATGGAGAGGATCTTTGAGGGCTTGAAATGGACTATGAGTTGACACCTAAGATGACCTAAAATAACTATAGACACCTCTATGCATATAATAAATAGAATATAACACTTTAGAGGTAACTAATGAGGCACACATAGTAAAAAAAATAAAACCTAAGACTTTCCAAAAAACCTTAACCTTTTTTAAATAACCTTAACTTTTGCTAAAAGAACTATGAAGCTGTTTGAGGGAAAATTTTAGCTTATAGGCCTATAAGGGCTATGGTGAATCTTGAGAACCTTGAAATAATGATATATAGGTTTAAATGCAATACTTCATGATGTATTTTACTAAGTTTTTATAATCTTAAATCCACTATCAAATAGTATACTACCTTTTTATGCAATGAAACCCATATCTACAGGTCATATCAATTGGAAGCATAATTTTATAAGGTTAGAGACCATATGAGCATTAAATTTGGAGTAAAGAGACATGATTATATTTAAGACACCATGATTATACCTCAAAACACTATTCCCCTTTAGATGTATACATTATATACCTTTCTTACCATTACAACCTACCTATAGACTATAGATATTGGTAGTTTGGATGTTTTTTAGCCTTATATGCCCACAAGTGAAAAAAAATGTTGAGGAGGCCATGAAAAATCTATGAAATACTTTAGGAACTAGGAATAATCATCATTTTAATTAAATAAACCATAAATTCAATGAAACAATCATCCTTATTTTACCTATGTAGATGAGGGTGTTGACCATATCACTCAACTTCTTAGTGAATATTCATAGAGATCAAGAGACTAAAATTTCAACCAATTCCCATTATTGTAAAGATACCAAGTTTAATTTATTTGGCTAAGATCCTAGACCTTCTTTCTTTCCTCTATATAGACTGAGCACAAACTTGAGGTTCTTTCCATGTCTAAAAATGAGCTCAATATGGAAGATGAAATAGTTTTGGGATCTTAAATCACTAAAACACTCTAATATTTTCCACATATGTTAGTAGTTAACTCCCCTTATAGACCCCTAACTCCACCTAAGCCAATCCATACTATATGGATATGTACCACTCAAAAAGCTCATAAAACATATAAATTCACTATTTTCTCATGTTTTAGACCATAAACTATTATTGACATCTAAGATTATGGAAAATAGGAGTTTGGTGATGTATGAGGGTTCATGGTATGAATTGAGGAGTTGAAGAGGCACATTTTGGCATGTATAAAGCCCATTTAGTGAAAATTTGGTGTTGACTTTTGTGAAATGGGGGTCATTAGTGTATGAAATGCTTTGGATATGGTCTAATGGGGTTAAATAAGGATCTTAAAGGCATTAATTATGGTTTTAGTGGCCTCTCAAGGTCAAGTGGTATCACATTGAGGTTAAATGTCTTCATTTTAGACCATATACATGATTTCAAGAGGGAGTTCCAAATGAATATCATATCAGTACATATGAAAAGACATTAGGACCTGATAAGGGCTTCAATTAGGCCCCCATTATCTTATATAATATCCATAATACTTATGATTAAGCCATACCTTGCATCATCTGAATACTAGAAAGGTTCAAGATGGATCTTGAACTAAATCATTCAATCATCTCTGCCATTGGCACTTTAAATTGTTGAGGTCACTTTACGGCCTATTATATACCTTCATACATTATCAAACACTATGAGGACACTTGAAACAAATTAAAACATGAGGTAGGGATAACCACTATGTGTTTCATAACATGACCTAGATAATGGACCTACTGCATTTGAAAAGACAACTAGTGACCTTACTTTGGACTATCCTAATTCACCAAGAGATGTGGCAACTATGAGGTCTTATGGTGGACTAGGGTTTATATGGCTCATGTTGACCCCTTTCTAAGCATGATGGAAAAAATTAGTCAATAGTATTAATACCTAGGATCCCCTTATAAAACTTGTTTCAATCATTAGTCCTTATTTAACTCATAAAGTGTTGATTAAGGATTAGTTAGAGTGGATAAGACATCATACTGGTTCTTCACCTCTAGTAGCATAAGTTTCCATTCATGTTTCATTTCTATCCTTTTTCATCACCAAGTCACTATTCTTAGGAATTAAGCTCAATTAATGCACTAGGGGAGTTATCCCCATAAAATAAAAGTTTAGTCCATCCAAAAGTCACCCACAGCCTTGGAATAATCCAATGTTACCCCAAACATAGAGAGGTCTGAACAATCTTCTCCTAAGGGTGTAGTTTGGTGGTTAATAATTCTAGCATGCTTGGTGGGACCAATATTCAAGAAATTTGGAGCATAAACTTGAAGCGTTGGATGATATCAAGGAGCTTCAAACACTCTAGTGGTAGATCTACGGTCATTTTAATGCCAAAAGTGATCATAATGTCTTCATCAAAAGGTAAGGAAGTTGAGTTTGTTGAGTTATCTTTGGACTTTGCTAGGAGAAATAGGTACCCTAGGTCTCACCCTAATATTACACTCCCTAATTCTCCTAATCTTATTCAACAAAAGACTGATGCAAACCCTACACCTCCAATGGTTAGGCCTAGACATCAATATTTTATACCCTTCAATAGTGGTATCCCCTTAAACCTCAACCAATTTGATGATATACCTATTGATACACTTAAGATCCTCTTATATTTCATAAGAGAAAACTCTACCAACCGTATTGAACATATTGCAAACATAGCCAACCTATGCTTAGTTTATAATGTGACGTAATAAAATGTTGAAATGAGATTATTGGCTACTTCCTTGAAGGGTAAGATAGTTCAATGATATATGATTTTAAAACCTACTTCTATCAATAGTTGGGATGAATTTGGGGAACAACAATACACAGGTTTTGAGGATAGAAGTGACCATTTATCTCTAGTGGAACAAATCACCATAATCAAAAGAGCTCCCTAAGAGTTTATGGTAGACATAAATTATAGGTTTTAGAAAACTTGGGATAAGATCCCCATGATATTCAAACCCACCCCTAACTATGCCTTTTTTTAATACTTAAGAGTCCTTAATTATGATGTGGCAATCATGATACAGTCTATGGGAGGGAATACTCTACTAGTTGCCTATGAAGTGAAAATAACGGCATAAAATTTCCTAATATAAGTAGGAAAGCTTACCCCAAGACCCATCATGCCTTTATTCTTAGATATGCCTACCATTTCTCCCTTACTATCACTAATCAATCATGACTAGGCAAATGTTAATCAAGCAGATAGATTGGGTAAGATTGAAGGGTTGCTTAAGGTAAAAAGAAATAACTTAATGGCCTTGGAGATGAATCAATTCCACCTCATAGGCATTAATAATCACCATATCAATCCCCTTTATTATCACTATCAGTTCAATAAGAATCTATATCAGCCTAATCCATAAGTTTAAGGGTAGATCACTCAAGTAAGGCCCTATAACAGCTTCAATCCCAATTTTGCTAACACTTATAAAGCACTACTTACAAGTAAAAATAACTATGCTCAAGAAGTTTAATGGCCTAAAAATGGGGGAATACCCATTATATGTCAATCACTCTAAGTGGTGATGCTTTTCAAGCCTCTTTTATGTAGTAGAAATAGGCCCCTCTAATGTAAAGCAGTCAACATCATACACAATGGAAATAAGGTTCTTCTATGCAATATGGAGAGGCTCCCTTCATGAATCAATCTGATATGTAAAACCAACAAGGAATGAGTGGGATTAAGGCACCATATGTGACCAATGTTTTAACTTCCAAGAAGGAGAACATTATTTTGAGTAATGTGAAGCTAATCAACTTTGGGGTGCATCTAAGGTAGACAGTCCCATTGTAGCCCATGCAAGGGCCAAAAGGAGGGTATTAGGTGATGATTTAGAATTTGGGATAATATCTCACCCATAATATCAATCATCCAAAGAGGCTAGTGAAAAAAATTCATCCCCTAAGAATCCACTAACTCAAAAAATTCAAGATGGGAAAGGTAAAAATTATAGAGATCCAATCATACCCTAATTTACCCAAGCTCCAAGTAGTAGTACTATTCCTAAATTGAAATAAAATAATGATATCTCTCACATCAACATTATGGAATAGATGAAGGCCCATGTTTCCATACCTATGTGGGACACCGTGCTCATTCTAAGACAAAAATATCTCTTCCAAGAAGAGTTGTCTAAACTCCAGATCTTGGATAAGAAGGCAAAAAATGTGGGTGTAGTCCTAGCTAATACCAATCAGCCTCATGATTCTCAATCACCCAAGGTAAAAATCCCCCTCCTTTATATCTCTCTATCATTATAGGTGATTCCTTAATACACAATTGTATGATAGATAATGAGGTTAGTACTTATTTCATGCCCAAGTCTATAGTAGATAAGTTGAGATTAAAGTATGAACCTAATTCTAAAGGGTTCTTAAAAATATATGGGTATCCTACTAAGACTATTGGTTTACTTAAGTATCTAAAAATTATCTTATTTGTTTGTCTTAATTGTAGTATATCCCAAGATGTAGTGATATTTAACCTCCCTCCTTACTTTGGCTTATGTTTGTCTAGGGATTTTGCTACCAAGATAGGAGGCTATCTCTCTTCTAACTAGTTTTATATGGTCTTTAAAACTAGGTATGGAAAACATTTCACCATAAGGTTTGAGCCTATCTCTAAGTTCCATTTAGTGACCTATATGCCTAATTTGTATAATGTCAATTGCACTATCATAAATGAAAATAAACACCCCAATGATTAGGAGCTAATTGAACCACTTGAAGGTATATCATATTTGATCCTTGATGAATGGGGAGGTAGATAACCATGGATATGATCCATGAAAGAAAATTAAAGAGGTAGGTTTTGGGGTATATTGTATGCATAAGGAAGGGCCTATCATACCGGCTCTTACCAGCCCAAGCTAAGACCATGATAGAGTGTAAAGTTTGTTTGTTTGATGGCTTTAGGTCCAAGAATGGAAGTGGGTTAGGTTTCATGCTTGTTTCTCCTTCAAAACAAAGATAATTTTTTGCCCTAAGATTTCAATTCAATTACACATGCAACACAATAGATTATGAGGTCCTCATCCATGGGATGCAATGGGCAAGAAAGAGAGGCATTAGTTTGTACAAGCCATGGGAGATAGTGAGTTAGTAGCATATCAGCCACAAGGGCATATTGTATTCAAGAATCCCCTCTTGAAGGAATACAATCATAGGGTTTTAGACCTCTTAGAATACTTTGATTCCTTTGACATTTGATCAATCCCAAGTGAGGCCAATCAACATATAGACTACTTTGAATCTATAGAAACACATTATGATATTGCAAATAGAGTTAAGGATGTGAAATAGTCCCAAATCAAGGTAGTATGTAGACCTTCAGTCCTTGACAATGATGTTAGCTAGCATGTATTTGAAAATGAAAAGTAGATAACATGTTTCTTGTAGTCAGAGGCAAAATTATTCTAAAAAAACTAAGGCAAATTGCAACATCAGTATGGTAACCACATTATCTAATTGAGGACAAACAAGTTACCCAAGGGATTGGTGACCTTGGAAAATATATTCAATGAATATGATAAACTAAGGAAAGATAAAGATAATATATAAATAAAGGAGGATCATTATGAGGTCACTATTTTCAAGGATAGGCTACTCAAATTAGGAAAAGTGAACACAAAGGAGGAGGATACAACCTTCATAGAGTTATTTTAAGAGTTTTTAGACATATTTATTTGGGAATATAATGATTTAAATGGATTTGACCCTAGTTTATCCCAATATACCATAGAGTTGGAGGTAAATTCTATGCCTATAAGACAAAAACAAAGACTGATCAAACCCAATATTGAGATCCTCTTGAAGAAAGAGTTGACCATACAACATAATCTTACCCATCAAACACTATTCATGGGTGGCTAATATTATGCATATAGGGAAGAATAATGGTGAAATAAGGTTATGTGTAGACTTTAGGGATATCAACAAGGTGTCACTAAGAGATCACTACCCCCTACCATTTATGGATTAGATTCTCCAAAAGGATGAATATTAGCATTTCTCCTTTCTTGATTGATACTCAAGGTATAATGAAGTGTTGTGAAGGAGGAGGACAAACATAAGACTACCTTCACAACCAAGTGGGACACTTTGCTTATAATAACATGCCCTTTGTTATTTCCAATGTATGGGCCACCTTTTAAATGTAAATGGATGTAGCCTTCTAAGGATTCATCAATGATATGGTGCTCATCTACCTTGATGACATCATAATATTCTCTAAGGACCCCAAAGATAACTTTACACACTTAAGTTTGATATTTGATAGGTGCAGGAAATATGGGGTCTCATTAAATCCCAAAATGTGTATTTTTGTAGTCCATAAGGGTAGAATTATAGGCCATATTGTGTCAAAATAAGGATTCTTTATAGACCCTAAGAGGATAATTGCAATCCTCACTCCATCACTTCTCAAACATAATAAAGTATTGTATATTTTCTTAGGCAAAATCAACTTTATCAAGAGGTTTATCTTCATGTTTGAAGAATTAGTAAGGCCTCTAACCTTCATTCTCAAGAATCATAAAAACTTAAAATATACTAAAGAAGGAAGATAAGCTTTGAGTCTATTAAATAATACATTTCCCAATCACAAACCTTCCTCAACCTTGATTTCTCAAGGGACTTCTTGTATGCATTCTCAACCATTGATACTATTTTTGCCATGCTTATGTTGAAAAATATTGAGAGTCTTGAGCATCCCATAACCTTATTTAGTCAATAATTAGATGGATATGAATAGAGATATACATTTTTGTAAAATAATGTATTTGTATTCATGAGATGCTTCAAAAAATTCATACACATGGTGTTTAATAACAAAATATATGTCATGGTGGTCTACTCTAGCATCAAAGACTTCATCGTTAATAGAGACATGAGTGAAAAAAAGGGCTGGTTGGGTGATAAAATGCATGGAAAATGAAATATAAGTGAAGTTTTCCAAGTTTTTAAGAGGTATGGGACTATGTGAAAACTTTTAAATAGATGTTAATGAGGACCAAGAAGTGGTTTAGTAATGTAATGTGACCCCCAAGAAATTACACCTACATCTCCTTCCAGTTGGACTCAAGACATGGTGAGAATCATTCAAATGGGAGAATGTCCTATAGGCCTAAATAGGACAAGATGGAGGTAATATATATTGAAATCCATCCCTTATGTCTTGATTTATAGAGTTATTTTTTAAAAATACCTTGATGACATGCTCTTAAGTTGTGTAAAAATTGACCAAATTGATTAATTCCTATATTAGTTTCATGATGGGTCTACAAGAGGGAAATTTGCATCCAAGTATATAGTATCAAGGATAATAAGAGTGGGATAATTTTGTCCAAGTTTTTTCAATTAATATAATGCTTGGGTTAGAAGGTGCCAAAAATGTGCTATGTTTATATGAAAATAAAGACTAGTTGCCTTACCCCTCAAGCCTATTCAAGTAGAACAACCTTTCATGTAATGGGGCCTATAATTTGTAGGTATGATAAAACCTTAATATAGTTTAGGACATAAGTGTTTTTTGACTATTATAGACTACTTTACTAGGTATGTGGAGGTAGTAACTTAAGGAGGCAAATGAGAACTTAGTTTTTGAGTTCTATGATAGTTTAGTGACCAAATTCGAGATCCCCTCCACCATCATATCAAAAAATACTCTAGATTTCAGTAGTAAAAAGGTGAATTAATTGGATATCAACCATTTTATATACCTCATAACTTCCTACAACTACTATCTATAGGTTAATAAACTTTTAGAGTCCACCAATATAAATCTAATTACGATCATAAGGAGAACTATAGAGGGAAATCAAAGCAAGTGGTATACCAAGCTAAGAACATCATTATGGGAAGATATGATTAATCCAAAGAGATATATTTGTCATTCACCATACCTATTTGTCTATGGAAAATACGAAAATCTACCCATATCACTTGAACTACCAACCTTAGAACTTACACACCAACTTGAACTCATGGAGAGTGATGTAATGGAGGTAAGGATGGATTAATTAAGGGAGATGAAAGAGACAAGAGATGATGCTATGCATTATATTTTGTCTCATAAATATTATTTGAAAAGTTAATTTGAAAATAGTACTTCTTTAAATACCTTCAAACAAGGTGACATTGTGCTCAAGTGGGATGAAGATCGTGTTAAACTAAGTAAGCACTCAAAGTCTGATTGTATTTAGAGTGGACCATATATTATTACCAACTAAAAATAACATAATGATTTAAAATTATCCAATATTAATGGTGGGAAACTACCTATCCCTATAAATTGGGTGTTACTTAAGTACTATTACTAGAAAACACAAAATTATCTTGTACATAGTAGTTTAAGTTTCTTCTTCCAAGTGTTGTGGTACCTGATTTGTTAGTAGCTTGTCTTGTTTATGTTCTTGTAAATTTATTTTTGTGTGTACTTATTATGTTTATTATTTCCTATTATATGCCTTAATTTCTATAATATATTGATCATGGGGTGTTAGTTTAGTCAAAGAGTCTTAATATACAATAGATCCTGGATCCTCTTGATCAGTTTCAGATCAAGCCTTTGGAGTCACCAATAATGTTGACTTATTTATTCCCTTAAGCTCATAAATGGGTAAAAATATTCCTATGAGGGTTTGATATAAACCTTGGTGACCCTCTTATGTCCCTTGAAGTGTCAAGGTAATTCAAAAGGGAGACCACTTATCATCATGTCAAGGAAGTAGGTTCAAGTGAGGTGATACGTCCAGATATCCCATGGTGGTTGTATTTTACCCATTTTTTGAGTTTATTTAAAGTTTTATCTTTGTGTTATCTATGTATAAGGATTAAAAACAAGTGTTGGAGTGGTCCTAGTGGTCTAAACTTACTCATATTGAAGATGACCCAATGTTGCAACTCATGACCTATCATGAATCCATCTAGTACGTTGAGAGAATATAAAGTATGGTAAGATAAAATGGGTTAAGGATGTTATAAGGAATATGTGGTAAATTTTTTTAGGGTTTTGGCATATTTTAAGGTATTTTATCAAATATTAAGGTAGCCTCTATTTGAATTGTCACTTGAGATCATATGTATTGCCTTCAAAAGGGGTGTCTAAACATGGAATTATGTTATTTTAGCCAAAAACACCACTAATACCATAAATTATGTATTAAAATTCCCCCATTATTACCATAATTCCATGATTAAATGGTTTCATATGCAAAGGGTGTCCTTTTATAAGTTAAATGCTTTTATTCTACACTAAATGGGTCCACACATGGGAAAGAGTGTATTTTCACCTTCCCTCAACCTATAATCCCTATTTTCAATACATTTGTACCCATATTTTCCCTCATAATACCCACCAATAAAATTTCAAGATATGAAAACTTGAGAAAATGTAAGAAACTAGTGTTTTATAGGTGTTTTTAGCATGTATGGATCTATATAATATAGTCAAGATTAAAAAAGGTTAGGTATCTATGTAGGGGAATTATTTTAGAAATAATGTAATATAATATAGGAGTTTAAATTCAAAATAGGTCAAAAACTAACCCCTCTTTTCCATCATCTTCCTTGGTATCCTTGGATAGCATCTCAAGTTCTTATTTATTACAGATAGGAGAGAGAAGATAGTAACCTAAGCTCTTGTCCATAGTAAAGGGGTCTAATGGCCTTCAAATAATTATCATTGGTTTTTATAATTATATACCATTCTCTATGAATAATGGTTAATAACATAAGGCAATTAGACTAGCCTTCTACATCTACATAGGGTCAAGCTTGGAATAGTTTCTAGCTTGGTTAAAAAAATGGTAGTTATATGTGCCTTATACAAGTCCTCAATGTCCTTCCATTGCATTCTCCACCCCTAGTTCACATGTGTGAGTCTAGAAACCTCCATGTTATCATAATTTGAAGATTGTAGGTAATGTTTTCTTAATAGTTAAGGATTTTCAATGCATATATATATGAAAATGAGTAGTGGTTTGAGGTAGAATGATGAGTTTCTTGGAATTATTCATATTTTCTTGCCTCCTTAACACCATGATGATAAAATGAACCTTTAATTCCTTTAATATACTAACTTCCAATGAGACTGCCTATAGAGGTTGACCTTTGGTGAAAATATGGATTGAATATTTCATGGTGATGGTTGTTGAAGGTCATTAGAGCATCATAGAGGAAATATAGATGTTGTATTTATGTAGAAGAGTCCCTCTCTCACAAGTATAAAGATTAATTATATCTATCAATCCCAAGAAACTATGAACTAGATTTACAATGTCTTCATAAACCTCTTTAATAAAGTTTAAGGTTCATTACCAGAGTTTAAGGTATTCATAAAGTCTTAGGTTTCATTTTCTCCCTTCATATGCCTAGTCAACCAACTCCAAATGTCTTGAACTATTGAGTGTATGAATAGGGGTGTCTATTTTCCCCATAGGTGACCTTTATCATGAATCAATATTCCATAAGGAACCTCTCAAAATAACCTCTACTGTGTAATGATCTCATCAAGAAAATTCACCCCTTAATAGGCTTTGAGTTCCAAGTTTAAAACTCCATAAGAGCCTATGACCATCACCCACAAGTTTAAGCCCTTATACCCAAGCCCAAAGCATGGAAAAAGGTCAAATTATCCATAATAATATTAATGGTAAATGGAATTATGATAAAAGAGTATATTTAGTTGTAGAAACTATTGACAAACTATGACCAAGTACATGAGATCAACTCAAGCTCAACTTTCAAAGGGTTTTCCAAACCATCATAAACAATTGAACCTCAAAGATGAAAATAAGGGTCATATGTGGTGACTATTATTACCTAAAGAGCGTGATTTGGTTTCAATTAAGGTTAATTATATCTCAAACATAATATGAAATCCCTCCTTTTTCTCATGAACCTATAAGAAACCTATTGATAGTCAAACACCTATGCACATAAAAGAGGCAGACTATCCCCAATATTAAATATGAAATGATATATGCACATTAAAGAGGGAGATATAATACAAATAGGTATATCATATAGGTCATAGTGTTGAGAAGAAAATGAACTTGAAGGGATTACCAAGAAAGCTCACCTAGACAGGAACAATGGCTTAGGTACAGCTAAATCTACCTAGATAGTTAGAATGACTTATTGATGTGAATGCCAATGATAACTAATGGTTATATCATCCCCCCTTTTGATGTAATTCATCCTAAAAAGTATCTTTAAAGGTATGAACAATCTTGAGAGATACCTAATCTGGGTTGAACACCCATGACACATACACATGTGGGAATGAATGTGTAAGTTTTGATAGCATAGATAGGGAAGGCCTAGTCCAAAGGTTATCAATAGTTCATGAAGATTTTTTGGATAGTATTCCTACAATATTTTAGGTAGTGGCATAGTTTTTTTACTATCAATAGGTTTATTATAGGTTCATGAGCAAAAGAAGGGATTTCATGGTATTTTTGATATCCAAATGACATTACTTGAACCCAAATCACACTCATGAGGTGATCATATTCACCACATATGAACCTTATTTTCATCCTTGAGTTTTAATTGTATATTATAGTTTTGGAAAACCCTTTTAAGGTTGATCTTGAGTTGGTCTCTTTTACTTGGTCATAATTTGTCAATAGTGTCCACAACTGAATAGACTCTTTTCTCATAATTTCATTGAACATTGATAGTATTATGGAGCATTTGACCTTGTTTATTTGGGTTAAATTAAGATCAATTATATAAAACATAAAATTAAATCCCTCCTTTTACTCATGAAATTGTAATAAACCTCTTGATAGTCAAACACCTAGGCCACTACCTATAGGGTTGTAGGCAGACTATCTCTAACAAATGCATGAATTGTTGAGTGTATGAATAAGAGTATATATTTTACACATAGGTAACCTTGAACATGAATAAATATTCCATATTGAACCTCTCAAAAAACCTCTACTATGTAATTATTTCATTAAGCAAATTCACCCCATAATCAACTTTGAGTTCCAAGTTTAAAACTCCATAGGAGCTTAGGACCATCACCTATAGGTTTAAGCCATTATAACCAAGCCAAAGGCATGGAAACAAGGTATAATTCTACATAATACTATCAATGGTAAATGGAATTGTGAGAAATTAGTCTATTTAGTTTTGGACACTATCAACAAACTATGACCAAGTATAGGAGATCAACTCAAGCTCAGCCTTCAAAGGTTTTTTCAAAACCATCATATACAACTAAACCTCAAGGATGAAAATAAGGGTCATATGTGGTGAATATGATTGCCTCAAGAGTGTGATTTGGGCTCAATTAATTGATCATGAACCTGTAAGAAACCTCTTGATAGTTAAATAGTTAGGCCACTACCTACAAGGATGCAGGAAAACTATCCCCAACATTAAATATGAAATGTTATAGGCACATGAAAGGGGGATATATAAAACAAATAGGTATATCATAGAGTTAATGGTTTTGAGAAGCAAATAAAATTGAAGGTATGAATGAGCAAGCTGACTTAGACATGAACAATGGCTTAGGTGCATCTAAATCTAGCTAGACAGTTAGGATGCCTTATTGATGTGAATGATAATGACAAATAATGGTCATATCATCCCCCATTTTGATGTAATTCATCCTCCTCAATATCCCTAAAGGTATGATCAAGCTTGAGAGATACCTAGTCTAGGTTGAACACCCATGACACATAAGCATGTGGGTATGAATGTATAAGTAAGTTTTGATAGCAAAGATAGGGAAGGCTTAGTCCAAAGGTTATTATCAAATAATAAAATTATATTGCATAATAAATATAATTACAAAAATATTAAATAATAGAGATAAAAGACTAATTAGGTATATAATAAAATAATTTACTCAAACACTTAGGTTGGGCAATGATCATCATGGTAGGCCTACATGAGGGAGGGATAAAGATGGTGGTCTAGGCAGATAAGGATAAGTGCATAGGGTGAAAATTATATGGAAAGGGGTGATATGGTGACATTGAAGCCAGAAATACACCTATAGGTGAATCAAAGTTATAAAACTCAAGATAAGCATATAAGACCTAAATCCCTCCTTGAGCCTTAAGACCTCATCTCCATCTTGGTGATAAATTCAAAACCCCTATGGTAGTATTAAAGGGATGAAGAGGTGTATAAGATGACACAAGTCATAAATAAGTTATTATAAGTAGAGTAATTTATAGAAGTGGATATTTTTGTCATATCACCACTCTCAATCTCCACTACCCTAGTATTCTATCTCAAACTACCAACTCCAATGCTTATATCTCACATGGCATGATGACTCAGGCCCATTTATATTAGTGGGAGTTGGGGACCCATATGAAATCACTATAAATGGAGGAAAGAGTTGCATCTAAAACTCAACTCTATGAAAACTCCTTAACACTATAACCCAAATAAAATTCTTAGCAAATAACTTGAAGGCTTCCAAATTTCATTAACAACACATTGTACAAGTAGCATGGGACCAATATCTATTTAGGAGTTTTGAAGGTGTCTATGGTATAAAGATCCAAGGTGATAAGTTTTGGATTTTAAGCATGTAATCTATGAACCATCATTAAGATTGTAGGCCACAAAAACCCTTTCTAAACCTTGATAAAGACCTAATAAATGAATTACACCCTCAAATTATTTCAAATGAGGTAGTTGAGACTTGAAATAGTATTATCAATCCCATCAGGTCTCATGAGCACCTAGATTAGTCATTGGTTAGCACATGAAAAATATATGTGGTATGTATTATGCCTAGATAAAACTAATGAAATCATAGAAAAGACTACTCCAAGCCTATATTAAATAATTTGGAAATTTTCTACATATTTCACATGTTTATGAATAAATAGAGGTATTAAGAGGTCATAGAGGTTGTATAATGACCACCTACACGGTATGCATGTCTAATAGCCACCTAAAAACATGTTTAGGCTCTTAGTTAGAGGACCATGTGTACACAAATAATAATTAAGTGCCTTAAAAAATATAAAACAAATGATCTAAATGCCCTAATAGGTGGATTTGATACTAGTAGGGGTGGCTAAGTGCTCTCATAACTCTATTTTTGAGGCAAAATAAATGAACCCTATTATTAGGATTATTGGTCTATTACCTTTCTTAAGGTAGTACTACTTTAAAACTGAGGTCAAAAAAATAAAGGGTTCAATTTAGGCCTAATAAAAACATTTTAGCCTTATTAGGAGATTTTTAGACATGAAAAAGGTATTGGTTTGTAGAGGGAACCTTGGAAATGGCCATTTTGGTCTAAAATTGCTTTTAGAATGACCAAAATGCATAATTATCACTAGAGGAGAATTTTTATGAGCTCAAAATTATACGTAGTAGTAACATGGGGTTATAATCACTTATAAAAAGTTGAGGGGCCTTGTCTAGGATAAACTAGTGGCATTAGTTCATAGGTTAGGGGCCTAACCTTTATGAACCATTGCTAAGAACCCAAACCCCTCTAAACCTCCCTAAAACCCTAATAGAGACCCGATGAAGGAAATATTAAATAATATACATAAAAATTCATTTAAATTGATTATGAGATGTCTAAAACTCATAGTGAAATCTAAGGAGGTCACATCCATGGCACTAGTCTATATTGACAATTATACAGACCTATCAAAAACACTATCTTAGCAAGATTTTATGATAAATTCAAGGTTTAGAGTTATGTGAAGAGTTTAAAATAAATTAATATGATATTTTGAAACATATTTCACCTTTTAAAATCACAAAAAACTCTCATTTCACCTTATGAATGCACCTATACATATGAGTTAAAGGGTCAATCCAAAAATGCTAGTGAAAGGTGAACCTATCACATAAATGAACAAAGTTGCAAGTGTATACTAATTTGAAGGCATAATTAATGGTATAATATGTTTTTTTTATAATTAAAACATGCTCACTCATTAATATTTAAGGTTATATTCAATCCCCATGGTCATCTAAGAAGCTAACACTAAGAGACTGGGTCTAATTACCTAATAAAGCCTACTTGGTCAACTAAAGGAAGAGACTATTGGCATGGAGGAATATTAATGGAATAAATACATGTTAATAACACATTTTTAACTAAATAATGAAGGTTATTAGGCCCATTTTCTATCTATTGTGGAGGATGGAGCAGTTTCATAAGTCCCATTGACATGCAAAAGGGAGATAATTACTTAATGCTTCATGAAGACCTAATTGAACCACTTTGATTCCTTTGTAACTATAAAAATAAGAGTATATTTATTAGTTTGGAATTATAATCCTATTTATGGGGTCAAAATTAACCAAAAATAGACATCTAATGCCCCAAAAGGCTCATTAAAGACCGTTCATCATGAAAGTAATGCATGAGAGAAGTGTGGGACTACTTATAATTGCTCATGGGGTGGATTATGGTCATTCCTGACCTATTAATTTCTTATCCATGACAAATTATCTTCTCCCTCTTATTTATTTTCTATAAAGTGAGGCTAAAGGCCATTGTACTTATCCCTCAATTAGGTATGATGAAACTCTACCCAAATTATATCTTGCAAATTTTTGAATCAATAAGAAAGAATGTTTCAGATTTATTTACTAGATTAGTGTGTTATGTGATTTTTTATTTGTGTAAGTGGTGAATTTTTATTCCCCTTTTTATGTCCTTATCCTAGCCTAGTTACTAGGATATTATTCTATGCAGGTCATATGATGAGTTAAGGTGTTGGTGACTATGTTTTAAGTGTAATCTAGTTGATAGTGCCTTAGATAGACCCATCATCCATCATCTTAAATTTGAATCAATCTAACATAACCTTCATGTGAATTAATAATGACTAGGATCCCCTTGGAAAACTTATTTTAGTTACTAGCCCTTATTTGATTCATAAAGTGTTGATTAGGGATTAGTTAGAGTAGAAAAGACATCTATTGGTGTATTACCTCCAGTAACATAGGTTTCATTTCATGTTTACTTTATATTCATTTACATCATCAAGTTATTGGTCTTATAAATTGAGCTAAAATTATGTACCAAGGGAGATGGCCGCATAAATTAAAGGTTTAATCCATCCATAGGTCACCCATAACCTTAAACTAATGCCATGTTACCCCAAAATTAGAGAGGTTTGAAAAATATTCTATTAAGTGTATATTTTGGTGGTTAACACATGGTCTTAGACATTATCCATCCATAAAAACATGTTTTTAGTGCCATTTTTTTAGTGAAGAAGCACCAAAAATGGGGTTCTCAAATAACAACTCAAACTTTGATAACATTTATTGTCAATTTTTTTGCCCTCATGAATAATAGTGAAAATATATTTTGGATGGAATTGGAAATTAGGGTTGGGGAAACTATGTGATTCACCTATATACGAATTATCCAAGTGATATATTTTCACCTTGGGGTCCTTGAGGTAAAATTGTCTATTGGATATCGAGAATTTGTCTCTTCACTGCCAACATGTTGCATTTTAGGACCTATTACTAAAACTTATTCCATGAATTTCTCTCAAATTTTCAGCCAAAGTGCTCCAAAGTGAAATAAAAAATTTTATACACATAGAGTAGGGCTCTTATGTTTCATCAAAATTACTTATAATTTCCATTCTATGCATGTTTGAAGTTAGGTTAAATTTCTACATTTTTATTGTATTGGAAAGGGCATTCTTGAGTCCAGAATGGGTGGTGGGTTTGTTAACCATGCATGAAGGGAGGTAAAAAATGTGGTATTAGATGCTATATTCAATTCATACATGTTTTAATTGATATTTTTTAGTGAATAATCAATGAAAATGGAGTTTTTTAACAACAAATCAAATTATAATAATGTTTGTTGTCAATATTTTCTCCTTCCTAAACAATAAATGTATTTTTGGGTAGAAATGGATGTTAGGGTCATGGAAAAATGTGTAATTCACCTATATAGATGATATATTTTCACTTTGGAATGATATGATATATTCATACACAATCCATTATAACTATATTTGAAGGCTTGCATGAGCTCGATTATACTATTGGTGAAATGAGAGAATGATGTTTACCTTCCTCTAAAGGTGTTAAAAATGTTATATAACCTTTAGACTCTTAAAAACTTTCAATAATATTTTAGGTCTCATGGAAATGTATAAAGCCTAATAAAAACATAATGAATATAAATTGACCTTAAAAATAAATTGATTGAGAGAATGTCTAGAATTTGATATGTACTTATTTTAAGACTCTATTATTATGATCACGTGGGTTCCATGTTTCAAAGAACCTATATATGTCTAATTTTATAGTCTAAATACTAAAAAACCTATAGGGGTTACAATAACCAAGTTTTAATATAGATAAAAAGCTCATATCTATACATATGAGCCTTATGAGTCCAATAAAACTCTATGTAAGAGTATAAAGGAGTGTGATAGATGATTTAATAAGGATTAATAGTCTTGGTAAGTTAAAAGGATCATGATATGAAGATAAGTCTCATTGGTCTCTAAGAGACAAATATAAGTGGATCTATAAAAGAGGATAATAATATTTATTAGAGGCCATAAATATAGTACTATTAGTGACCTAAATGGTTAAGCAATCAAAGAACTTAAAGTCAATTTTTATAAAAAAACATTGTTAAGGGTATGGGCCTAGTTTCATGAATTGGTGATAGAGATTTTGGGATATTACCATATAATGACAATCTCAAACATTCAAGCACTATTCTAGGATACTTTTACTCATACCCTTTTTATTTACTTAGACTCACCATTCAAGAATAATTTACACTCCATTAGACCCATCCTAATGATATGTAGTCTATTATCCACTCTAATTTTGTTTTTGTATCCTATTATAATTTACTTATGGTTGTGTAATTAATAGTTCCTTAGGATCATGATGCATAATTACACATCTTATACAATGAATCATCCCCCTTATAAGCTTATATAATTTTTCAAATATTTAAATATTCTCATTTTTGTAAGGGAAAACCTAAACTATTATTAAATTGACCTATGAAAAGACAATTGAAGCATGTAAGGCTTCTTATTATCTTTTCAAAGACCCCTAATATCCTAAAATACTATGAAAAATTAAAAATTTAACATATTTACATTGTTTAAATGGTTCATATTCTAATGCCCCTGCATCACCATCAGAGTGCAATTGGGATAATTTAAAAAAAAAGAAAAACATTTTTAGGAAAAAAATAGGGGTGTAAGTTAAAGTAAGATATTTAAATGAGGATGTTATCAAGTTAGGTATGGATAGAGAATCATAACTCAAAAATAATGAATTAATGTTTAATCTTGAAGAAATTCATTCCAAAGAAGATATATTTTGGAAATAGAATTCAAGGGAGAATTGGTTAAATGAAGGAGATAAGAATGATTGTTTTTTTCATAATCCATTCAAATAAAATTAAAACTCAAAACTCATAAAAAATTTATAGTGAAAAATCTCATTAATAATATTTTGAATATAATATTACAAATTATATTTTTCCCACTATCACATGGCTTTCAATCATATAAAATTATCAAATGTGGATTAATAGTCAAACATTACACTTCATTGTTGATAATGGAAGTAAAAATAACCTCATTTATCATTAATTAGTTTTAAAATATAATATTAAAATCCATGAAGGCTTAAAAAATAAAAACATAATATATTTTTAGGTGAATACCATATAGGCACATGTACAATGTTAATGATACATAGATTTCCATATAAGCATATAAAAAATTACATCATGTAAGATGTGAGATAATCATCAAATATCCTCCCTCTCTTTGCTCTCATCAATAAATATCCTCCTTGGGATGCCCTAATGGTAGATGGAAATCCCTTTAATGCCCTAATCTCATGGTCCTACTCAATTTTATTTTGACACTAGATTGCATTAGTGGAAGGTTGAGCTTCATAAAAAAGCATTTGAAATGAGTAATAAACATGAGAAGTTTCATTACTAATAATTTGAAAGGGACTATCAGATGTCATGGTACAACCATGCATATACAATACATTCACAAATGTTATATTTATTAGACAAGTATGTAGTAAAATTATTTAAAAAAATCTATTTTACATTTCAAAAGTATAAGTTAATATGTACCTCTGTGAGGGCCTATGTGGGTGACATTTCTACAATAATTCCTATGTATATCTCCACTCATAGGGATGGAGGAGTGTCTACTTGAAACATCAATTGAACAAAGAAGGTCTCACTTAATTTTATATAAATGATCAAAGATATATGGTAATTTTTTTTCCTTTATTAAACTAAGAGTGTAAGATTAAATCAAAATTTTACCTCCATATAAGTAAATAGTGTCATGATAACACATTCAAATGTAGTAGTGGATGGGCTAGTGGATGTCTCCACTCATAGTCATGGAGGAGTGTCTACTTGAGACTTAAAGTGAACAAACAAGATTTTACTTAGTTTTATATAAATTATCAAAGATATATGGCAATTTTTTATCCTTTAAATTAAACCAAGAGTGTAAAATTAAGTCAAAATATTACCTCTTGTAAGTAAAAGGTGTCATGCTAACACAAGTAGATGTAGTAGTGGTTGGGCCAATAGTTGGTTACATATATATAAATAATGGTTTCATAATATCAAATATTATAAATGTATACTATGAAGAAGAAGGCACCATATCCTCCTGGAACATAAAAAATTACATATATTATTCATTTTATATGTAAATTAATTTTTAGATTTTAGATTTGAAAATATACCTTATATTTGACATGAAAATTATATAAAAGATACCTACATCCATGTAGTGTTTGATGATTACACACCAAATGTGCATGCCAAAAAATATTCACTAAATATTATATCATATATTCACTTTAAAGCACCAACACCATCATCATTAGAATGTCTAGTACATATAGCACCATAATATTTACAAGGATGGGGTCAGATATGCACACTAAGTGGCATATCTCTAGCATCAGTTATTGAAATCCTACTTATATATTGAATGAGTATATCAATAGTCACACTATGCACATGTAGATTGTTGATTTTCATGACCTCCTTCACTGCAAAGGGGATCTTGAGATGAAGTGAATTTTAGTTAGGGATCTTTGTAGGTTGATTAGGCACATAACATACACTTGGTCGATCCTATATAGAGCCTTTCCCTTAGCCCCAAAAATCACCATAATAAAACTAATTTAGAATCTCATTGAGGATAAAATCACAATAGATTTACCTCAAAAAATACAATGGGACATCATAGTTGTTTCACAATGGATAATTAAACATAATCCACCATCAGTCTTAGAAATTGGCTTTGATCAAATTGTGTTTGCACCTATGGATTGGAAAACATTTAGGAGTTACTGGAAATGGTGCATTGGTGGTTGAGTTTTAAACCTTATGTGCTGACAACTTTTTAGCATAATAAATCTTACAACTATCCTAATATAATGCCCATCTATCAATTTGAATTGTTATTAAGTCAACTTGACCCAATATTGACTCTAGGTTATTGGATAGATAGGTGAAATGGTTGTTAGTGGATGTGGGATCCCTCATTCTCCTAGTTACTTTCTTAATTTCAATTTTATTTTCCACTTTTGTGAAGCTAGATCCTCTTGGCTACCTGGGGGATTTTATGGAATTGTATGAGGGTTAAGAGGGTTATGTGGAGGGTTAGCTAGAGGATTAAGAGGGTCAAGTGGAGGGTTATCTATAGGATTAGGATGGTTAAGTGGAAGGTTAGGAGGATGGTTATGGTATCTTGTAGTTGATGAGTCTATTTCAAAAAAATAATTTATAAATTAAATAATGTAAAAAATAAAAAAATGGTAAAATACAAGATTAATAGTAGTTTTTAATCACTTACCTCATCTACATGGTGGCATTACGAAGTTTAGGACATGTTGAGATTTCAAATAGAATTATGGCAAGTTTCTATGTCTTTGGAGGAGAAACTCAATCACAAAATAACACTTGGGAGTTGTAAAAATGTTAAGTGGAGTATCAAGCTAAGATTTTTTCAAAAGAATCAAACACGTAATGCATACATGTTATAATAACATGTACACCTTATACTAATGATCACAAATTATTATAATTCATACACATTATAATGTGTATACATTATTTTAATGATTAAATTTTATTATAATGCATATGTGTTAGATAACATGTATGAATTATTGTAACACATACACATTATGTCTAAGTAATTGATGAGCCATAATGTTAATAATGCATACACATTATTCACATAATGTGTACATGTTATGTGAATAATGTGTATGTTTTATATGGTATGTCCATGAAATTTTCCCCTAATTTTGTGCACATATCCCTTTGTAATTCACTTTTGGTAAGCATTATGGGACTTGATGGGTACACAACTAGATCAATCAATAGATTTTCACCCACAAGAAGATGGTAAAATTAAAGTGGTCAATCACACACTTGTTCATATTATATGAGTGTACAACCATGCACATTCTCACACTTGGGATGATAATCTCTTTTACATTTAATATGCCTATAATATATCCCTTTATAGATTTATGGGTCATAGTCCATTCTAGACATGTCTTGGGTTCCAACATTCGGCACCTCCAGACATCTCCTACCATGCACCAACTAAAAATAAGTCATGCACACAAGAATGGGAAGTTAGAAAAGATAATAAGTTTCTATGACACATCCAATCATTTCACTATCAATTTCAATAGATCCTCTCTCACACACACAAAAATTACAAGGAGTGGCAAAATGCACATCACACACCCCATACATTTTGAGCTAGTGATAAAGTTTGGTTGCACCTTCAAAAGGAATGCTTCAAAGCTCCAAACCAGAAGATCAATCCTCCACACTATGGTCCATACACCATTCTACATGAAGTTAGTGAGAACACCTTCATTCTTGATTTACCTCAGTACTTAGGTATCCACCTAGTTTTGAATATGTAACTTCTAAAGCCTTATACTCCATAACTTATTGAGAAAAAAGTGACACAACATCCTTTTGATTTAGATTAATAACACATAAAACCTATAGAGAAAGATGATATCATCAAAGTGATAGACACATGCACTATCCATGTAACACATAAATTTTTTTGAGTGGTCAAGGTTGGATAATACGCTAATAAAGATAAGTGGTATACTTTATAACAAATTAAAGTGTAATTTCATTAGTTTCACATTGATGTAATGAAGATCATTACTCTTAAAGAAAGGGTGAATGATCTATTTGAAACCACTACATATCCAAACACACTCCTAATTTGTTCTACTATGTATAAATCACACCTCTCATACTATCATACTTTCCTTAAGCTTGATTAAAAACTTACACACAAGTATAATGACTACTTGTAGACTTTTGTGCAATGTTCACCTCATATCATAGACTATACACTTTGAACTATACAACCCATGAATTTCACAGGAATCTAATAATGGACTCTTTGACTCCTCTAGGTCCCACCTCAGTACAACCACATGTCAACCTACCCCAACTACATTATTCAAAATGTGGCCCAAATAGATGTTAGCCACCAATCGAGAATCATAGGATGGGAATCATTGAAGAAATATTGGACATTAACTATCTATATCATTACATAGCCATTACATAGCCAAACACACTCCTAATTTGTTCTACTATGTATAAATCACACCTATCATACAATCATACACACTCTTTTTCCTTAATTTTGATTATAACCTTACACACAAGTATAATTCTTACTTGTAGACTTTTGTGCAATGTTCACCTTAGATCATGGACTATACACTTTGAACTATTCAACCCATGAATTTCATAGGAATCTAATCATGGACTCTTTGACTCTTCTAGGTCCCACCTTAGTACAACCACATGTCAGCCTACCCCAACAACATGATTCAAAATGTGGTCCAAATAGATGTTAGCCACCAATTGAGAATCATAGGATGGGAATCATTGAAGATATATTAGACATTAACTATCTATATCATTACCAACTAACACATTTTAATGTATATAAATGTACCTATCAATATCCTCCTTGGTATTTATAAAATAGTGATCAATACTCATGTATTATGCATGTTAAATATGTAACATACACATCTAGACAAATAGTTAACAACATAGATAGATTAATGCCACACACACAGGCATGACATAGCTAGCTTGATCTGTGCATCTACTCTATATGCATGCACTATATACATTATATTCTATATTCCCTATTATTTTATTTATGAATAAAAGTTACATTTTTTAAAGTAAAAATTTTGATCCATTTAATGTGTGTTTAATTGTTCCATCTAAATACTCTATGTGTATTCACTCTACATAACCAAACTCGGTTATCCCCCCCCCCCCCACACTTAGTATTGGGCCTCATGGTGTAGATCAATAGGTGAATTCAATATGGAAATAAGAATACCTTTGTATCCTTAGTTAGGGACTCAAAATACTAGGTTTACCTTATTATCCAACCTTTTCTTCTTGATATTTTTTAATACCTTGTGCAAAAAATTCTTCCTTAAGTGTAAAATCCTTAGACATAATTCTTATTCTTATTCTAATAGTGGATTTTCATGTGTGATAAAATTATAATGTATTTATTTATTTTTATAAATTATAAAGTTTAACCATACAAAATATTGAATAAAACCAAAAAAATTGATAACTCAAACTTATCCTATATCATTTTATCCACTATTTGAGTAGAAATATGTCAACAAACATAGTATTTTAGTTACCCATTTGATGACATTGGCCAAGGGGAAGTATGGAAAAACATTATAATATAGGGAGATGACATAAGGTATGAACAAGAAAACATGAATAATAGGAGTGGAAAGGGGGATCATTAACCCTCAGAGGATAGATAAGTATATAACATGGCATGAATGAAGGAAATAAATATATGATCATCTAGGAGTTTATCAAAAAGTTTCATGAATTTAACCACCCCAATACCAATGTGATAATTAGAATTTAAACTCAAGGAGATTGATGTGATGAAAAGTAATATAAGAGAAATTATAGGCCCCTAAATTCTGACCAAGTGTTGTCCTTTTTTGGCATAGGACTAGCACAACATAGAAAGACCATAACATGGGAGGACGATAACATGTAGTTGATAGGTGTAGAATCATCATGTCATAGAACTACTAGGTACAAAAGGATAATGGAATGAAATGAATAGCATGAAAGGACCCAATTAGAGGAGAATAAGTCATGAGGAACCCATAAACATAGGACTCAAAATGGAAGCAAAATATTAGGAGAGTGCATGGGAAGTGGGAAGCAATTGAAAGAATGATTCATATGGGTCACTCTAAACTTATTGATAGGAAGTTTTTTTCCATCCCACAAGGAAAGGAACACATAGCCACTGAGATATAACATAGAGTATGGATCTAGGGGGTGCTAAGGCCTAGGTTTTTAGGAAGAGCTAGTTATAAGTGTCATGACTCTTAGTCTGTTGAGAGTCCATACACCAATTATTCATTCCATAAATGATTGTAACACTTGTCAAGGCAAAAAAAGTATAAATATCCCTATTGTAAAGTATTGTGTAGTGGATTTAGAGATAAATACATGGATGAATGAATTATGAAATGTTATTGAAAATCACTTTTAGTTTAAAACATAATATATGAGATAGTAGGTTTTATGAAACTTGTGTTATGAAGAATGATGGTGTGGATTAAGTATGTAGACTTATAGATATGTTAAAAATATCTTATTTTATTTTATAGTTAACTAATTTTTCTATAAGAAGATGGTGATCTACATAGTAATATAATCAAACCTAGAATGAGAATCAAGTCAATCTATTTGTGCATATTCGCTATTTAAATTACATAAAGATAAGGATATAAACATGCCATTAGAATTTTGCATCAAAACCTATGGGAACTGATCTTCCACTATGTACTTTGGGTGAGTACATAAGGCATAAACCTCATGTGAAAGGGATAGCATGCTATCTCATTAGGATAGACTTTTGTGCTAGAGCTAGGACTAACTAAAAGAACCCTAACATTTTGGTTTCATTGATAGGACCTAAAGAACTTGAAGCAAAATCATGGAAAAATGTTTGATCATATTACACTAGAGTTTATAGAATAATGGGTTACTAGTGATGAAGATAATTTGTTAGTTCCTTATCTTGAGCTAAGAATCTCTACACGATAATGTGTGGAGTAGAATCTCTACAGTCCATTATATGAAACATTTTTTCTTAGGCCCCAGTTCACTTACATACTAGTTGATAGCATATACTCAAGGATGATCAAGGAATCTTGGAAGGAATCAATCTTGGATGCTATAATGAAAAAGGTATTTATCATGACTTGGAGCTTCATGGATGTGAGCAGTTAAATTTTGGTGGAAAGGAGTTTTGAATAGGTACATTCTAGAGTATGCTATGACCACCTATTCATGACTTAAATAATCCAAGTTATAATTCCTTAGAGAACCATGGGGTTGCTATCTTAATCTTTTTCTTTTAAAATTAAGAAGCTATTTGTTGATCTTAGACTACAAACTATACCAATGGAGAGATAAATCCTCTTGTGCATGAGCCACACATTTGGAAGGTGAGAATAGGGGTTAAAAGAAAATTGTGGATTTGAGGTGGTAGCTAGCTAGCATGTATTATGGAAAAAAAATTATGATGAAGCTTGATAAAGGATTATAGGAGTTAACAGTGTAGGAAGAGATTAGGAGAATTCAAAGAGTGATATTAAGAGACATAGGAAAGTGAAAACACACAAGGAACCCATCACTTTCAATCCATATTTTATGACACTTCTATCTTACAAAGGATAAATAAGATGGATGATAGAACTAAGGAACCAAGTCTGAACCAACCCAGCTCCCCCAACATAGTGTGTTCTAATGCCTTTGAGTTAAATGGAGTACACATTTAAAATTGGGATACATATAGTTTAGAGTTATAATCTAACCCAAAAAGGGATACTAAAATTGAGTTATTTGATACTCATTTATATTTAACACTATATTTCCCTCTTTAAGGTAATTTTATGGCACAACTTGGAATACTTAGGGGACCTGGCCCTCAAGGATAGAGTATAGGCCCATACTTGGTTAACCAATTAACTACCATGCCAAATATCTCAAGCACTACTACTGAAGGCATTAGAGGAGAACTAGGTGGTGGTGTAAGAGGAAGTAGATTCCATCCTAAAGGGAATGAAGATAGAGGTTCCTAGAAACCACTTTTTCAAATACCTCAACCAACTATGGTCTATTATGAGATGATATTACACTTACCTAAATATAAAGGGGTAGAGAATGTAGCTAAGCATGTCCATATATGTAAACTAATTTGGAAGGTGTGAGGCATCACATATTCTAAATGCAAGGCCACACAATTTTTGACTATGATTCTAGAGTGTGCACACAAGTTTTACTAGAAGTTAAACCCTTATAAAGTAGTGGTCAACTTTGATAAACTAAAAATATACTTCCTAAAAGAATTTGACATTCCTAAATTTGATAAATAGATCATAACAGTATTCAAGAACATAAAGAAAAGACTTACATAAAGTGTACATGAGTATGATGCAAGGTTTAAGACCTTACTATCTAAAGTATGATTTGAAATTAATGTTTCTTAGCATGCACAATGGTTTATGGGAGGACTGTTATTACCCTTTCGATTAACCTTATTACAATGGACCTTCACTAGACCATGTGAGGCTTTAAAAGTTGCTCTTTGCACTGAATTAGTTGGAAGTATTAAAACTATGATCAATCCCTTTATGAAAGTACAAATAACTTCCATGGAATCACAACTTGAGAAGTTAATGGCCAATAATTCACATGAAATGTATAGTGGTGTCTGGTGCATTGACTATGAAACTAAAGGGCATATAAGGAGTGATTGTCCATGCAAGAACATCTTAGTGATACTTAAAAAAACATGTGAAATCTACCATGAGTAACTTTATTTCCACTCTTGTCCTCTTATATACTAGGATATGAATACTAAGGTGTCTAAATATTGTAATATTTGTTATGCCTACACTTATAACACTAATGACCAATGTTTGATTAGTGACATCCATGAAGCTTGAGCACGTGGCACGCACTAAATCTTAGTATCAAAAACTCAAGATAATAGTGGCTAATGTAGATGAGGAAGAGGTAGAGGATGAGGATTTGGTTATTTTACACCTAGGGCCTATTAAAAATGTGGATCTCTAGACCATTATCAAAGGGATTACCTAGATTAACCAATGTGCACCTTTTGTAAAAAGGACCACTAAATGAAAGAGTGTCCTGACTTATATGTGGCTATCACCAAGGAGTGAAATGAAAAGCATGCCAAGATTATTTGAATTGATAAACAAAAATATAATTCATGACCATACATCCCTATAGTTTAATAGGTAAACATTACCACTCACAGTGGGGGACATACCCAGTTGATAGCTAATTTGATCAAGAAAGTACAATGAGAAGAACCATGAGCCTAGAAATTACCTTAATGTTTAATATCAAAAGGATGTCCTCTAAGATATTATTTTGATTTTATACAAACTCTAGGTATAGATATATTTCCTCAAATATGAGGATGTAATGTAATGTGTTGTTATGTAAAGGGAAGCTAAACGTTGACTTGTTGTGTAGGATGACTTCTAGGAACTATGAAAGTGTATTCTAGATGAGGATATTGTCCCACAACTTGGTGTTTGGATTAAGAGTCAAGCCTAACTACCAAATTATGTTCACCCCCACATCATTATTCAAAGTGAAGATCAATAATTATATCATACTTAGTGACAAGACACTCTTAGTTCTTCTACCCCCCAAAAGATAGAGAAGTATTGGTTAATGCTACCATCAATGGATGGGTAATCTAGGACATAATAGTAGATATCAATGTCCTCACCAAGGATGCTTGGTGAAAAATGTCTAGTCTGGTGATATAGCCTTCACTTCATGTCTTATTCATGACAAATAAGACTCACGTGCACCCTATTGGGGTCCTTGAGAACGCAATGATTGACATACTTAAAGTACCATTCAAAGCCAATTTTGAGGTTTTAGAGCTAGCTAAAGTTGATGATTACCCAAATCTATTGCGAAGACCTTGGTACTATAAGAATAATATAGACTTGAGCTCTAATAAGTGCTACATTAGTTTTTAAAACATTGATCAACATTTTGTAATCCCACTAGATCAAGCATAAGGACCCCCCTATATAGAGCCCATCAATGTTGATCAAGATATCAAACACATACATAATATCACTACTAAAATTGATGAATAACATGATCCCACCCCAGATCATGTTATTTGATGGATAGATAACAAAAATATTTATGATTCTAAAAGTAATGATTGTAACTATTGGGCCCATGGTGACTATGATCTCATTAGGAGGATGTGTAGCATCATCAATAGTCGAGAGAACTTCCCATGCCATCTTCTTAAATATCACAAAATTTTTTACCTTATTGGGTTAGTAATGAGAGGACCACTAGTAGGACCACCATTAGAAACACTTTATATATCCCCATGGTTCTAGGGAAAAATGTAGGTACATGACTTTGTCCAACACCTCAAATAATTCTATAACACTGAAAATGATCGGATGAGGTCATTAGATCACCTTTTTGATGGTGCCATCATAAGGTGTTTGCATAACCATAAAGAACAACTTATATAATAGGATCAAGTACATTTTGATCTACATCAAATATTCCATTATGATAATAAGGTCAGGGGAACAATTAGTTATAGTGGCATGCAAGAACCTAAAGCTCATATTGAAGCTTATGAGATAATATGGAGAAACAAGGATACATACTTACCAGAGTACTAATGGGTGCATCCATTCTATGGAAATTTATACATATGGACATAGTCATGGTATATTAATAAAGATAAACACATGGGTACTAGGTTTTGGTAGTTACTAAAGGAGAACATGAAGTCAACAATGTCTTATTATTCACCAAGAATGGATTTGTGCCTCACCCTCCAAGTCATACATGATTTAGTAGTAGGTAATCCATGTCCTATAGAAGAACATCTCAATATTATCCATTAATAATATGAGGATCCCCTACACTTATTCCATGAACCATTCATACACCAAGTATCTACACCCATGCTAGTCCTTGATTTGAACCAACGTGAAGAGATTCACTTGGGAAATAAAAGCTTGTCTTCCAGGTAGATGAAGGAGAAGGTTCCACTCCACCAGACCTAATGTCTAACCATCTAGATATTATTATATAATTTATCATAATAAATATTCAAGACACAAGTACCAATATAGACAACCCATACCATGGACCTATTCAAACTATTCAATGTAACATGGGCTTGGACCAAGAACCAAAGATGGCCACAATAGGAAACTATTGGAATGACACAGATATTACAAAAACATTTGATTTATTAAAGGAATATCAAGATTTATTCCCAAGGAACTATAGTGAGATGAAAGGTATCCACCCATCCTTGGGGAAGATGCATATCAAGCTAGTTGATGGTGCTTGACTAGTGAAAAATGCCCATACAAGATTAATCTTAATCTCTAGGCACATGTTAAAGAAGAGATTGACAATATAATATAAATTAGAGTAATCACTCCCATTACTAAATCTAAGTGGGTTAGCCCCATGTTTATTAGTATCAAAAAGGATGGATGCATCTATATCTATGTGGAATATCAAGTTCTCAATGCATCCTATATGATAGATCCCTTTCTAATGCCATTCATGGAGGAAATCCTTGAAGGTGTTGTTGGTTATGAAGTGTAATCCTTTAAAGATGGATTCTTGGGGTACCATCAGGTCCAAATAGCTAAAGAAGACCATCCCAAGATAATCTTCATCATATAATGGGTATCATTTGCCTATACTATTATGCCTTTTGGCTTGATAATACCCTAGTAGTGTTTTCATGAATAATATTTTAAGCCTGTAAGGACTTCATCCACAAGTTCATCCAAGTCTATTTGGATGATTAGATGGTATACGTTTTGGTCAACAATAATTATTTTAACTCATACTTATGATTAAGTGATATTGGGTCTTACAAATCTCATTAAAAATAAATAAGTGCCTATTTTCAACACCCTTTAGTGTGTTTATAGGGCATATTATTTGTAAGGAAGGACTCTTGGTAGACCCAGTGAAGGTATCTATTATTCTTTGACTTATAGCACCCAAAACATAGAAGGAGGTCCATGCCTTTTTGGGCCACATGGGTTATTATATAAAGTTTATTCATGGTTATGCCAAGATTGCCACACCCCTAGAATAACTCTTAAAGTAAAATGAGTAGTTTATATGGATGTAGTCTTGTAAGGAGGTTTATGAAACACTCAAATAAAATATGGTCACTACTCCTATTCTATAATTCCCCAATTAGACAAAGCTATTTCATGTCCATGTTGATGCATTTTTTATGGCCATTTGCACAATTCTTGCACATCCAGGTGAAGGTCACCTAGATCACCTAATCTACTTTACCAATAGGAAGCTAATTCTAACTGAAATAAACTATACCACTATAGACCATGAAGCTTTGTCTATGGTCTACACTTGTATAAGTTCAAGTAGTATCTTCTAGCCACTCTTTTTATTTTTTATACATATCATGAGTCTTTGAATTACCTTGTCAATAAACCTATACTACATGGACAAATCTATCCCTAGATTATATTATTTTAGGAATTCCAATTTTTAGTTATGGTGAAACTTGGGAAGGCCAAATTTGGACCTGACCACCTATCCTAGATAAAGAATAGAGAACCACAATATGCCATAGAAGATGATCTTCCTGATATACAAATATTTTGCATAACATGAGTACCTAAAGGGGTGGAAGACATTGCAACATTTTTTATCACTAGCTTTTTGCTTGATTCTCTCACTTGATAGGAAAAAAATTAACTCATAGTTCACATCATATATTTTTAATTGTAGCAAGTGATCTTTACAAAATAGTTCATGACTAAGTTTTTTGATGTTTTATAATGCAACATGAGTACCTTGAGGTATTTTTTTAATTTCATGAAGGTATTTCTAGTGGACACTATGCTAGAGAGGCTATCATGTGAAAGGTTATACTATCTAGACTATGGTGGCCAACTCTCTTTCAAGATACTATAGCATATGTTAGGTGATGTGATATTTGTCAGTACATTGGCAAACCTATCTGAAGAGATGATATTCCTTTATAAACCATCCTTTCTCAATAACCCTTTGAAAAATGGGATACTAATTTTGTTGATCCCATCACTCTAATGAAATGATGAACAAGTTCTCAATATATTATTGTAGTAAATGACTACCTTATGTGTTGGGCTGAAGTTGCACTAACAAAGGATTGTACTACTACTATTGCCTAGTTCATCTGGGAGAATATAATAACTTGGTTTGGATGTCCCTTATGTTTTAGTAGTGATCATGGTACCTAATTTTTTAATGAAACAATTTACATCTTGTTAGCCAAGTTCATGATCACACACCACAAAACAACACCTTATCACTCGCAAGCCATTAGAACTAGTAAGGCTTTCAATAAGATCCTAGGTACCACTTTAAATAAAATATACAATTTTAGTTGCACTAATTAGGATGATAGGGTATCTATAGTACTATGGGATTATTTAACTACCTATAAGCACCTCAACAAAATCACACCATTCAACTTAGTGTATAGAAAAGTAGTCTTACCAATAAAATTCTTGGTGCCATCCCTTCATATCTCATGCATAGGAAAAATAGATGAAGATACATACTTGAAAGTATACTTAGACACTTTAATGAAATTATATTAGATCCAATTCCTTTCTCATTAGAGCTAGGATGTAGAGAAATGTAAGAAGAAGGCATGCCATGATAGCCATATAAAGAACAAAATCTTTTCTATAGGAATGAAGGTCTTGTCTGATTCTAAGTTCACACACCACCATGGAAATCTCCACATTCATTGGGATATCTTGTTTATAATACATAAAATCTGACTACCAAAGTATTTTAGTTACAAAGGATGGATGGTCAGTTCCTCCTAGGGCACTATAATGGAAGCCATCTTAGGATGTATTTTACTTTGGACTAGCTAAAGTTTTTGTAATAAATAAAGCTTATGCCATCAGTTTAGGATTTACTAATTTAAATAAATGCACTAACTTTATTTCATGCTAATTTCCCTTTCTATAATTTTGTTGTCTAATTTTTTGTTCTTTTCATGGAGGACCATGACATGTTTTAGTGTGGGGCAAGAAGTTAGGTTCAAGAAAGCAAATTTAAAATCACACAAGTTTCTTAGGTGCATGAGTTATATGGCCATGGAAGATACTAAGGGTACACAAGGTACTAAAGGCAAGTGAGATATTTAAGGCACAAAGGGGAAGGTTCCTTCCATAATTTATAAATTTAAAAGAGACAATTGTCTCCTACCTCACAAAAAGTGAAGAACACAACTATTACCCACTTCCAAGAAAGGAATGAGATGGTACATGTCATCAATGAGATGAGGTTAGTTATGGAAAAAAGTGTGCTAATGGTGTGATGGGATAATATCATTAATTCATTAATTACACAAAACAAGTATCCAAATGTGGTGGCTGTTAAAGATCAACATTAAATACTACAAAGTGATGGGTGATATAAAAGGCATTAATGAGGGTAAACCCCTCTTAGAGCCTATAAATAGGAAAGTTAAATGAATTTCATACATTACCTTACATTAATTTATGAATTAATAAGGGATGAAGATCAAAGTGACTACCATATCTAATAAAATCAAATATTGAGAAAAGAAAATAGGTTTTCACATCCTTAACAATCCATAAAGGTCATTACCAAGTTGAGAAGAGAGATTCCAACTCTGGTTCAATGGGAAAAGCTTTAGTTTCAAGAGTTGTAGGTTGTTGGTCCACCATTAGAGGGTTATAAATCATAAAAATATAAATCATTATTATACAAACATGTATTCCTTTAGAAATTTTGGATGACCATGCATTAACCTTCAGGCTCTTCGAAGGGTAATGCACCCTAAGAAAAATGCTAAGAGACATGAGACCTTGCCAATAATACCTAAAGAGTAAGATGTAAGTGAAAGAGACTGGGTCCCAATTAGGGAAGAAAATATATAACAAGTGAAATGTCCACAATAATAAGTATATAATATGGGAGGATAAGATGAATAACATGAAAAAGAAGAGAAGGAAAGAATGGTGTCGAAAAGAAAGTAGGTACAAATGTCAGTGGCACAAAAGGCTCAAGCATCCCCACCCCCATCTTTATTTATTGAAGAGATGTAATATCTAGGTTCAATGTTATGCATAGAGAAATGGGTTTCTAATGTCTCTACTTGCATCATTTTTTACTACAATCATCACCAACCTAGGAATGAGGTTGAGTTCCATAATGATTATTGGGTGGAGACCACCAACATCAAGAACTAATTAGTGTATAACCTCACCATCTTCAACTAGCTAGATACTATAAGATTGTTCCAACTTTTCAAATTTACATATTTTGGTAAGCATATGGAGGTATTTCAATTATTACTTTCACACATCCATGAGGATTACATCTACTTCATTGAGTGTAGCATGAAGATTACCCTAGAAAGAATTAGTAGGATCATAGGGCTATAATTCTTGAGAATAAGTGTAATTGATGATTTGGATAACACTAAGGAGATATATAAGACTACCATGGCACTAATGTATCAAAAGTATGAGAATGTTATGTACATCAAAAACCTACAATATCATACCCTCTGAGTTGTGGCATGGATCACCTTGACCAATATCAGATGGATTGATCAATAGAAAGAGGTAGACATGGCACACCTCTACATTGTTCATCAAGTATTGCAAGGGTTGAAATATAATTGGACTATGTAGTTTTCCCAAAATATATTTGAATTTTTAGAAAGGGCTCATCAAGAGCCAAAGTATAGGTTTTCATGGGGGGCAATCCTTATTTTATTGGTTTTTGACATAATTATGGTCTAAAACTATAGTTATAAAGTGTTGAAGTGAGTATACTATCTAATGCATCGGTCCCCCACTAAGTGATACAAGGCATTCAATTTACCTAAATGTATCACCCCATCTTACAAGATTAATATGAATTATTAGTTTGATGGGATGGAGGTGGTATTCAGAGATGAGTGGAACATCCCCAAGGACCTACCGCCTTTGGCTATAGATTTGAATGGATCCTTCCAAAGAGCTTTTAACATGGCTTAAGATAATTTATGCCTTCTCTCATGTTACTTCATAGACCTCATAAATTATATATAAAACACATATCCCATCATTTTATAGGCTGAGTATAGACATGGAGATTCATACTATCCAAAAATTGTGTGTATCCAAGTAAGATGGCCTAAGTAGAGAGGATGGAGATAGACTTGACTGATGTCCAAGTCAAGTAGACTTTGATCAAGGAGAAAATTCATAAGTTGTTTTACATGATTCACCTTAAAAATAACCCATAGGGTGGATACCCTACGTAAAAAATTCATCTAGCACCACCTTTGAAGAAGAAGAAATGACTAGATGTGGGCATAAGTACAAGTGGGAAATAGGCCCCATAAAAAAGATAAAAGACTATAGAGGTGTAGCCCTCAAAACTTGCATCTTCACATCCCTCTGAACCAGTTCCACCTCTACCTCACCCTTCACCTTTACCACCCCATCCATCTTCATCCCCTTCCCACACTTCTCCATGTCCTCCCCACACTTCTCCATACCCTTCACACTCTATGCCTCCACACTCTTTGATTCCTCAACCTTCATCTCTTTAGCCCACTCCCCCTCTTTCTCTGCTACCTTCTCCACCTCCTCCTCCACCTTATCCATCTCCACCACCATCTCCACCAAGTATTAATACTTAAATATATGCCCAATAACATCCCCCAAGGTAATCACCCTAACAAGAAGTTCCTCAGGTGCAGGTCCATAGCTCAAGTTTAGATTCTAAGAGAACTCACTTCCTAGTGCAAGAAGAGAACACCACCTCTAATGACTCCATGCTTGATGTTGGAACACCATAAAATGATTAGGATGATGAATATAAAATCAATTTTTTCCATATATGGCCATGAGGAGGCTAAGTTTAAATGATACCCTAATAAGGGGAAGGGACCAGCCAAAACTTTCAAAGGACATGATGAAGGTGAAATTGACAATACGTGTGAATGTTATTAGTTTAAAATGCAAGAAAATATGCTCTATCTTTGGACATAATTCATCCCCAAGGATTAAAATCTCAAAATACTGAATCAAGTGTCCTTCTTACTTGACATGTACAATGAAGAGCATGTGTTTAAACTCCCATAGGATAGCTTTTCTTTGTGCATAGATGCTCAAATGCTATTGAAACCGCTATGGGTAGATCCATAAAAGATTTCCCCTCTTCTAGAAATCATTGAATTTTTGAAGTTAGGCATGGAAATAATGTACCAAAATATTTTTTTGGATTTTTACACATGTATGGTTAAATGGAAACATGCTAGAGTTATAGTTATGTACAGTAAAAAAGTTGTAGAGAAGCAAGCACTTAATGAAGAGGTGGCCACATTAAAATAACAATTCAAAGAGACCATGGAGGTAAAAATAATGGTCTTAGACATTTTCAAGATGATTTTAAATGAAGACCCATCACTACTAGACAATGAAACCCTTGATGGGGATGCCATAGGAAGGCTAGAGTCCCTGGTGGACTTGTTGCTCAAGAAATTCAAGGAGTGACTTACATTGAGAGATGAGGGATTAGAATTATCTAAATAGTTCACCATGGCTATTGACATTTTAAATCATACTCTAAAGAGTTTTGGAATTTATCCCCATTTTAGATGGTATTTTTACATGGCTTGCATGCCCTAATAAATTCTTGGAGGCTCAGCTCCAAGCTGAAGAGGACCTAAGGCAACACTCAACTAATGTTACACTCTTAATAAAAAACCATGCCAAGTGTGACAAAATATTTAGAGATGTAGAGATGATGGAGGATGCCATTAATAAACATCATCAATAGCTAAATGCAAGTTTTATATCCCTCTAAGGACATGTTGATAAGGAGGTATTTATGCTCAAAGACATCTAGAAATATGCCATTACAACTCTAGACGAAAAGGTCAAAAAGACCAGTGAGACTTTGACCCAACTTGAGGAGATAAAATCATCAAAGGGGACCATATAAGGAATAACTAAAAACTTTCTTGAGGCATTATCCCATTGGGATAATATAAAAAAATAACTCAAGCAGAAGGGGCCTACATTTTTAGAGGATGCTAGCATGACTTAGTTTGGGATGGACTAAAATAATA